>JBAMBO010000971.1:0-479791 GCA_037044535.1 Lordiphosa magnipectinata
ATGTTGGAAAACTTCGTTTGATTTTTTTGCTGCCGATATTAAACAAATTTACAAGCGCACGTAATATTTTATTTTAATTGAAATTTTTGCTGCTTTTCTCTTCAGCAACCACAACTGGAATGACTTACACACTATTTTTTTTGCTCGCCTTCGCTCAAGGTTAACTGTACATTTTTATTCACTTCTTCGCTTAAAGTGAGCTGTAATTTTTCTGAATTTTTAAAGTCCAGCAGCAGCAGCCTAGCATTCCAAGCTAAGTTTGGCCGAGAGAACGAGAGAGAGTGAGTATGAGCACGAAATTTATAGTTTTGTGTCATGCCTGCTCTCGGTCGACGAAACTACATGCGCAAATCGCTTACAATAGCAAATGTTTTGTAAATGTCGGAGCCTGCGATACGACAACGCTTGCACAAGCCATCTTACCTTAAGCTTGGTTTGCAAACCGCTTGCTATATTGCTGGCTGGGTAGCCAAAGAAGCTTTTATCACAATGTGACTGTTTTAGCTACCTTAAGCAGACATAAGTCTAATATAAAAAACGTCGCGACGAGACACCTGTTCAAACAAGTAACAAAGTCGGTCAAGACCGACTTTAATATACTCTGTACTAGTTCAAGCCGCAGCTCACATTTGGTCGGAATTGGTTGGCAGACCAAAAGAGACAGGGAGAAAAACTGTCGCGAGAGAAGCTTAAGATATTGAAAAAGCTTGGGCTAAACTCAAAGGAATAATACATTGGTGAAAAGGAGGATTGGTTGATGATGCCCTGTGTTCCTCGAGGCAATATGGATCCAAAGAGGAAGCCAGTAACAGAGCACATCCATGTGTCTGCATGCGGACATATACATTAAGAGTATAATGAGAGCGCTAGGGTAAGACAGATAGAGAGAGTGCGCGCGACTTCTAGGATCAACAGCCACCGATAGCCGGAGTCGTTCGTATTTTCACACAGATGCGAGCTGAACTTATGAATGTGTGAATCGGTCAGGAAGAATATCGGCTGCACATTTTTCAATCAAATACCTTAGCGTAACGCTAGACCATCTTTTGACCTGGAAAGCGCTTGTCACTCGGACAGCAGCCAAGGCGAAGGAGCTCGATTGCCGGCTGCATTCCTCCAACCTTTGGGTCCATGTCCATGGAGGCGTTGAATAGGCTGCCTCATCAATTTGGAACAAGTGTTGCCGTATCCCGGTAGATTGACAGCTCACCCCGAGTTTCTGTGCTGCATATCCATTTCAATCTTCCAGTCGTTTGCCGTGTTATTAAAGTTCAGTAACTAGTTGTAAGCTGATTTGGTTCTATGAAACAAAATCTGCTTATTTAGAGTTTCAAATGGGTCCCACTAGATCGAATCTCACTGACTAAATAAAAACGCAAATCGTCAGGAAGTAATAGTCCTTTTACTACATATTTATTTGATGCCTTTACTTGTTATAGGAGGACTCATAAATTAGTATACAGAAAACAAGTAAGAAGAATACAATAGACTCTGGGGGCTTTTATTAAGCATCGCCATTTTGCAGAACGTCTTGCTCATAACCCTCATGTTCGGCCTGTTCATCATCGAACTCGACTTCATCATCGGCGGTCGCTTCCTGTAAAAAGAAATGGCAGTTAGAGCTAGTTAGCCAAATACTACTTCTTCACACAGTGTAATACACACCTGATACTGTTGATATTCCGATATCAGATCGTTCATGTTGCTCTCTGCCTCAGTGAATTCCATTTCGTCCATGCCCTCGCCTGTATACCAATGCAAGAAGGCCTTGCGACGGAACATGGCCGTAAACTGCTCAGAGATGCGCTTAAAGATCTCCTGAATGGCCGTCGAGTTGCCAATAAATGTGGCCGACATTTTGAGGCCGCGTGGTGGTATATCACAGACGGCCACCTTAACATTGTTGGGGATCCATTCCACAAAGTAGCTGCTGTTCTTGCTCTGCACATTGAGCATTTGTGTGTCCACCTCCTTCATGGACATGGGACCTGTTAATTATGAAAGTAAGGAAAAAAGTAGAAACAGAATGCTTACATCAAACGTCGAGTTGGCTTTGAAGCGCCAAAAGGAATCCCCCAAATCCCTGAATATAAAATACTAAACGGCTTCCAAAGCCGAGCCGAGCACTTTGCCACCTGGAGTCGGCTATTCGATGTGCGAGAACACAAGTATTCCCAGAAGGCAACTAAAAAAGTTGTTTAAATTCCTGTCGCTCTGTGTTTTTTTTTTTGTGATTAATTATTTCACAAGTATTTCTGGCAGTCAGTCGGTATGACGGACGCGAGTCCTGCGACAGGCACTGCAGCCTTAAGTCACGTTCAGCATGATTAGTTAAGCCCAAAAACCGTGTCAGGCGGTGGTCGTGGATACCCCGACATACACACAATTCCCCAATGGATCTTGAAAGTAAATTTCTAATTACGCGCGTTTTGCGAGTCATCAGTCAAAGGCAAAGGCAAAGGAGAGAAGCGAAGCGTCTGGGGCGGGGGGCTCACAAGGAATAGCAAATGAAATATTATGCGGCATACTTTTAGGCGCCGCATCGCAGCAGTTTATTAATTTAAAAATTAGCACGAAAAAAATGCGGCCTGGACTTGAACTTGACGAGAGGTGGTGTTGGTGGGCCAAAGCTAACAAATTTCAGCTACGTGACACTATGGGTGATTTTACCACTTCTCTTTAAAAAAATGATATTTGTCAAAAATCATTCAACTCTGGAGTTATTGCTTAAGCGCCAATGGTACTGCTACTACTCTTCCACCAATCAAAACTGTAGTTGATTGATCTAACGTGTTATAATTGATTATATGTTCCGATATCGAGAAATCCATTTTCTACATATTTCGAACACTAAGCTTTCATTCCAACTTGTAATCCATTTTGCGAGTGGAATTGGGAATTCCTTTCCGTTTTTAAGAACATTTTAAACTCAACTGGAAAAAAATTTGATTGATTATGGATAAGGTAATAAGCGGATTCTCACATTTTAGGGGGTTCGGAGGAGTAGGGAACGGGCAGTGATTGGAAATGTACTCAATTTTCTTACCTAGGTAAGGTACAAGGTAAATGTCAAAAAATATACCTAGGTAAGGTAAAAGGTACACGAAATTTCCAGTACCTAGGTAAAGGTTAAGGTACAAAAAAGGAGCTTTTTAAATGCTTTTTAAAGCATGGTTTAGCCAACACCACCTACCCTAAAATATTGTGAACTATCCAACCAAAACTTTGAGGTTTCATCGAAATTTCAACCAAAGTGTACGGAAAAAGAACGAAAGATTATCAAAAATTAGTACAACAAATCTGTGTTCCGAGACTCCCAAAATTTCTACAGGGACATACACTTTTTTTTAGTTTTAAGTCAGAAAAATATATTTTTTATTTTTTTCTTTCCGAATATTTAGACTAGAATTCCTATTATTTAAATTTTCGATATATAATTTTAAAAATTAACATTAATCATTAAGTTCCACATTCGCGGAAACTTCACAAATGGCTTTATCTACATATGTAATCTTGGTCTACGTATTTGATCTTGGTCTTGGCCTAGATACATAGGAAGTAAAGCGATATGGACAAGTTTATAAAACTTCTTAAATAGTAAAATAAGAGACCTAATTATTTAAGATGATAGCAAAGTCTACTGGTGATAGGGTCCTAGAATATAATTTGGTTTGTTGTGTGTTAAATAAAATGCTGTCATTTATAATCAACTCTGAATAGCAATCGAATTTTGAAACCATTCAAAAGATAGTTCATGCACCTTATTTCCATGCTAGTTGTGCGACAGCTTTCTGTATTTCCTTGACTTAACGCGTCTTAAGGATCAACACAGTACTTAGCTCAAGACTATGTTATTTTAATAGTCACATCGACAATCAAATTGATAGAATAAATAAATTAGATTAGTTTCCCACTCAGGCTATCATTTGAAATTAAATTCTCATTCATATTAAAAGACCTTATACCTTACTTTTTGACAAGGTAAATGAAGATTTGGACCTAGGTAAGGTAGAAGGTACTGGAATTTAAAAATACCGAGGTAAGGTAAAAGGTACACAAAATATGTATCTAGGTATGTACCTAGGTATTTGTACCTAGGTACTTCCTAACACTGGGAACGGGTTATACCTCTTTTTCTTTGGAAGGGAAGGGAGGCAACTGTTATTTACAAGCGCTGGATATGCGCTGCTGCTCCGCACCATATTTCATAGGATCAGGAGACATCGCTGTACAACAAACTTTAACGACCAAGTACTACTCTACTCAATTTGGTTCATTTAAGTCTTTCAGAAAAACTCAGAAAACTTTGTTCGGGCTTGACTGGGAATCGAACTCTGGACTTGGAAATCCATAAACATAGCTATGTATTCCTGAACCTCTCCCAACCAACATTTGAACTTGTCGTTCCGGCTTTCCTGAACCAGAGAACTGCAGGGAGCCTACAGGTTTATGCTCAATCACCGTTGCTACATATACGGTACGAGTAAACTTAAAACTCAAAGCTCGTTGACCATTTTCAAGTAGCATACATAAAACAAAAAATGCAATACTAATCGTGCAGCTCGTAGAAGAAATACACCGCGAGTACCTGTTGCCGAAGTCAAAGATCTGTTGCGGGCTGTTCCGATCACAGCCCGTACACGAGTAACCCAAGCACGCAAAAACAGCAACTTGTGAGAGCTAAAGAGATAGTATGATTTTGACAGCATGAAGCCTGCAGCTGTTTTGTTTTTGTTTTAGAGTTCTTGCAAACACAACAGCATGACGAGTAAGCCGCGAGTATTTTAGTGTGTAACTCGCTTGATAATCGCCCGTGGCCGCCATAAAGCTCGCTGTTACACGTATAGCCGACTGCTTTAACAGGCTTGTTCAATTACACTAGGCAACAAGGTCAAGTATATTGAAGGGTTGGTGGTGATTCTAAATGATTTTCGTGTGCTGAACACGAATCTGTTTTCAGAAATGGTCTATCACGTCGAGATTTTTAGTAATTTGAGCTTAAAGTTGCAAATTTTGACCCTTTTCAGACGCGTTTTGGGGGGAACCTATACTTTTTGGTTTTAATAATATCGTAAATTACTATTTCTTAATTTTAAATTAAACGATTCCAATGAATTGTACGATTTTTTTAAGCGAAGATATACCATTTTGTATACATAGTCTCGATAATAACATGGCTTGCAAATACAGTACAATCGGCTAGTAATTTGTATAGATTTTCAATGAAAATTTGCAACAAAACCCATTGCATACATTGGGGCAGCAACAATATATTGGGTTTTTTGTGAACTCGGATACAATTACTAAAAATGGTTTATCTTCATTGGAAAAAATCGTAGAATTCTTTGGGATAGTTTATTTCAAAGTTAAATCAAACAAAGTCAAAACAAAAGAGTAGGGTTTCCACAAAACGCGTATAAAATGAGTCATATAAGGCATTTTTTTTATCTTTAAGCTCAAATTACTAAAAATCTGGACCTAGAATCACCACCAACCCTTCAATATACTGGAAAAAGTCTAATTTTGTTGCCTTTTGTTATTCTTCGTGTGTAAAAAGAGCTTACACCTTCTGACACAATGAGCTTACGATAATTTCGTGTATGTGAAACCAAAGTGGCAAACACAAACAAGCCGAGTAAATTCGCGAGTGTACACGAAAATTAAGTGCTCGTTGCAGGTCTCTGGTGTGTACCTACCTTAGCATACTCACGGTCAAAGAAGGTAACGTATTTATATACTCAAATAGTAAAACCGCCCTTAAAGCACTTGACTAACATACCAACAATGCAAAAACACTTACTGAATGTCGGTTATGTCTGAATGAGATCGCACGATATTTTAGTATACACCTTATATGGGTTCCTGGACACCGCAACATAGAAGGTAATGTGTCTGTGGACAAAATGGCCAGAATAGATAGGACCATCGAGCTCCTTTCGGAGAAGAGCACGATAGGGATGCTTATAACAACATTTAAGCTTCACATAAAAGCTAAAACACTTCGTCTCGCTACGGATCGGTGGAAAAACCTTCCTTCATGTGCTCTAGCGAGTCTTACGTGGCCAACATTCAACCAAAGACGTACCAACACACTTTTACGTCACAGAAGGGACGACATATCACTTCTGGTGGGGACCCTCACAGGTCACAGTCTTATAGACAGACACGCAGCAGCATGCCTAGGCGTTACTTACCATGACTTCTGCAGTAGTTACAGATACGAAGAAGAGGAGGAAATGGTACAACACCTCCTCTGCCAATGCCCCACTTTGAGTAGAAGAAGACTTAGGACACTTGGTCAACCTCTTCTACTCAACCTCTTGGAGACATCCGGGCTATAGATCCCAGGCTCTACTAAAATCGAGTATCGAGTATCGAGGACCCCCGTCAGTTTTAAAAGGGTTAGCAGGGAATAAACATGGCATCGCACTGGGCCCAAAGTGGCCTAATTGGGATAGCAACTTGTCGCTCTCAGCGATTGCAACCTAACCTAAAATACTGAATTATAAAGGGTGATTTTTGGCAGCTCAGCTGTTTTCGTGTCACATGTTACTGTCAAACATGTTCAGTTTGGTCTATAATATAACCAGTAGGAGTAGACATGAATGTCCAATATGGGCCAAAGAAATGGACATATTAAAGATTATGACTATTCAAAAACTGGCAAGAAAAGAAGTAGTTGAAAAATATTCGCTATCCAAAGATTTAAACGTGTATGACAATTTTGATGGGAATTTCCCCAGACTAGGGAAACGGGAGCAAATAGTAGTAAATAGGGACAAAACTGTAAATCAATCCATAAACAAACATTGCTACAACAGTAGGCTAATACAGAGACCAGTGGTTCCCAAACAAGTTCCACATTTCAACCTGGAATCATACACAAGCGATTCGAGTAATCGGAAATATCAATTTCCGAACAAGAATAATCACTCTCTTAGCACAAGT
The DNA here is from genome assembly GCA_037044535.1 of Lordiphosa magnipectinata. Taxonomy (NCBI): domain Eukaryota; kingdom Metazoa; phylum Arthropoda; class Insecta; order Diptera; family Drosophilidae; genus Lordiphosa; species Lordiphosa magnipectinata. The sequence goes on from JBAMBO010000971.1 coordinate 6,949, forward strand.
GAACCAAGAAATCAAATTCGAAAACAACAAGAATGAAAAATTAGTAAGAAACAAATCAAATAATGAACCGGATATGGTCTTTCTAAACAAAAATGCGTATTAAAGTATATCAACAAAATGAACAATCCCTGAAGTCGAACAAAAATGAGTATGTGCTTAACAATGAGAATTTCGATGTGGCTGTCCGCTCGGAAGTCTTCTCACCTGAGTAAAAGATGGAAGGAAGGAAGTTAGCCAACTTCAAACTAATCGAGAAGCAACGATCTGATGGCTATGGAGGAGTTGCCATAGCTTTCAAGCAACAGATAAATTTCAAGTAAATCACCTACAGAACAGAATGTGATGTCGTAATTGCATCAACAACAAATCTCAATAAAAATTTAACTTTCTGCTTTGTGTATTTCGAACCCACCATGACGACTGAGTTGTTCAAAGCTGAGATAGAAATGCTTCTGTCACAGTTTGAAAATCTCAGAAATGTCTTTTTAATAGAAGATTTCAATGCCAGAAATCAAGTTTTTGGAGATTATGCGACGAATGCTAACGGAAGATTTCTTGAAGAAAAGATGAGAGTCTCAGGTTTTAAAGGCCTTAGTGATATAGCAATACAGAGAAGGGTCAAAAATATTGTGATATTTACTGATAGTATGGGTGCTTTGTCCCTTCTTAAGAACAGTAAGTCAAAAAACTACCTAGTTCCAGAGACTCAAAATGCCATTTAACAGTCAGTCATAGAATGTATAGACCTGATATGGAAACCAGGATACAAAGGAATTAGTATAAATAAAAAAGAAGATTTAGCTGCTAAAAAGACTGTTACGTTAGCAGACATCTTAGATGTAAAGTTTAGTATCGGAGAAGCAGTCTGATTAATTAGGAAAAAGGCATTTACATGTTGGAATAATCATTGCAAAAAAGCCTCCCTTGTGAAGGGAAGCTTTTTTGCAGGGATTTTTCCAAACATAACAGAAAAACCATGGCACGCGCATCTAAAATGGAAGGCTAGCGACAATAAAGTAATGAACAGACTCCTCAAGGGGCACACATACGACAAGATATATTTGCACCAAATCAAAAAAGTGTCTTCAAATATCTGTGATATATGCAATGTAGCTGAGTCATCTGAACAATCTGAAAAAATGTACAATTTTCAAAACACTACACAAATCTCACAAATATTACTTCATTACAGAGAACTGGCCAAATTTATAAGAGAAGCTAAACTTGACATGTAATTAAAGTTAAATTAATAAACACGTTCTGTTGAAATTCGTGGTTTTTCCACCGGCTAAGCTTCTTATGCATCGAAAGTTCCGCGCGCTCTTTCGAAATCGATAACTGGTCAATGCACTAAGGTATGCGAAATAAGTCACCTTACAATCATATAATCCTTGATATATACTAAGGCTGGAAATATATTCAAAAATTTTTGTTTTTTCTTTCAACTTAACGAAGTAACAATCCAATTCTTAAAAGATTTAATGAAATCATAACACTTTTTAAAAAATTAAATTTTTATTTTTCAGAACGAAATAAGTGAACTGATAATTTCAGAATATTCCATTTGAATAAGGTTTAGTCACCGTGATTTTTTTAATATACCTAAAAATGTCCTCCATTACTGTTAATAACCTTCAATACACGTCCTAGCATTGAATTAACCAAATTTCGAAGAATTAATGCATCCAATATAGCCCAATCTACGATAATAGACTTTTTAAGTTCTATTACCTTGTTAACTTGCCTCCCATGCATGTAGACTTTGTTGGAAATTATCTCCCAAAAATTTTTCATTGGAATTAAGATTTGGACCTTTTGCGGGCCACATTAAAACCGCTATTTGTTTTTCTTAAGAAAATAGTTTAGTGCATTTTGAAACGTGGTACGCAGCATTGTCCTGTTGGAATGTACAAGAATCTCTAAAATATTCTTGTCTATAATTACAAAAACTTCGTCAAATAGTTCGGCATACCTTTCAGAGTTCATTTTATGTGTTACAAATCATATTGAACTCTTTCCAGCAAAGTCAAATGCAGCTCACACCATTAGCGAACCTCCTCGAAAATTGCGTGACACTCCTTCTTGTTTTGGCTTCCGTATATCCGGATAATATTATTGATACCCATCTTGGCCATCTAAATTAAACTTTTTTCATCACTTAAGATAATACTTGCCACTCTAAGTCCTAAAACTTATGCATCTCAGCAAAGTGCATACGGGCAACTTTGTGCCTAGGAAGTAATTGACATTTGACGGTCCTTTTTCATATGAATCGAATTGATCGTCACGTAAAATTTGCTCCACACGACGCTTCGATACTGGGAGAGCTAGTTCGTGGGAAATAATGCATGCACTTATGTTTTCTTTAGTTTTTTTCTTTTAATTCTTCTTTTATCACGAAAAGTGATTCTTGTTACGGCGAAAGATCTCCTTTAAATTTACGCCTGTATGCACTTGTACGAAGACAGAAACTGATAATGTAATCTCAATTATTTCGTTCTGCAATGCGAGGCGCATGAGCATTTTAATAACGAGAGCGTAAGTTAAAGTCGGCTCTAACCGACTTCGATATACCCGTTACTCATGGAAACAAATGTTTAATAGCCTTACTGTATGCCTGAGGTGGGTCAGCCGAAAAGTATGCAACATTTTTTAACTCGTCTCTCTCTCTCTCTCTCACTAAGATTGCTGCTGAACGCAATGCTTAGGTTATGAGTGGGGTGGGTGTTAACTGATCGTTTTTTGCTCATAACTTGAGTATCGTTCATCCGATCTTTATCATTCCTTCAGCAAATCGATAAATAATTTTGAGTACTAGATATCTCTAGAAAGTACGAACCATCTATCATCAAAACTGTAGGAGATATGACGTTTTTTCCAAATTGCGGGGGCGTGAGGGGGCGTGGCAAAAATTGAAAATAAACTTGATCTGCGTGCAGACAATAGGAGTCTACATTTCAAATTTGGTTGCTCTAGCTCTTCTAGTCTCTGAGATCTAGGTGTTCATACAGACGGACGGACAGACGGACAGACGGACAGACGGACATGGCTATATCGACTCGGCTGTTGATGCTGATCAAGAATATATATACTTTATATGGTCGGAAATGATTCCTTCTGCCTGTTACATACATTTGCACGACTTTAGTATACCCTTTTACTCTACGAGTAACGGGTATAAAAATAACGACACATTATAGAGTCTTGTGCTTATTATTGTTATTGCAAGCATGGAAATTGTCTTGGAGGAAACTAAGCAAAAAAAGAAATTGAATTGTGAATTTATTTTTCATACAAAAAAATGCTCAACTAACCCATAGTGCGTGCGCGTTGACGGATTGCAGCCTTTTTAGCAGCCAGCTAACTTGCATTAATCATTTTTAGTGGCGCCCATAAGTAGGCTTTGCGTTTGCTAATAAAATTGTCGCTAGTCCTACGTGCCTGCGGCAGCCAAAGGTGTGCCACCTGCTGGGCCAACAAAGCGACATGACAAAGCGACAAAGTTGGCGGCCTAAGCCGAGAGATGGATTAGGGTTTGTTGTTAAATAACTATTTTTCTTTTCTTTTCTTAATTTTTTTTGTTTTTGTACCACTCACCACGGAATATGCAGGCCACTGTCAGATAACGACCATGTCGGGGATCACAAGCCGTCATCATATTTTTGGCATCGAACATTTGTTGCGTTAGCTCGGACACGGTCAGGGCGCGATATTGTTGTGATCCCTTGGCTGTCAGGGGGGCAAAGCCGGGCATAAAGAAGTGCAGACGTGGGAAGGGCACCATATTGACCGCCAGTTTACGCAGATCAGCATTCAACTGACCGGGGAAACGCAGGCAAGTGGTCACGCCCGACATTGTGACCTAGGAAAGGCGGGAGAAGAAGGACATTCGTTGATTAGAGGTTTTAACTTGTTTTAAGTTTGTACCGCTTAAAAATGCAGGCATAGGACACCAGCTTACACACTTCTTTAGATTTAAGAGTCATTCGTTTTGGCTACTTACGGACACCAAGTGATTAAGATCCTCGTAAGTGGGTGAGCTGAGTCGTAATCTCTGATAGCAGATATCATACAACGCCTCATTGTCAATGCAAAACGTTTCATCTGTGCACACGCACAGCTGATGCACCGACAACGTGGCATTGTACGGCTCGACAACCACCTCCGACACCTGACACAGAAACCCAGACGATGCATGTGGAATTGGATCCAATTTGAGGATGGGGGTAGACGGTGTGGGACAAACAAAACACACACAGATTAGATAGGTATAAATTGTACACTTACAGAAACCAGATGATTCAAATCGCCATAGGTGGGCGATGACAGCTTCAGCGTGCGGAAGCAAATGTCGTAGAGAGCCTCGTTGTCAATGCAGAAGGTCTCATCGGTATTCTCAACCAGCTGGTGAATGGAGAGCGTGGCATTGTATGGCTCCACAACGGTATCGGATACCTAGTGAGATTTTAACGGCGGCAAACATGCAGAGAAAGAAGCAGATCAAGTTGTTAATTAGCAATGCATTTCGGTTATTTAAAGACGATCTTGTTAAATGAAATATTATGGGGGTTTAATGCAGTGTTTGAAAATACCTGATCCTTACAATAAGTACATTTGGACTATTTTAAAAACGCTCTTGAAACTAGAATTTTCTCACTTAAACTAAGTTCTGTTCAATCATTCAAATTCATAAAAATCAGAACAAAATCTATTTGTTTTAAGGCATTTTATTGCGTATAAAAATTTATGACGCAGAAGATTATCCGCTTTATTTTCCTTATGTTTACAGTTTGTGTATTATAAAGTAGGTTATGTTCTTTCCTTTTGCCTAACCCCAATTAGGCGATCAGGCAAAGAATCCACAAATTTTTGAAGTGTTAAATTGCTGATTTGTTCCCACTCTGCAACAAAAACGTGCTCAAACTTTCGACCATTCCTAAAAACTCTGGCAGACTGGATTCCCCAGAGGTCCTCTATGTGTTTGATGTCCGGGCTAATCGCTGGCCAATTCAAAACCGAAATGTTTCTAGATGAAAGAGAAGCCTAGGTTGTGAGTTGCGGCCTGTTTTTGTTGGAAAATCCCATAATAATCCTAAAGTTTTTTTTTCAAAGGGTCTAGACCGATAAGGTCTAATTGGATAGATTACTGCTTTTTCAAGCTTGGCGCAAGGTCAGAAATGGTTGATTATAATTCAATGCAATCAACACACTTCAACAGAGCGAACTCACAACATTATTGGAATAGCAATGGTACGTCTGGACAACCGGCTGATTCGGAAGTGAACACAATTCACTCATCAGCAGACTTGTAGCTTCCACACTTTAACCACTGACAATTAGCACTATTTATGCACTCAAGGAGCCGAATAAAGCACCAAGTCCGTGAGATATCGTCAAAAATCCTTTTTTTATAAGCCTTTTTTATTGCAATATTTCAATATCTCGGGACATGAAATAAACTGTCAGTGATAGAGAATTGATCAAACTTTTTGAAAATGTTGACATAGGGCAGATTTCTCTTCTTCCAGATAGCTGCTATGTGTCAGATAGGATCACAATTTACTCTGCTATTTGTAAGTTTATGTGGCATATAGCTCTATGTAGGAGATAAGAAATCGGCCCATAGACTGAAAACATTTACCGGTATAAATAAAAGAAAAATATATTATGATGGTTTTTGTAGTTCGCGTTGGACCGCCACCTTAAAACTTTTCCTGGAATTTCCCCCAACCTTAAAGCCAATTACCTGAAATTTTGAAAAATCCTCTTATAAAGGGGTATTCCCTCTCATGCGACACGACACCATTGTTTTCAAAGGTTAAGGTCAAATGTTTAGCTTCAATCTGGATATTTGCAGTGACAGCTGCAAAGAGCAGTTTTGGGCAGCTCATTGATTGGAACCAGGTCATTGCGAACTCCGCCGATCGCATTTTTTTATGGCAACTGCAAACTGCAAAGAGCAGTTTTGGGCAGCTCATTGATTGGAACCAGGTCATTGCGAACTCCGCCGATCGCATTTTTTTATGGCCCTCACAAACAGTGAGTGCCTATCCACCCCCGTATGTGACACACTCGGCCTGCGGCCCGCGGTCGTCGACCGTCTCACGTACACACCAATACAAAAAAAAATCTGAAGTTTTTTACACGTGTGTGAAAAATTTTGGGTAAAAAATTGTCTGCTTTTTTTTTACAGATGTCAGCAAAAATTATTTACACGCGTGCTAGTAACACTCATTCAAACAAATGTTCTACGCTTATTTGCCCTTTTCACAGACATACATAAATACAATAATAGAAACTTTGTCAAGTTTACTGACCCCCATTTAACTTCATCTTCTTTGTTCTGTAAACATTTTAAGTTCAGGGAAATTAACAAGGCTGCAAACCTTTAAAATACTGCAGAAGGTTCGCTGTCAATCATACGTCGCCTTCCAAAAGTCCCTGGTTCTTCCGATATGTACTCGCACATAGATATGAAAAGTTTGAATTGTCATTTTACAACTTGACTATTACTCTATTCCCCTTCTCATAGTCGGAATATTCCCAGTTTGGATATGACTTACAAAACTGATCTCCATTGGATATTGCCCTAAACGATGATTTTTTCCAGCCGTAATATATTATAAAGAAACTTATAAAAGTCGATTTTAATAATTATTTGAACCGAATGGTTTTCCAAACAGAAGAATCCCGGCTCGGGTTCGGGTTTTCGAGGCAATAGATTTCAAAAGTCCGGTAGATGACTTTAATGAGGGTCTAAGAATATAGGATGCAATATTTTAGAAAGACTGGTCATGCGTTTTTCTATTTCACAATACAAAAGTTTTGCTAAGCCAGACTCTTTTTTGAAAGCTTACGATTTAACCAAATTGCGTTAAAGTCGCCCAAAACCAACTGCCAGCTTTGCAGTCTTGTTTTTGGACCCAGAACCGTAACTGTACCGGTACAATGTTTCGGTTCTTTTCGACCTTTTCGGTTCCAAGAATATCGGTTCTCGCATACCGATATTCAAAAAATTAAATATATTGGTTCCGGTTCCGGTTCTGGTTCCGAGTTTTAGTCGGTTCTTTTCGGTATACGGTTTCGGTTTTGGTTCCGGTTTGATTCTCTGATAATAACAAATTTCTCCATACTCCACATGTGTACAAAGATCGTTGACTGAGACACACACACACACACACACAGGCAGCCCAGTCACAACCACGCTTACATTTGTTGAAGACACTTTTGAAGTCGGTTCTTGGCGAAACGGTCAGTGAAAGATATGAGCAAAATAGAAACGAAAAAAGCGCTCTTTGCTTGAGCGAAAACAGCTATTGAGCAAAACCGAATTCGAAGTGTCTTTTTGCAACCTCTTTTCGTTGTGTCTGTAACAGAACAGTTTTTTAGAGACACGCTGACAGTGTTAACATTTTTTTTACGAGATCTGTTAGTATCACGTGTGAAAATAAAAAATTTTTTTTTATTGCTGTTTATTATCATGGCAGAAAAAAAATCTTTTGAGCATTTTACGAACCCTGGTCCAGACCCATTAACAAGTTCACTTTCCAACAGCTTTACATACATCTAGGGAATTAAACAATACCGAGACCTTGCAGCATAGCCAAAAGCAGTCGAAATCTTTAGGGATCCGCCACCGTGTTTTCGCTTATGCGGGGAGTGCTGTTGTTGCCGCAAATTGCACTAAGACTTATGGAATCCAACTGTACCGTCTAAATTAAATCTTTTTTTATCTGAGAAAACCACATTGTGGTACTCAAATGTGTATTTTTCAGCAAATGCTTCACGAGACTTCAGGTGAGGTGGAAGTAGTTTTGGTACAGGCACTCGGGTGCTGACCTAGAGCCAGTCAACTCACTAATTAAACATAAGAAAGGTCGCCAAATAAATTACATAATTGTTTTATGTTATAAATGCATCCTCAAAATACTTTTCGTTATTTTTTAATAAATATCACTTCAAACTTAGCTCGCACATATACCTATTTCCTAAGAAAATACAATCACACCACACAAAATTCATAATAACGGTACTAAGAATGGTGACCAAAGAAGAACTTTGCATAGGCATCTAAATATAGAATACAAGAACACACTTTAGTATACCAACAACAAATGTACCGTTGCTATTATTGAAAAGTCAGAGAAAAACATTTATGCACATATACTTATTTCATGTCATATGTATCATGAACATGATATCAGTGTGAAGGCAGCCTTAGCCTTTCTCTCAAAAAAGGTTTTGAAATTCAAAATTTGAATATATTAACTTACATAAAACAAACAGAATTCGAAAAGCATAAGTAATCGAGCATATATTTGTATGGGCAAAAGCGAAAACTTTGAAATTCAATTAAAAAAGAAACCATGGTCGACAGCCAATTAGTTTCTGCATGTAAATTCTACATAATTTCATCGACGACTTTTTTATGATACTTTAATTGGTAGTCAATAAATCAGTAACAAGTATCTAAGAATTTTACCGATACTTGAAAAGGTTTCTTTCAACTTGCATTTGCAGTATTCGGATGTTTATTCTAGAACGTAACTACTTCGAGTTGGCATAAGACTTCTTTGGGATGCTTGGAGCATTTTGAAATTCCTTAAGACCTCATTTTCAAAATGGAATAGTGCAGGGGTGCCCAAAATGAGTTTACGGCTGCCTGGAAGTAGCAACAACCGCAAGAAATTGTGAGAGAAACCCGATCTTTGTTTGTGTGTGTCGGCTTAAATAGTGAAAAGCGTTCGGCCACTGTGAGGCGAGCGAGGCCAATGGCTAACCTACGCTGACTATGCATAAGCGACATTGTTGTTGTTTTCGAATTTACCAGAGAAATAAGAGACATAGAGAGAAGAGAGACACATATGAAATTGTTGTTGCAGGTCCGCAAAAGTCTGCACCGCAGGCCAATCTCTCTTGGTGTTCGTGTTAAAATATCATAGAAGTGCCTAACGCCAATTGTTCTTCTTTGTGATCGGATAAGTTTGTTTGCCCATTAGCGGATCAATTTTACATACACACAGAGAAAAATAGAGAATTTCACTCTTGAATCAAGAGCATTCGTTCTCAAAAGTACGGTAAGAGTGAAAATTCTTGATTCAAAAGCGAAATTCTTGATCCAAGAGTGAATTTTTGATCCCGACATTTCTGATTCAAGAGTTTCAGCTGTTGATCCAAGTATGAATAATTCTTGATTCAAGAGTTTCAGTACTTGATCCAAGTACGAATAATTCACAAAATAAAAAACTTAAAAAGAATATTTGGGGTGGGGGTGAGAGAACCACGACCGACTCAACCCGACCGACGTGGTTTTTTTTTTTACTTACTTTTCTGGGAGTTAAACTCGGTACCTAGAAAGACTGAAACACACACAGGCGACGGGCAGCTTAGCCCACTCGACTATTATCCATGAGCTAAACGAGCGGACTAAAACACACTTATAAATAAACGCAGTTGCGACAAACTGCGCATGCGCTCTCTCTCTTTGCGAGAGCGACTCCAACGCTATTTTCTCAAAGTTCAGTTGCCCTCACTCCCCTTGCATATTAAAAAACAAATTGAGAACGTTTAGAACGAATTTATCTCGATTTCAAGAGCGAAATTCTTGAAAAATCAAGAACGACTAATTTTTTTTTCAAGAGCGTTCGTACTCAGATTATTCGCTCTAGTTTTTTCTTAGTGTACACACACATGTTCGCTGCTGATTTTTATTTAATGTTACTTAGTTAACGCTCTGATTATAATCATGTTCGTCTTCATTTCAATCAATTCGGGTGTTTGTTCGTTTGCCTTAACGACGATTGATTAGAATGAGCGAGAAACACTTCGTGTGAATAAATTCGAGAGAGAGCTTGTGTTTGTGACTACCGATTCACTAGCTAACATGTTCAATCAGCCGCCTCTCGCTCAACCGCTCGATGCGTTTCCCGGTATGACGATGAGTTTATTCAACGCGTTTATTCAACGCTACGATTAAATGTGAGTAGGAATTTTTGTTTATGAGACAAATTTTAGAGAAGGCTTGATCATAGCAAAGACCGAAGCATGAAAAAGTGCTGGAGCATTAAAAAAACCAACACAGATTTGGTTGAGCAGGAGGTTTGTTCGAATTCCTATCTTATGCTTCGATCAATGAAACATTTTTCCCAATTCCATTTCAAAGGAATATTCAGTTTGTTCATTTCATCTCTTGAACACAGATTTTTGTGTGAATTTGCAATAGGTAGAACATGAAAAATGCATTTCAGCTGGAGCACACTACAATGCCAGCAGCACCCCCTCACCCCCACACTCCCTCTCTATCTCTAACTTCTCCAAAAATCCTGTTCCTGTTGCTGCTGCTGCTGCAATGTTGAGCCCTGGGCAGCACTCAGACTCATAGTTGTTGCATAAATGCAGTTGCATGTTGCACAAATATCTACGTGCATACATTCTTGCTTGTGTTTCGAATGCTGCAATTGAAAATTATGTATAATCTTTTGCCGGGCCTTCTATATTTGCCCAGCCAAGATGCATTGCCCAAGCAGGAGTTTCAGTTTGTCCAACTGCAAAATGTATGCACATAAATTAAGGCAATTATTTAATGGTGCAGCCCCAGGAGCGATAACGCACACTCACACTGCCGAATGCGAGGGATCAGGTATGTGCAATGTACATACATGCAGTTAATACTAATGAGTTATGCCCGGACATATGGGAATCGCAATTTCGTTTGCTGGCCAAACACAATATTTGCCCAAATCAAAAGGATTTACGAGTATTGTTGCCATGACCAAACAATCAGCAGGTGCAAATCTCGGATTTCTTCAAATTCCAGGCCACTTTGAATGATGAATGCACACTACATGCGCCCGGCAGGGGTATCCGTGCATTAATTAATGCACGGACAATATAATATAATGACGGACAATCATTTCAATTTTGTGCATAAATTGTAGCTTATCAAAGGGCTTATGGAAAACTATTAAATTACAGACATCTATTTGTATGCATGTGAAAATGTTTATACCGTTATAAAATGACAGGCATGTGTCAGGTCAGGCCACAACAAAATGGCCGCCAAAGCCAAAACATTGTGGTAAGCCGCGCGGCCCGAGCACATAAATAAAACCAGTTGAACAGAAAGGGATTGGGCATTGGGGTCGAAATAGCTGACCATTTGGCGTTCAGGCGTGACGGTAATAAATTTACCACAATACAAAACGTAAGTTTCAGTGTGAGAGAGTTAAACTAAAAATGCCATAAAATTTATAGTCCACACACACACACACACACACACACACACATACGCACAGATGCAAAAGGCATTGATACGATAATTTCATGCCTGAATGCACTATTTATTTGTCTTCATATGATATTAATATGCGTATAAATACATATTTCTACCTCAAGTAGGAAATATGCCAATTTTATCAGCTCTGGCAATTTGGCAATTGCATAGCTCGATTGATTATACTTTGGTTTCCATTGCGTCCAAGCCACAAATTTGAAATTGTTAATGTGTCTAACGTATTAAATTCCATGGTCAAAACACTTGAGTAGTCTATTAAGATAGAACATAACAAAGAGCAACAATAGACTACTGACTTAATAGCGGTGACTGGCATCAATACGTGGAAGATATGAAAGTGAAAAGTGAGAACTACTCAGACCACATGCTGATAGTCCTTAGTATTAGAGTATTCGAAGTGTCTGGAACCGCATCAGGAAATCGACACTTGCTGCCCAAGCTTCGTTGGTGAGAACATGGCGCCAATCGGTACAAGGCAAATCTGGAGCTAAACATAGTAAATGCAGTTAGTAACTTATCAAGATTTATGCAGAAATCATTCAATCCTAAATACACAAAAATGCAACCGTGATATAGTTGGGAATGCGAGGAGGCAAGGAGGAATGTTATATTATATAATTGATAAGAGAGGTCAAAAGAAATGCTTCAAGTGAATCCAACACCAAGTATAAAACTGGAAATGTGAAATATATATATATTATGCAAGGATACACAGAAACTTTACTTAACAATGTCCAAAATAGTAAGGAACTCTGGGCACTTCTGAGAGAAATTAATAAAACGAACAACAGTAAAGGAGATGGAGATATCGAAAGCAATAGTTCGCTGTAAGAACAGAAAAGACCTGGGGAGGATAGAGTCTCTGCAGAATTTTTAAAATATGCAATGCAGCAGAAGTCCCAGACAGCTTTGAGAAAAACATTATATAGAGAATAACTATCAGGATTCAGGGAAGGTGCCTTTGACATCAATAGCTAAGTACTATCTGGAGCAAAAAAAGAAGATTCTTTGTTGACTTCAAAGACGCATTTGATACATTTGAAATTAAGCATCCTTGGAGTAGCTCATTGATGTTATACACATCCTCTACAGTCCTAACGAAATCACCGCATGGAACGACAAAAAGTTGTCCGAATGGTTTGACACGAATTTAGGAGTTAAGCAGGGTTGCCTGCTTAGTCCATTACTTCATATTTGCACTATATGTGAACGACATTGATGCGAAACGGACTAAAAGATGTAGAACTGGGAGCCCGGCGTATCAGAGTATTCATGTATGCGGACGATATGATGTTGTTGGCTGATAGTCCCATTAGCATGCATCAAATGATTGACGCTCTTAGTACACTTAGATAAAAAACCAAGAGCTTTGTACTTCAATCAAGTACAAACGGTGTCAATAGTACGGTAAGTACAAAAATACTTGATTCAAATACTTGGGCTTGGAAAGTCCAATGGAATGAATTAACCAAAGACCAAGATGGATTTACTGTATGTCCGAAATCTATTTTAACTCCATAATTATAAACAGATTCGATTTTAAATAATTCACAATTTTCGTAGCACATTTTTTGAAGCTTGCATTGTAAGTTCATTTTTTGCTCGATCCCAGATATTTTGAGCTTGAAGTAAGTACGCACTTATTTAAAATTTTTCGGTTCGTACTTACAGTACGAATAGTTCTTGATTCCAGAACGTTTGCACTCATTTTAATAACATTAACAATCATTTTTCCGTTCTTAAACGTTTTGTACTTTTTTTTAGGTCACCCAAGAACAAAACATACTTGATATTTTAAGTACAAAACGGTATAGATTCTATCCCGATCGATCTAGAACTCTCCCAGCCGTTTTTTTCTGAGTGTATATATTGTGAAAAATGGAGCTTGGAAATAAAACTGCAGAGGCCGCAGGGCAAGATTAGATGCGTGGACATTAAACGGAGCCGGACTAGAGACAGTAAGCGAGTATCAATACTTTTGCATGTTACTAACCGCCAATATGTCTTGTGCGAAACACCTGGCAAAAAAAAAACTGACAGACTCCAAAGTCGCTATAAATAGTACCTGGAAAAATCTGCTTGGGAAGAGGACAAAAGACAAATTTCATCTCGCTACAGCCAGGGCAATCATGTGCTATGCGGCACAGGGTTTAAGTCGGTATGAGGAAGTCAAGAAAGTCTTCTACTTACCAATGAATGCACCAAACTATGGCATGCAATACATATTGAAACGGGACTTGCAACCCTATTTTAATATACCCCACAACTGCTTTTCAATTATGTCAATAAAGCTATGCGGATAGAACCGTCGAGAATACCAAGAATTGTTGTTGAGCATCTCTTGGAGAGCAAGTCACAGTTCTTCCAAAAATGAGAGAATATAACTCAAGCATGTTTGCATATGATAGCAGTTCCTGGGAGGTATGGGAGTTAAATTTCTTACGGAAGCTGTGAGAGAAGACAATTCGAACGCGAAGCACGTCAAAGCGAAACGCGAAGCACCTATAAATGTCTCGAATACAACCTTGCCACTAATAACACTGTGACACATTTTTGAACTCAAAAAAGTTGATAGCGGCGAGACCAAAAAATTCTGAAAGGGTATGATGGTAGTATAAAAACCCTGTCTGGGTTAAGTCTGATTAGCTGCCGTTTTCTTTTTATAGCACTTTGACCTTTTCAGCTTCAGAGTAGGACTAACGATTCCATATCTCGTAAAGTATTTTGAATTTTGCATTTAAATCTTTACAAAGTTGTTGCTCTTGGCTTGACCTAAAAAACATTTCTTTGTAGCAAATCAAAAAAAGTACATCTTCATACTCAAAATTACAAAAGTTGACCAAAAAAGACAAGTTTTGACCACTTTTCTAAAGCTTTTCAACTTCATCTTGAAACCTGTTTCAAATTTGGACAAGTAAGACAGCACAAATTTGTAGCTTAGACCAAAATAAACAAACTGTTAGAACGAACTAACTTCATTTAGTTAATCTTTCACATAGTTATAGGCCAACACGCATGTACAACTGTCATAAAAACTCAAAAAAAGGAATATTTTCGGTAAAAAAGTAAAAAAAATAAATTTTTTAATTATAATTTTTAAGTTATGTTTTTTTACTATTTTATTGATTTAATACAAAACAATAGAAGTTGTTGACTGTGTCAGCCAATTGGTACCAAAAATTGCCATTTTTCGAGTTTTGATTACAATTCTACATGTTTAAGGGCCAATCGAATGAAGTTGGTATGTTCCAATCGTTTGTTTATTTAAGTCTTAGCTATGTTTTTGTCCTGCATTGCTTAGTTAAATTCCTTACAGTTTTCAAGACAAAGTTGAAAAACGGTACAAAATTAGAGAAATCATGATGATTTTACGAAATTTTTGTAATTGTGAGTATATAGATGTGACTTTTTTGACTTGCTACTTAGAAATGTTTTGTAAGCCAAGCCAAAAGCAACCACATCCTCTAAGACGTCAAAGCGAAATTCCAAACAGTTTACGAGATATGTAGTTGCAAGTCCCAATCAGAAGCTGAAAACCTTAAAGTTCAATAAAAAGAAAACGGCAGCTAACCAGACCAAACCCAGCGAATGTTTTTGTACTACCATCATACCCTTTCAAAATTTGTTAGTGTCGACTCGATCAACTTTTTAGTGTTGCACAGTGTAATTATTTCAATGACGAGTTCGAACCGTGATACAATAAATACAAGGTAGTGCAAACACTTGCTTCATTTCGCATGGGCATAACTTTGTGAGTCTCTGACGTCATTTGACAGATTAGACTTAGGTTGGGAATTAGAATTTTTAAATTTTAACTTGATTTAGTTTAGTTGTTTGATACAATTTCAATTCGTTTTCATTTTGGTAACCGAAGCACACTTTTGAAAAGTGGTTAACAAACACAAAATTATGGGTCTGTGATGTCACATTAAGATTTAAGATTTAGATTTATGATTTTCCCAATACAATAAGACAGAATCTTAGAAATTAGCAACATTTTTTTGTTAAAGTCTAATAAATTTTTAAGACAAATTAAGAGTTCGTAAAATGTGAACAATCTTTCTTGACTAAAGCCCATATAATTCTAAAGCTATGCCCTATTTATTTTTGAAACAAAGTCTCTATATTACATAAAATAATCCAAAGCCCATGGCTAAACCAAAGACCAAGATTGTATTATTGTAGGTCAGAGTTCATTCTTTACTCCATAAGCAAAGTGTTAGAGCCAGTTGGGAAATTCAAGAACAGATTCGTTTCAAAATACTTCGCCATTTCTAAGTCTATTTCATACTCAATCCAAGATTCCGTTTTCAAAAAGTACAAAAAGTTATCGGTTCAAGAACGTTTATTCTTATTTTTAATAATAATCACAGTCCTGTTTCGACTTGGAATATTTTGTACTTAATTTAAGGACATCCAAGAACAAAATATTAATGAAAAATCATTATTCAAATATATTTTAAAGCTTTGTCGAAAGATTTCTCCTATTACAATATTTATATGAGCTTTTTGTTCTTCTAATTAATACATAACTCGACCTGCTTGAACTCATGTGTAGTTTTAGTTTCTATTGATTTTTTACCTAATGAATTAATGATGTAGTTTTTTTTATTTCATTTTTTTCGCTTTTAATCGCATCAAAAATTATGAACGTCAAATCCTTTAATGAAGCCCCGCTCTCCCCTCTCTGACTAAGGTGTCGTTTTGTATGGCCATTGGACACCGCCTGCCAATGACAATTAATTTTGCACTGAATTAATTTAATTAAATGTCAAAATGTAATTAAAAGTGAATAATGCTTAAAATGCAAATGAGTGCGTGTTACGTACTGGGATCTCTGTCTCACTCGCCCTCTGCTTTGTGCGTACGTGTAAAATATGCAACTGGGTTAATTAAGCAGCAATTGAGGTGAGTTCCAAACCAAAAAAAAAAAAAACAAAACTTGATGGCGTCTTCCTTATGAGGGTAACCATGAAATTGCATTAAAACTGCATCGCCAATTAGGCTTTAGGCCTGCTAATTTTGCCTGCAAATTAATTAAAATTATTCCGGGCAAAGCCGAGCGCCACAACGCGCAAAGCCGCCAATTGAATTTAGCCTATGAATTGCATAAATAAAACAACATTTGGGCACACATGGGCTTTGTCTTTGCGGTGCTGGTCATTGCCATAGCCGGTCACTAATTTGGCCAAAACGCGTGCAGGTGTAAATCGCATTTGCAAATGGGGATGGGGGGAAGGACAAGCCTACGGGTCGGCTTATGGACGCCCAGTGATTCGAGGTGAAATAAATATTTAAGTGTACAACACATGGAAAATTTTAGTTTTATATGTGAAACCAGCCAAATATCCGGCATTGCTCGGGTATCAAAATTCGAAAGTTTTACACATCATTTCGAAACCTATTTTGAACTTTATTAACCAATCTACACATCAGATTTCAAGTGGAATTACTATTAAACCGGTTCCAACTGTTTTGATACCCTAAAAAATGTTGCTCACCATATTATGTGCATACCAAATTTCATTACTTTTAGAGAAATACCTCTGAACCGCTTTTGAACCGGTTCAAAAACTGTAAAGTATTCGGCCGGTAAAATATTGAATTCCTAAGTACAAGCCCACACAGCCGTTGCACAACAAAAAAAAAAACACATGTTGCGTTAGTTTATCGATTTTAAAGCTGCATTCGACACGATTGACAGACAAAGCCTCTATTTTAAACTCAGCAATATTGGAATAAATACTAAGGTAATTCAAATGATGCAAAGCTTATACATCTGCAACAAGAGTGAAACAAGGTTGCCTATAGGGAGTATACTGAGGCCGTTACTTTTCGAACTGTACGTCGACGACAAATCTTCCATTCTGTCAGGAAGTGATTAACTGGGATCAGAACGAATCAAAGTTCTAATAAGCGACTTGAAAATTGCTACAAATACCACATGGAACAAACTGCTAAGTAGTAAAAATTGTTCATAGCCACAGCCAGGGCAATCATGTGCTACGCTGCTCAAGTATGAGACTTTGGTCAATAGAAAGAAGTAGAACGACTCCTCCGTTTTAATATAAAGATCACCTGTCCCTATGCTCTACTCTTGGAAAGGGGTCTCGCAACTATTTATCTCTACACTCAAAACAACTCGCCCTAAAAAGTGTAATTTTCGGCATAATTTTTAGAAAATCGGAGCTGGATTTTGCTGTTAAGTCGCTTTGCAATGCTCAAGCGGCAATGGCAGCGCTGGCATGAAGAGGCAGTCAAAGACCGCTGAAGATTGAACAGGGATGTTTAATAAAACACTTAAAAAAAGAGGGGGAGGGAACAGAGACGACCGACCAACGTAGTTGTTAGTCCGCCGCCCAACCACCCACCACCCGCTTATTTCTAATATGTGATTGAGATATGCTTTAACAATTTTTTTGACGGACGAAGGCCCCTTAGCCCACTCGACTATCAGCCATAAGCAAAACGTGGCGTCGAAACCATAGTTAAGAATGTACGCAGTTCGTAATCTGCCGCTCAGCAAGCAGCAAGGCCCGTGGTCGAGTGGACAAGACATTCGCTCAGAAAACGTCGAGGCCTGGGATCAAGTAGGAGCATAGATTTTCTTATTTAATTTTTTTATATTTTTATTTGAAGTGTTTTTAACATTGTCTTTATTTTATACAATCCTTTAATCGATTACTACATGGTGTAACGTATGAGAAGACATCTTCAGGCATTGCGAATGTTAACTAATTCCCTCACATAAACGCCTTCGTCGTTAAAACAGATTGACAGCACAAAGCAATTTCGCAAATATTTTAAGAAGGGAGGAAGGATTTTGAAAAGGTTACTTAAAATTAGGGTTTGTTTTCTTAATTTAAGCACAAAAAGATTAAATTTTGAACAACTTAAAACGCTAAAAATTAGAAAAGGCAATAAAGCAAGTTTACCCTAAAATTTAGAAAATTTTTTTATTTTTTTTTAAGTTTTAGAAAGTATTTTCTAAAAAATTTATTTTTAGGGAACTTTTCTAATATTCAAAAAAATTTTATTAAATATACAGGTCTGTTCACGTTTCCGAGTGGATTTAAAAATTAAAACGATTGGAATTCCGAATCGTTATTTTGATGTTTCCGTTTCCGAGTAAAATAAAAAACGATTTTCTTTTCGAATGAATGTACGAATCGTTTTCGAATTATAATTCAGCTAAATGGCAACCTTAACAATTTCGATAAACACTGCGCATGCGCTGAAGCGGAATCGCGAACAGCTTGGGTTCAATACGATCGTTTTTGCTTTCGTCTACATGCAATTTCTGAGGTACAACTTTGAAAAATTAATTTTAAATCAAGATGTTTGCTCAGTATATCTATGAATACTTCAAAAACTTCACAATATTTGACTTATAAAAATAGGAATTGTCAACTACTTTTCATTCCACTGCCTCAAAGGCAAAACTTTTGAAACCGAATAACTTGATCGTTTTTCGGAAACGGGAACAGCTACCAATTCCGATTCCGCATGATCTGATCGAAATAGAAAACGGAAACAGACCTGATAGAAATTTGTTCTAAATTTTAGGGCGTTTTCGATTTTAGGGCGATTTTATTAAATATAGAAAAATAATTTTTCGAGCTAGAAGGGAAATGCTTAACGTAAAATATACGCCACATATCTCTAGTCCTAGAAAATGCACTCTCTGCAACACCGAAGAGAGAGAACACACCACCCACTTCTTTTCTTGCTGTTCAATTCTAAAGGAACTCAGGGTGCTATACTGGGAAAGAGATACTCTAACACACCAGGAAATGCTCAAGTTCTTTAACAAAAGTAATTGGCGTTCGCTCACTTTCTATCTTATAGCCCAGTTCCACTGACACATATACAAATGTACATTTTCAAATTTGGTGACTCCACTGAAAATGTACATTCTCAAAAAAAACTAGAGGGTAAGTTAAAGTCGGCTCTAACCGACTTCGATATACCCGCTACTCATGCCGAAAAGTATGAAACATTTTTTTAACTCGGCTATTTATCATCCGATCTTTATAAAAATTTCAGGGCTTATAGAAGTTGTGGGAGTTATTCAACATTATTGTAGGGGCGGCAACATTATCATCTGCGTGCAGACAATATTTCCAATTTGATTGCTCTAGCTTTTCTAGTCTCTGAGATCTTGGTGTTCATACAGACAGACGGACATGGCTATATCGAATCGGCTGTTGATGCTGATCAAGAATATATATACTTTATATGGTCGGAAATGATTCCTTCTGCCTGTTACATACATTTGCACGACTTTAGTATACCCTTCTGCCAAGCAAATTCAAAAACATATTGGCCAATAAAACACAAAAAGAGATCAAGCGCTCGAAACAAGAAAAATTAGATCTGCTGCTGGACATTGATCCCAATGATAGATACAATTTGCAAAAGTTGTGGCGCCTTACCAACAGAATTAAGCGACAGCTTGCCCCAAACCTACCTGTAAGAAAGAATACTGATGTAGATGGTGCTAATCAATGGTATCAAACTTATCTTGAAAAGGCTCAAGCTTTTGCTGAACACCTTGAACATATGTAGATTTACACCCATAATTACTGCGCAGCCCTTGGACAGGTGTTTTATTGAGAATCAATCATCGCAGTTACCAACAAATGACGTCTTACGCTTCTCCCAAATAACGGTTGATGAAGTTAAGGTTGAGATAAATAAGTTGAAGTTAATGAAGTCACCTGGCATGGATAAAATTGATAATCGCTTAATTCAGGCGCTACCTTTGTCTGCTTTGCTGTATTTAACCATGATTTATAACTGCTTGCTACGGCTTGGACATTTTCCCAAAAAAAATATATAAAAATAAAAGAAGGAAAATGCAGGTACCCGATGACAGAATAAAGAGCAGCCTATGGAAACTATTGAATCTTAGTGTCCAAACACATGTTTGTTAAGGAAGAGGGGCAATTGTAGGATAATAAAAAAATGTATAATTTAGAGCTCCGAACTTAATGTGTTCAACGTTCAAATTGTAGTGTGGAACTGAGTAGAAACAGTCTCGACAATAGGCAGTTGGACTTGAAGTATATGACAAGCCTGCTTGGATGTGGAAATTTATGTCATGATTTTAAATTTGCTTTAGTGGTTAAAAAAAAAAATGAGCTATAGTTTAAATAATGAACTAGTTCAAAAAAATCGGCACAACTCTATTCCATAGCCCTCACTGCGCTGTGGTTTGACTAAGCGGTTTGCCGCAGATCCACACCCAACATGATGATGATGATGATGATGATACAAATAATGGTCATCCTTAGTTGCTAGGAGCTTACCTTGGGTGAAGGCACCACAGAGAACGTGTTCATAATGCGATCCGGATACTCCTCACGTATCTTAGAGATAAGCAGCGTACCTAGGCCAGAGCCCGTACCGCCGCCCAGCGAATGGGCCAATTGAAAACCTTGCAGACAATCACAGCCCTCCGACTCCTTGCGTATAACCTCCAGCACAGAGTCGATCAGTTCGGCTCCCTCTGTGTAGTGACCCTTTGCCCAGTTGTTGCCTGCGAAATATTGTACATAAATTTGCAATTATATATCTAATCAACATGCATGCACACACGCGTTTGCAAGTGGCGTCGGCTGTCATGTGCAAAATTAATTTTCATTGTCATCCGCAGGCCATTTTATAATTGCAATCATCAACATGAGCAGGCTCACGTCGTGGGGCAGAGGCAATTACGGCCAACAATGGCGAACAACGTACGGCATATTTCGCCCAGTCCTGGGCGAATCAACAAACAATCAAGCGGCGATAACGACACATTTTGGCCCAGTGGCACAAAAATCACCCATCCCGGGGCCTGACCCTGCTGCAATAATAGTGTGCCCGTTCACTCCCGCCTCCCGTGGCACTCATCCCATCGTGTTTGCGCTTATCAAAGCAATGACAACAGCACCGCTTGCCGTTGCTGTTTTCGTTGTACTAGTATGCTGAAACTGGCCATAGCTTGCCAAGCAGCTGCCACAACCATGCACAATCACTATAATGTCAACGAGATGAGAATGCAGTTCCCAAACAAAAGCAACACCACAGGCATGCAAATAAAAGCAATTGGAACAGATAGAAAGGAAAGCGGATTGGATTAGAGCAAGAAACGGACTGAGAATAGGGAGATATGGTAGCATTAATGGGGCTAGTGAATAAAATTATCAGAATTAATACGGATGGAAAACTATCGGGAACGTTACGGTTATATTACGGTTGTGGGATATGGTTTCTGTTTCGAGATTTGGTTACAGACAGACTGTTACGGAAAAGCCACAACAACTGGCACTGGCCTATGCACATGTGACGGGGAATACAGCCACTACACATCTACACTTTATTGCACAATCAAATCTTTCCTTGTTCGGCATGTGTGTATATACATAGTTACTGCACTTACTTTAATTTCGTTTCCACATTGCTCGTGATCTGTTTCTAAAAATTTTAGGGTAACAGCAATGTCCGCAAGCAAACTTACCAAGAATCAAAAAGCAAAAAAATATTGATTATCCCTCTATTCCATCCACTGTCAAGAACAAACCGCAATTTGTCAAGTTACCAGCGCTAAGCTGACAAAGCTGTCAAGATGACGGCGTGCCAGAAATATAAGCATTGAGGTTAACACAAGCAATCTTATCAAGCATCAAAATGCAAAAAAAATAATATTGTTCATTTCTCTATTCCATCCACTGTCAAGATCAAAGCGATGAACTGACAAGCTGTCAAGATGACGGCGTGCCAGAAACATTTTGCTCTTACACATATATGCATAAATAAGCATGTTTAAGGCTTTGTTTTTTATTCACATCCAGAGGAAGAGAGGGACTTAAAACCACAAATCGGCAGTGTAATAAAAAATATTAGTAAAGATGAGGAAAGTAAAGATTTGGATTAGATGCTTTGTCTCTTACAACGTTTATGCTATGCCCATTTTGCAAAATAATTTTATGAAATAGGTCCAAAAGAGCGTGCATAAACACCATATTATGAATTCGACTAACTCACGAAAGTTGACTATGAATTCGCCAAAGTAACCAGAAGTTTCTTACAAAAATTGAGGGAAGAAGAAGTAGTAGTTAAGATTTCATCACTAGAACATTTTACAAGTACGGAGCCAAGAATTTGAATGTTACGCTTAACAGCGCTTATCATAAACTTAAATTTTCGGCTTAATTTTTTCTTCATTCTGGTCACACCACTCTGATGAATCATATGATGAAGTTAGCTAAATTACGTACGTAATACGGAAGTCCGTATAGGGCTTAACTAATGAAAAGCCTCGGCGCAGCCAACTTAACGTTGCGCAGGTGCTGCCAGATCTTTTTTCTCAATGTCTGGTAACATTGTGATTTAGCAAACAGCTGTTCACAAATTTTAGCCAATTGTTTGTTCACATAAAAATCAGTTTCAAGCACATAAATATCCATAAATGTGGATTCTCAGAGCAAGCGATCACCTTGAGCGGACGATGAATTGGCCGAATTGCTTGGCTTAGTAAAAACCACAGATTAAGCCAGCTCGATGGAAAAACTCAAAGAAACAAGGCCATATACAAAACTCTTTACGACAATTTAAAGGTTAAAAATATGTTTAAATCTACCGAGCAAGTAAAAACTAAGCTTCTCTTGCGTAAAACAAACTTCTATGAGATGAAGCGCAACAACGGAACCAGTGGTGCTGGAAGGAAGCACTGCATCCACTTTAACGAACTAAATGATCTATTTGGGCCGCGTCCTGTATCTGTTGGTGTCATAGATCAGTGCTGTTTTTTCAACCTCTTAGCTGAGTACGCGATTACAGCGAATAAATATGCGCACTAACAAACACGAAAGTGAGCAGGTCGCCTTAACAGCTGTTTCAACGACTATGTGAGTTCCAAATCAAGAGCGGTGTAAGACCGACCAATACATTCAGAACATACAGAATCTCAAAACAAAGAATATCTGAGCAAAAGTCACTAAACATACACGGGCCTGTTTTCGTTTCTGAATCCGATTAATCGGAAATAGTTAGAGTTGTGATTTCCAAGAAACTATAATAGAATTCGGTTGAAACGTTTTGTCATCAAGTGTGTCGAATGAAGATAAATGGAAATTTGAAGTCATAAGCCGGACAAATCACTCGGTTTTTGGAAGAGGGAACATTTAACAATTCCGATTCCGTATGATTTGATCGAAATCGAAAACGGAAACTGGCCTGTAGATCACTTAATAGGACTTACTGAAAAAGAGTTACTGAACAAAATTCAATAAACAAATGTCACTGAATAAGGGCCGCGAAACAAACTTCACTATACGAAAGTGACTGAATAAGAGTCACTGAACTAAAATAACTGTACAAGTCACTGAATAAGAGTCACTGAATAAGTCACCGAATAAGAGTCACTGAACAAAAGTATCTGAACAACAGTATCTGGGCCAATGTCACAGAATAGAAGTCATTAAACAAAAGAATCTGAGCAAAAGTCACTGAACAAATTAACTGTACAAGTCACTAAGTAAGAGTCACTGAACAAAAGTCACTGATTAAGAGTCACTGTATAAAAGACTGAATAAGACTCACTTAAAAAAAGTATCTGAACAAAAGTTACTTAGCAAAAGTCACTGAATAAGAGTTCCCATACAAAAGTCACTGTACAAAAGTCACTTATTAAGAGTCACTGAACTAAAATTACTGTACAAGTCACTGAATAAGAGTCACTGAATAAGTCACTGAATAAAAGACACTGAACAAAAGTATCTAAAAAACAGTATTTGAGCCAATGTCACAGAATAGAAGTCACTAAACAAAAGAATCTGAGCAAAAGTCACTGAACAAAAATAGCTGTACAAGTCACTAAGTATGAGTCACTGAACACAAGTCACTGATTAGAAGTCACTGTATAAAAGACTGAATAAGAGTCACTTAAAAAAAGTATCTGAACAAAAATTACTTCGCAAGTCACTGAATAAGAGTTGCCATACAAAAGTCACTGTACAAAAGTCACTGAAAAAGAGTCACTTAACTAAAATAACTGTACAAGTCACTGAATATGAGCCACTGAATAAGTCACTGAATAAAAGTCACTGAACAAAAGTATCTGAACAACAGTCTCTGAGCCAATGTCACAGAATAGAAGTCACTAAACAAAAGTCACTTAATAAGAGTCACTGATCAAAAATAACTGTACAAGTCACTAAGTAAGAGTCACTGAACAAAAGTCACTGAACAAAAGTCACTGTTTAAGAGTCAATGTATAAGACTCTGAATAAGAGTCACTTAACAAAAGTATCTGAACAAAAGTTACTAAGCAAAAGTCACTGAATAAGAGTTGCGGAACAAAAGTCACTGTACAAAAGTCACTGAATAATAGAACAGAAGTCACTGAATAAAAATTGCGGAACAAAAGTCACTGAATAAAACTAACTGATCAAGAGTCACAGAACAAAAGTCACTGAACAAGAGTCATAGGACAAAAGTCATTGAGCAAGAGTTACTAAACAATTAAAAAGAATCCATTTTTAGAAGTAAATCTTAACATGTTCAGTTCACTGAACAACTAATTTTTGTTCATTCACTCATAAACAACCCAAACTTTCCCTTATCCATAATTTTAGTCTAATGTTGTACCATTTTTTTTACCCTTTTCAAGGTAACCAATATGTTTGACAACAAAACTGTTGATTGACAGATCCTTTGGTACATTGTCTGCTGTTTGGTCCAAGGTTACGCAAAACACTCCTTTGGCGTGTTTTTACGGTTGCGTTCCAGGCGCAGCCATCGCACCGATAGCTTTGTGCCGGCTTAATTGCGATGCCTACAGCCTCAGTCACCCCATGCACTATCATTCTCTGATCGCCTTATATCATTCCATTGATTTTATTGACATATTCTGACGTGACGATCTTTTTTAGGCGTCCAGAGAGCGTTCGGATAGAGTTGCTTCACAACGAAGTTTAGTAAACAGCTTTTTTGCCTTTTTCTGATGTGGAAAAGTCATAGTTGTCATTAAGATTTTTCAACATCAGGAAAAAGGTAACAAAAGCTGTTGGTTGGTTGGTTTTTTACGCATAAAATAAAGCTTGATGAACACAAGAAACTAATTTAAGAGATTGTTTCCTTTCAACTTTTAGGACGTTGAGCAGAGATCGGCGCCACAACAACAATCAGATTTTTGCCTACTTTTGTTTCAACTAGCCAGCTTTTGTGCCGCACATTCGTGGTATATTGTACTTGTTTATCTTAAATTACGGTTTGAGAGAGTTTGTCGATTCGCCCATCAAAGAATTCGGAATAATTTGTATGCACTTATAGTCTATAGTTATCGAACTTACCGGCTCCGGACTGTCCAAACACAAAGTTATCGGGTCTAAAGAGTTGACCCATCGGTGATTGACGCACCGAGTCCATGGTACCAGGCTCCAGATCGATGAGCACAGCTCGTGGCACATATTTGCCGCTGCTTGCCTCATTATAATAGACATCGATGCGTTCCAGCTGCAAGTCCGATTCACCATGATAATATCCATTGGGATCAATGCCATGCTCATCGGAGATAATTTCCCAGAACTGCAAAGGGAAAGAACAAAAAATGTAAAAAATTTTCAATAATTGCAGAATATGGTAAGTTGAGGTGAGTGGAGCTTAAATATGCAAATGCATATTCTGAGCGCATTTGCATATGTGTGTGCTGTGCTGTCCTTTCCCCAGTTCCAATGTCTCACATGACGTATGCGTGTTATTTTATGACAGCGCCCGTTTGTATGCAATGAAATTTGTGAAATTGCGTCAGTTTTTTCCGTCGCTGAAATATTATTTTTAAATCATTCTGCCCGCTCGTTTGGGCATGGAAGTGTGCGTGTGCGTGGTATTTGGGTTGCATTGCTTTGGCAATCAATGCATATAAATATGAGTGTCCTTTTTACATGCCGCTTGCTTTTATTGCCAACCCCATCAGCCATGTTCCGGCTGCCACTGTTACTGCCTTTGCCGCTATCTGTTGTCGATTTATGCGCGTGCATCTGCTCACCCGCTCCCCCGCTCGCCCCCTCGCACACTCACCTCTGCGATAGCGTGCATCACATTACTTGCCGCGAGCAATTTCTGTTGCATACTTTCATGGGCGCACAATTTCTGCCTTGCTATTTTTTGTTGTGTAACGAGCGGGAATAATTGAATCCTTTTAGGTGTTTTCATATATTTATTTTCCCCTTACCCCGCCTCATCCTCTGCCCTATTTATTTGCCCGAGAATTTCTCTTCTGTATGTTTTTTTATGGCACAATACGCTTCGTAAAACATTTCACGTTTGTTGCACATATGAATTTCAAATTTTTAAAAATGTTTCAATCGCTTTGCTTTTGTTCAGCAGCAGGTGTCCGTGTGTTTGGTTGTGGGGAAATGCTAATTGTGAGAAAATCGCAAGGTGCGCCGCCCACACGGACTGAAATGATTTTTAATGGACTTCTGGGTAGCACCTTAGGCCGCGGGCGAATGAATTAATTTATATTTGAGACTTTTTGATCTGCACTGTTGTTGCTTGGAGCCGATACTCGACAGCCATTGTGACAGAAGTGTCTGCCAAGAAGGATGTGCTCATAAAAATGGCTTAAATTATGCATACCTACAAAAAGCACATGTTTATTTATATTCATTTTGGCCACAAAGCACCCCGTCCTTTGCGCAGACAACACCATAAATACTTAACGAGCCATGTAAAGCGTTGATGGCTGTTCAACAACAACAACAACAGCAACTATATAAAAAGTTTATTGGAAAGGGCAAGGTAAAACTTTTCAAAGTTTTCAAATTTGATAACGGTTGATTGCACACACACTTAGAAATCCGAACCAGCACATACATGGGTCATTGGATAAGTTTTTGGGATAATGTAAAATCCATCAATCGTTGAAAAAAAAAAACAAATTAAGAATTCTGTACTTTGATGGATATTTTGTTGAACCTGAAAAGTGGATAGAGGTTGCTTCATGAAGCAAATATTTGTGTTTGTATGCCGCTAGTTAACAGTGGGTGAAACAATGAGTCCATCACTTGACATCTTTGACGCTGTCTTAAATGGAAGACTGCTCCACCTGAAGCCCAATTTGGGATTACGTCTTCGAACAATAATGATCAAATCAGTTGTAAGGAAACGGTGTTTGGCGATAAAATAAAAACGTTTCTGCGCAGTTGATGCAAAAATCACTTGATAATATGGAGAACGAGATTACTGCAAATAAGATATAAAAATCAGCAAACTAAGTTGATAGCTGAGACTAAAAAATTAACCATTTTGAAGGCAATAAACAAGAAAGAAAGTCGGTCATGCCCGACTATAACATACTTTGTACCCTTAAAGTCGCAGCTCTCATTTGCTCACGAGTTATAAGCACTCATCGCTAAGTTTCACTGTCTCTCTCTCTCTCTCTCTCTCACTAAGATTGCCGTTCAACAGAATGCTGTGGTTAGGGTTGGGGGATGGGTGGGGGGTGTTAACTGGCCGTTTTTTTGGCGTTCCATATACATCCCATCCTGTGGGATTTGGACGCATAAAAAGCATTTCGATGCAGATTTTTAAAACAAAAAGCATGGGAAGCTGTGGCTGCAGAGGTCAGAAAAGATGGTGAGTTTTACTAAGAATTACGTGAAATATTGTAAAATATAATAAATATATATTTCAGCAGATGATTGCAAGATAGCCTGGAAGCCTCTGCGGGACAGCTACCGTTACCCAAGAAAGAAGCTACCCAAGAGTGGAAGTGCCGGTGGTGTCGCCTTGACGCAGCCAAAAGTAGGTGATGGTGTCGACTGGCAGTTTGCCCAGAACATGCTGGGGTCTAAGTCATATTTTGGGATTTTTTTTAATTAAATACTTTCATTTCAATTTAAATGTAATTAAATTAAATTAAAATGTAAAACAACAGCTGACAATGCAGTGTGACCGTTTCACATTTTGTGGTATTTTGATGAACGGTGGTATTTTGGCGTTCAACAGTCACACTGCACCTTACGCTACCCCCTATCGGAATTAGTTGTCAATTCCGCTAGCGGACGGTTGAGTTTGTCTCAGTACCAAGCTTTAAAGAAGAATTTGTCTTATTAAAATATTTTATTTGTTAGCAGAGTCATTCCGGACCCCATAAACTATCCAAATAGCAGACCCAAAATTGCCAAGTCTAGAGAGCTGAAATCTTGTCGAAGCCTTCGCTTAGAAATGTAGGTCAAGAAAAGAAAATATTTGCCACATTTGCAGTAAGATTAGAAAATCAAAGGAACAAATTTATTTTGTTAATTTGATGAAACAAACACCAAAACATTGAAAGTAACTTTCGCAGATTGTTTAAGACAAAAAACATACTAGACATCCCTCGTACGTGTGTCCCTCATGGCGTATGCTACACATTTTCCACATTTTTTTAGTTTTTTTTTTTTTTTTTTGTTATGCTAATCCTAGAGTCGCATAAATGTTTTCACTGCTGCTGCGCTTGTTTGGTAAAAGTTTTATTCCTCCATTGGCTTTTAGACACGCAACAATGATAACAAGTTGCATGCCAAGAAAAATCGCTGCCCACACCCAGAAAAAAACCAGGCAAAAACTTTCTACTTGAGTTCTACCCTTGACTAAAGTTGGCCCTCACATGAAGGAGTAGAGTTCGCATACATAACAAACTGGAAATATGACACTCAATTGTACGCATCGGTAGATGCTTTCGCTTTGACAATAACTTTGATTTGAATGCGCAGCTGCCTGCTGTTTGTTTGCCACTTGACACACAGCCGGACAGAAAGACAGACAGACAGACAGACAGACTATGGCACTTGTTGCCTTTGGGGAAATTTGAAATATGTTTCGTATATTTGATGAAGCCAATTGCAGATAAGCGTTTTTCTTTCTCCCTGGCAGAAACTTTCATTCTCAAGCATATTTTATTTATGAGAACTTTTGACTTTTCGGTGGAGCTACTTGCTGCCCATCATTTCGGACGTCTCCTGGTTTGGCTTTGTTGCTTTTGACACAACACTGTTAGGGCCAAAGCTGCTCCCTAGTTTGGCAGTTTGAAGCGGGTAAAGTGGCCCAAGACAGCCCCCATTTAAAGTTTAGGGGGAAAAAAAAACAATTATGTTGTTGCCTTCATTTGCTTAAAACTTTTGCTGGCTGCGGTCAAATTGCTTAATTACAAAATTGCGCTCGGAACAGAAAATGGAACCTGGGGGAAAAAAATGATCAAATTAAAAGTAAACAAAAGAGCGGCGCCATTTTGTGGCGCCCGCTTTTTATGTGCTGGCGCAAAGAAATCCAAAATTAAAATTCCCAAAGCGTTTGAACATGGACAAAAAACAAAAAAAAAACCGAGTCAAACAAAAGTCAAGTGGCAAAAGTCGCGTATAGAAAAAAGCTCGCATAAATTAATTGTGGCTAGCAGCTAGTTTTTTGCTTTGTCTTGAGACATTCTGCTTAGCTTAGGGCAGAGATGCGTTCCAGCAGCGGAAGTGCATGTCGCACCGGATGTAAAAGAGAGCTTCAGCTTTTGAATATTAAATTTGATCTGCTTTAGCTTGCGGCTGGCACAAATAATAAATAATTGTTGTAATAAGTAAAATATAAGATAACAAAAATGGACAGGTTCAAAGGAAGCCATTTTTGTTCAGACTTTTTTGGGACACTTTAAGCCGAAACTTGGAAATTTATGAACTACAGAAACAAAATTCCTCTAATTGTTAAAGGTTAGCTTTAAAAAACTTAAATTTGCAAATTTCAACATCAAAATAATTGAAAAGTATTGTAAAGGTATGCACCAACAAAAGTAAAGTTGTAAAAATTCAACACAAAGCTCACATATTGAGGTTTTCTTTTCTCTCTTTAACTTTAGCTTCGGTAATCCGTCTTCAATAACCAGACACTTGGATACCCTTCAAAAGTTCGAAAGTTAATTCACATACAGGCCTGTTCCCGTTTTCGATTTCGATCAAATCGTGCGGAATCGGAATTTTTAAATATTTCTGTGCTGACAACGATATGGATATTGCCAATTTGTTCGCATCATTTTTTCAGCGTTGTTATTCCTCCTCTCTTGATCTTCGTATCCGACTGCGCATTCCAGCTGCATTTTTTCTCCGGTTTTAGACTCCGAAAGTATTATCTAGTCTAAGACCTGTGGAATCATCCTTCAGTCCCGGTTCTGACAATGTTCCAAGCTGTGTGCTTAAATATTGTGCTGACTCTCTGTGCTTGCCCCTTCTAAAATTCTTTAGCCTCTCTCTTGATCTTGGTGATTTCCCTAACTACTGGAAGGAGTCATACATTATTCCTATTCACAAAAAAGGACCAAAGTCAGTAGTATCAAACTACAGAGGCATTTCCAAGCTCTCGACAATTCCAAAACTTTTCGAATCAATCATCATTTCTCAATTACAGCATTTCTGTCGCTCATTAATATCTCGAAAAAGCGGTCGGTCAACACCAACTTGATAGAGTTTACATCTCTTGTTAATATGGAGTTCGTAAACAAGCAGCAAACGGATGTGATATATACAGATTTCAGCAAAGCTTTCGATTCCGTTAATCATGAGCTCCTTATACACAAACTGTATATGCTTGGCTTTCCTCCTAAGCATCTTAATTGGATCGTGGCTTATTTGCGTAATCGGTCTCAGAGAGTCAGCTTCAATTCGCTATTTTCTGTATCCATTTGTGTTTCCTCTGGTGTTCCCCAAGGCAGTCATCTAGGACCTTTGCTTTTTAACTTATTTGTAAACGATATTCCGTCCGCATCATCTTACTCTGAGGTGCTTATGTATGCGGATGATCTTAAGCTTTGCCTGTCTTACGACGATCCAGTATCACCTCTTCTCCTACAAAGGGACTTAAACTCTCTCAATAATTGGTGCATGATTAACAGTCTGCCACTCAACAATGAGATATGCACATATTTAACTTTTCATCGCAATACGCCTTATCTCTATGACTACATGATTGAGGATAAGCCACTTTAGCGCATCTATGAAGTCGACGACTTGGGAATACAATTCGTGCCCAAGTTATGTTTCAATGGTCATATATCGGTTATTACTAATAAAGCTATGGGAGTTCTTGGCTTCATCAAAAGATGGTCTAAAGAATTTAATGACCCTTATGTCACCAAACAACTATACGTTTCTCTGGTCAGACCTATTCTTGAGTATGGCTCATGTGTCTGATCTCCACACTACCAAAAATATCAGGATCAACTCCAACCTCATAAGCTTTGCGGTTCCGGCACGGGTAACGAGAAATTATGTCCCGATTTATTTAAATCTTTGCCTCACGAACTATGCTCATCATGAACCCTTTCGTAATCTCTGTCTTAATTACAACAAGTACTATCATCTGTTCTCAGTAAACTCCCCGTTGTTAGATGTAAGGAATAGTCTATTGTCTAATCTAAATTCATAATTGGAAATTGTTTGACTGAACTTTGTTGTTTTAACTTCAAAACCCCATATATCTTTATACGACCATCTTGATGGCAAACCGTTTTGCCCAAATTCTTTAATCGTATCTTAGAAATCACAGCTCTAACCGATTCCGATCAATCGAATACGGAAATCAGAACAGGCCAGATAATGTTGATCAAAGGACATAAATATGGATCATTCGACAATCAATTAATAAATAGGATACGTTCTTCGCTACATTTCAACAACAATGTAATATCAATTCAATAACAAAACACATTCGCAAATCGAATCTCTAGTGTTATAAGTAGAACTGAAGAACTTCAAAACCAAACAAAGACAATTTAATGACTAGTTTATGTGTGTGTATTTCTACAAAAATTTTTATAATCCAAATGTAATGTCTGTTAAAAAACATTTCGGATTTAAGGAAAAATCAACGGAATCAAGGCTGACCTGCCAGGCTTATCATGCCAGTTCCATTTATGCAAATTTTTCTGGATTTAAAAAAGCTATAAACCGAATTAGTTCATTGTGGTCTGGGTTTGGATGCCTCCACGGATAATCTAAAAACACATTTTTTCTTTAAAAACTTTTTCACAACCACTCACCTTCAACAGCTATAGGCGGCAGCTGTGAAGTAATGAATAGCTATGAAAAAGCTTTTCAAACATTGCCGTTCGCTTTCGGCGTTCAAGTGTGGTGGCTAGATGGTAGAAGCTGGGCGTGGTGCTTTTGACTGGTAATAGTTTAATATTATTGAATCGGTTTTAATCAGGGATGCAAACGGGTGCAGAACCGCTAATTCATAATCGTAAACCAAACAATTTGGTTCATTTATCGACGAGTTTGATAAGGCAAAGCACCTATCTGAAGAAAAAATATTTGCAAATTTTATTAATTTGTATCACGAAAATCGTTTCCGGTGATACAAAACATACGCACAGTTTTCGCAGTGCTAAGGATATCTATGCTAGGACATTTACTTTGGGTCGCTGGGAAATAATAGAAACACACCGTTCTTCATTTGCTGACGATATCTACAATAGTCCAGCTCTCCAAGATAATTCTGAAAGTCAACGGCAGCGTTGGCATTTGCGGCTTTATGTTGCTACAGAGGGTACCAAAATCTACCCAAAACTCCCAATAGCCCATAGCTCCCCTTCTTCTTTTTACTATGTAATTTAATTAAATTTATTTATAAAGGCCCATATATGTACAGCACTTTCGTCAGGAAAAATATTGGCCGCCAATACGAAACTGAACCACAGACACACTGCTAATAGCTCATAAACACCTCTCGCTTTGCTTACATTTTTTGATAAGGTATCTGTAGAGCAACTCTTTTTTACAATATTGGCCACCGATATCGGCAACTGTCATATAGGCATTAGCACTGTTAATTATTTAAAATTAAATGGATTAAAAAAAAATTGGTTAAGCTATCTTCGGTCTACCCTTGAACATTATGGGATGACAAGCTAAACCCATACTGAGCAGCATATTGAAAAGCACGCTGCTCAGAGTAAGTACTTCAAAATCTATTCTTGGGGATGATGGTCCAATAGCTAAGCATAAAACATTACTGCAGCATGTTGTTATCTGCGAAAATCTCCAAAGTAGTATGACTCCTCGATTGGTAGCCAATTCAATGAAGTCTTTCATGGTCAGATATAAGATATTCGAAATAAGTCCGAATTAATATTAAGCATTTCGTCAACTCAGCAGTCGGGTCACTACTTTACAATATTGTGACTCTGCAGGAAAAATCAAATTACTAACTTTCTTAAAAACTTTTAGTTTGGATAAGAGTTACCTTCTTTTTTAATCCGCTTTGCTTTGACCAGTCGGTTTTAATACGGCAAT
Organism: Lordiphosa magnipectinata; assembly: GCA_037044535.1. NCBI lineage: Eukaryota > Metazoa > Arthropoda > Insecta > Diptera > Drosophilidae > Lordiphosa > Lordiphosa magnipectinata. The sequence goes on from JBAMBO010000971.1 coordinate 40,546, forward strand.
CTTTCTGAACCAGAACTAGGAAGCGATGCTATATTTGTCACTTCATATGTAATGTGGGAAGAGTTCGATAAATTATGTTTGTTTGACAGTGACTAAACGGTGACTTGACAGCGTCTTGACAGTGACTTCACAGTGACTTGACAGTGACTTGACAGCCATTTTAAACAGTTACTTTAAACAGTGACTTAACAGTGGCTTGATAGTGACTTGATAGTGACTTGGAAGTGACTTAACAGTGACTTGTCAGTTAGTTTTAGCAGTTACTTTAAGCAATGACTTAACAGTGACTTGATAGTGACTTAACAGTGACTTGACAGTGACTTGACAATGACTTGACAGTGACTTGACAGTGACTTGTCAGTGATTTGTCAGTGTCTTGACAGTGATTTAACAGTGACTTGTCAGTGACTTGTTAGTGATTTGTCAGTGACTGGACAGTGACTTGACAGTTTGTTTAAGCAGTTACTTTAAGCAGTGACTTAACTGTGACTTGACAGTGACTTGACAGTGACTTGTCAGTGACTTGTCAGTGACTTGACAGTGACTTGTCAGTGACTTGACAGTGACTTAATAGTGACTTGTCAGTTAATTTAAGCAGTTACTTTCTTCAGCAGTGACTTATCAGTGACTTTATAGTGACTTGACAGCGACTTGACAATGACTTGACAGTGGGTAAGCAGTGGGGAACAGTGGAAGAGAGTAGGTTATTCCTGACTTAAATATCGAATCTACTCGCGTCATTAAACAAGGAATTAAGCATCAGAACCGGGATTTCATGCTCATAAATGATGAAATCAACCTAGCAGAAACGCAAACTGCCATTTCAGTTCCTAAACTTAATTACAAATCTACTTGAGTCCTTAAAGAAAATAATTTACCTTTCAAAACCTCAATTAAGGAATGAACCACAACCCTTACCAGTCTACAAAAAAAGATGGTCTGACAACTAATTTCGTTTTTCACCATTATTTATTTTGAATATATTCTTTATATTTCAGAAATCTTAACTCAAAATTTGTTTAAAAATAGTTATATTTTTGGCTAATTGCCAAATTGATGCCAAAAAGTGTCGTTTTGTCAGTACTTAAATTTACGGAATCATCGTCGTAAGCAGCTTTCCTCCTATCGGGCGTCCCATGACACCCACCGCACTTTGGCGATCAAGGACGTTACTTTTCACCCGGCTCAAACAATTCCGATGTAGGGTGCGTATTAATACTTAAATATAGGATTTTTGAAAATTGATTTAAATTCAATTAAAATAAATAATTAAATAAATGACAGTTGTTTTATTTTCACCTAAAAAACAGATCCAACTATGCCAAAATTGTGAAAAAATGTGTATTTCTAATTAACATTCAGTGCGCTGTGAGGCATTAAGCGTAAAATTCATTAAAAATACAAACCGCATATGCGAGTGCAATTACCGAGCAATTTAAAATGGAGGCGCGAGCCTACCTCAGATAACTCATACTACACACACACCCAAAAATGCATTCCAATTGAATATCTGCCGCTGGCATTAAACTAATTATAAAATAATAAACAGGATTTCAGCGCATTTTGATCATTTGCCAATTTACAAATGTGCGACAAATCCATGCGATTTGTGGGCACCAACTAAGTTAATTTATTTTAATTTTGGCCAGGCCAAATAAATTTGAATATATTCTGGACAAAAGCTATGTGCATGTGTGTGTTGTGTGTTGGTGGTATCCATTAGCGTAATGAGCTTTAGCCCTTTTGGCCATGCAATCAAATAAAAATGCCAAAGCACACACTTGAAACTTAACGGCCGTCCATCGATGGTTGACACTTTGCAGCCGGCGGCCATAAACCATTTTGAGCGACGACAAAAATATAAAAAAGAAAAAATGAAACCCAAACCCTATTCACACATTTGTATATGTAGATGTCATTTGTATGTGCGTATGTGTGGCTCTCAGCCTGCAGCTGAGCTGTAACTCGGCTGATGCTGGGACTGACTGAAACTGCTCAAAAATGCAATTTATATGCGCGCTACGCAAAATAACGAATCGTACCCCAAACTACACTTAATGCTGAGTGTGCAGGCGTGTGTAAGCATATTTTGTAATAACACTAAAAGGATCTTGCCGACCGTTGACAGCTGTCTTTATAGTCGAACGGCGTTTGGTATAATAAATGGTTACAAATGCACGCATCGACATAAAACAAGTGACCCCGGAATCTTGTGAATATTACAATTGACAAGCGTATTGATAAAAGGATTCCATTTTATTATAAAGTTTTCAAATTAAAAATTTTCACAAAAAAGTAAAGTTGGTTTATTATAGGCTTATCACTCTGAGTACATCTTAGTGGAACGCATAGAATTTTTTGACGATGTGAAATAGCGATTCACACTGACTACCTCTCTGACCTCTCCACATATTTACCGCAGACATGCACTTCTCCTATTTGCACGGTGTTTTTCGCATGCCCGAAAATAGACTGCCTATAATATTGGCTCAGATTCTGCTAAACGGACGTCAGCAGTTCTTTCGGGAATGGGAACTTCTATCAGCCACTCACTGCGAAAGACTTTAACCTCGAAGAAAGTTCAGAGTGGGAATCATGGGCTACAGAAATTCTTAAAAAGATGGATGCTTCATATAGATCATCTTTTATGATCGATTCAGAGCGGAGCTCTCAGAGGATACTATACAAAGAATTGAACTACGACCTAGGAGAAGAAAATTATTTCAACGACGCGTTTTTAGTGGAGGAAATTCGCAAAATTTTTATGGCCAGAGGTGAATTGCCCAAACTCAACTTTGTCCCAAACATAGCAAGCAGCAACACAGCATGTTCTCTTTGCAATTGGAACGAGCAGGAAAACACTATCCATTTTATTGGAAACTGCCCAATCTTCAGGGAATACAGAATTCTACATTTTGGTAAGGCAAGACTACATCTGCACGAAGTTCATCAGCTATTAAATGGATCAAATTGGAGGATCCTATGTAGCTTTAAGTTAATAAGTCAGGCAACTAAATATCGAAAACAAATATTGGAAGGGGACTTTTAAAACAGAGTAACACGGCCAACCGAATCTCGCTCTATGCAGTTGAACGATCTGGTATCTGGGGAAGACTCGGGAAGCCAGGTGTATTAAACTGAATAGCGAAAAATTTGGAAGGCAGTGATCGACTGACGGTTTCATACCATGTCGATTTATTTATTTTAGTATCTTATATACGAAAAAACTTCTTGTTTAGATATAAATTTGGAATCTAAGCGATCATCTATGTTTTATCTGATTTATAAATTTAAATAAAGAAGAACACTACTGCTACTACTACTACACTGACTACATCGAACATCCAACATCATCAGTTGCCGTAGTGATTTTAGAAATTGCTAAAAAAAAAATTGATAAAATGAATTTTGAAGAACAATTACACAGGTTTACATAAAAAGGCCAACTTTTGCAACCGGGATGTTAGCAATCGATCCTTATGTAAGTTTGGCCGCTGAACTCAAATCGATTGTCCGATTGTCCAACTTTCAGCACGTCAGGTTTCCGAGATATGTGCATAAACGTGTGTTGAGCGAGGTTTGTTTACATTACTAGATCCCGTGGCTACGTTAAGTAACGTTACAAAAAACCTAAACACGAAGTTTTGAATATGTTCAGAAGATACCAACTAATTGATTTTAATATGGAAAATATGGATATTTTTTGATAAAATCGTTAAATTCTGAAAAATTTGTTTTGAAGCTGGACAGCGCTGGGGATGATCGCAGTGCATAGTTTGCCCAAATCAATCAGGGAGCGGACGTTAACAAGAATTAGAAGAAGGTTACTGGTTGCAAACCTACAAGAATACTTCGCTACGCACAGGACCCGCACCATTTAAGCGCCTGCCAACTATGGCAGCTCCGCAGCTAGTGCATCAGCCACTACTGCTCCTGCCAAGGAACCCGTATTCACACGTGATGGCAAAAAGTGGCTCATAGAGTACCAGAAGAATAACACCGGACTCTTAATGGACAATGGCGAAATGAACAATGTGGCCTACATGTTCCGCTGTGAGAACTCCACCCTTACCGTCAAGGGCAAGGCCAATAATATTGTCTTCGACTCCTGCACGAAGTGCTTCTTATAAATTTATAAAAATCTCAGAATATAACAGTTGGTATTCCTTTGTATCCTCTATATTACCACATTTTTAGTTTTTCGACCAAAAAATTTTTAGATCAAAAACTACTAAATTAATGACTATTTATTAAATTTTTTTTAATAATATTAACCTCCAAAATGTATTTAGGCAACCAAAATCAATGTAACATAAATTTTCTATGCCCACTCTTTTGTTTTACAATAGCTACTTTCTTATTTTCAAACTAAAAGAAATTTTAATAGTAAATATTATGCAAAAAAAATCGAAATTTTTTATAGTTTGTGGGCTATAACTTTTAGAAGCGCTGTGATATCGAAAATCTGAAAATTTAACAAATTAGAGGAGACAAAGGACTATATACTAGTAGTTTTTGAGAATTTTTTTTTATTATCAGCACATTTTTCAGAATAATTTACGATAATTGGAAAAAAAAATTATAAAAAAACTACCACATTTTCTATTTTAAAATCCAATAATTAGTATCTTATGAACAAAATCAAGATTTCGCGTTTGTTTTTTCTGGAACGACATTAGGTTCAGCTTCTATTAAAACAAATTTGGTTGGAAAAGGTTACTATATGTGGCCACAGGACCTACAAATGTAAGCAAAGCTCGCTCAATACACTTTTATGCAAATATCTTGTAAACCTGACATGCGGGGCGAAAACGGACAATTGATTTGAATTCAGCCTCCACCTTGTAAACCTGTGTTATTGGTTGTTATCTGTTGTTCAAAAATAGCAACTTTTAATTCGGCAGCTTAAAGCAGATCTTGTCATAATGAGTTAGTTGCAGAGATCGAAGGGGAACAGTTGAGAGGCATGAATCTGCACATACCAAGAAATGCTTGGATGTTTGTAATGCCATTCCCCGGCTGTATGTTGCACAATATCTTAAATGTCCACAACAGTGTCCACAACGGTAGCAGCCAAACCAATCTAATACTTCTACAGACTACTCTTCTGGTGCTGAAGAGATAAGATCTGCTATTGTAAAATTTGTTAATTCGAATGGAGAATAAAAGCGTATTGCTATTCTCTAATGGCTTGAAAGTGTAATTTATTTTTCCCTTTCCGCAACAATCCAATTAGATCGAACTGGAAGGTTGCTTGACTTCCTGCTGCTATCTTCCGAAGTATTTTACGCTGATCCATTTGCTTCTCCAACCGCTCACTCGATATGCCCACAAACTACACTTGGTGGTTGGATTCGCTTTCAGAAATGCTGGTGCCACAATCCGACACCTCTGGGAAGAACTCTATAATTTCATGCGATATAATTTCGCAACATATGCAATAAGGTCAAAGTATATACATTGTACATCATTAAATGTCTGCTCATATAATTCAGTTAATAATACCTACTACGATAATCCAACGTCAATTTCTCGGAATAGATTATTGAATTAATTATGCATATTTTGCCATTTCTTTTCGTGAGATTGAATGACATATTATACCACTTAGGCCAACAACTGTCGTGAAAATACTGATTGGAATATCCCCAGAAGATGTTGGAATAATGATACAATTTTGGCACGGCAAATGCTTATGGAACATCTTTGATAATGATGTTCTTCTCAGTGTGAATAGCCTATTAGGGTCCATTCTGGTTAACTGGTAATCTGGCAAAGCGCGTTCCAAACCTTCTGAATTTGGTATAATTATTTTGTATTTTTTTTATCAAACCTAATCCTATTTAGCTTTTGGTGTTCTAGTGCAGGTTCGGGTTTGGGTTTGGACATAAAAAATTATTTGCTCGCACCAGAGCCGAAAGCGCATTGCCCAAAGTGGTTATATCGTATTTTAAGCACAAAGCGAAGAAGTGACGCTTACTTAACAATTGCCATTTATCAAATCTTTATAATAATCATAGCTCATATAAGTTTGCAAATTTCGTGAATTTTTTTTTCCTTTCGATCATCACGATCCGTCTATTTACCCGTCTTTATAATAATCTTAACTCCTAAAATTTTTCCAAATTCGCGATATTTGGGTCCGTTTTATAAACATCTTCCATTTAACCGTCTTAATGTCAAGTTAAACTCATATAAGAATTTTTGCAAAATTCTAGTTTTTTTAAACTTATTGACCGACACCTCCTAATTACCCGTCTTTAATTACCAACTATTAAATTTTCGCGATAATCTAAACTCATTACAAAGTTTGGCATTATTCTCAATTTTTTGATCCATTTGATCTACACTTTCTATTAACCAATTTTCATGATAATCTAAACTTATATAAGAATTTTTGCGCGCCTCCTGTTTACCCGTTTTTAATTACCAGCTATTAAATCTTCATGATAATTTGAACTAAATATAAAATGTAGCAAATTTTCAACCGTCTGTGATAATCTAGTTTCGTCTTTTTGGACCGTTCGATCTAACCATTTAAGCGTCTACAGTTGTCTATCTCAATCTTTCAAATTTTCATGTTACCCAAAACTCATAAAATTTGGAAAATTACGCCATTTTTTGTGCGGTTCAATCTATATTTTTTGACCATTGGATGTACACTTTTTATGTATTTACCAACGCCTGCATTGCCATCTAAACATCAAGCGCTTGATCATGATCTGATTAAGAGGTAAGGCTATGATACTCTTATTTAGTAAAAATCCAAAAGTGATAATTGATTATATAAACGGCTTGGCTTAAAGCCGTCGGCCGAACATTAAACTCGACTCTCCACTTCACCGATTGCTACAACTGGCTTCTCCAGATATCAGACCGTTTGTCAAAGAAGCTTTTATATTTCCACTAAATAAATTCCTCATTTACCAAATGATAATACCGTTGTGCTGCGAGGTTGTAGCTAATGAGTTTCGGCCAGCTTTCTTCATTTGGAACAGAGAGGCATTCCTTTCTGCTTATTGCATAATGTACACTCTTCCGTGCGATCGTATTCTAATTCAGTGTTCTAAATCAGTGCTTTAAAGGTATCGCGTGTCTCGCTTTGTCTCGCCCTGCACTTCGCGTTGTCACGAAAAGATCTTTTCACGCCCTCGATCAACAGTTCATGTTTGGTTTTCAAGGTGGACCGGTTATATAAAGAGCTGCTAACGTTGAGTGATGATGCAAGAGACTCTCCCACTCTTTAAAGCACTATGCGTCAAGTATGTGGCAATAATTTTTGGTAGCCGGTGCGCTTTCATGATCATGATCTTCCTCATTTTGTTTACTGGCGATAGCCCAGTTTCGAGATTGATTGGATGGTTTGGTATTTTCATTGGAAGCCTACAAGCATTTTGCATTCATATTTTGTATGACACTATAATTGGACAGTGTAGCACATTAGCGATTGCCAAGTTGCTTCAAAGACGTTAAACTTTGCGCTGATTTTTACATTCTTTTTGCTATGAAAGAACTCCATGTACTATTTATAGCTAGCCTGTCATTTTTGAATCCTTTGAGTCGCTCATATTTGGTGAAAGTCAATGATGAGGTCAATAGCACGCCTAGATATTTGTACTATCTGTACTTCGTTAAGAGTCCACTTCTTATTTCTTGCATCTTTCACGCACATTATTTTCGATTTTTTACATCTCTTGCAGTTTCTGTGGGCCGTCCACTAGTAACACCATAAGTACCTTGACAATTTGTGTTCCACCTGGCAAAATTTCTGTGATATCATCAACAAATAGCGAGAAAAGCAATGGGCTGAAAAGGCAGTCTTGTTTCAGTTCTGTATAAGGCTTAAACCACTTTGACACTGAATTTCCGTCCCACACAGCAGTGAGATTTTCGCTTTAAAGGTTGCGAATAATTTCCAGTATTTTCGTTGAAATTCCGCAGTTGCACAGCTTTAGCAGTAGAGCCCTTCTATCGAAAGCCGCTTTAGATTCAATGATAAATACATTTTGTGCTCTCTTTGGAAGTACTCAGCTTCTATTGCTGTAAAAACAAATATGGGGAGAACTCTTTGCGAATAGCTTAACCTATATTCAAATTAGCGCTTAAGTGATTTCCATTTTAGATACATACCAAAACATAGCTTTAGTGTTGTTATAATGCATTCTTTTTAAGTTTATGTGTTCAATTCGATAGCGGATAGGGACATAATTATGCTCTTGCTGCAATGGAAATGAAGCAATTGGCAATGTTGCCACAATTTATGGCTCTATGTGAGCGTGTGTATGTATATATAAACCAGCACAATTTGGCGGCACGTGTTAATTTCGAGGCGAGGTTGGTGCACCAGAAAAATGCAATTTTCCAGTTATTGCACTGTGGGCCGGAAACGACATTTGTTGGTCAAAGCTTGACGAGATGCAATATAATTGATGCTATAGAGCAGCGAAATTTAATACTTTTCTTTTAAATAAGATTGGTTTTCGAAAGCAATCAGGTTTCCAAACTGTTCATGTGAAGAATTGTAATTAAAATTGAACAGAGAGACAAAAAGTTCATGATACGAAAACTAGAAGGTAGTTATCCAGTGTTCCAGTTATCTCTAGAGATTTTCGTACAAACGATTTGATTTGGAACTAAAATAGAAGGACTTTATATGTGAAATGATAAGAATGAGGTCGTCTACTAGATCATAGGTTATTAAAGCTGTAAGCATTAAATCTACTTGTCCTTGAGCAGTCGGTTTTAAATTGTTCAACTTTTGTCATCTAATCTAGTAGCCTGACACTTCATATATAAAAGCAAGCAGTTTTCATTCGAAATGCAAGCGTTTATACCAAAACCTAAAAGACGTCACAGACTTACAAAGTTTTGCTCATGCGAAATGGAGCAAGTGCATGGAGCAATGAGTATTAGGGATAAAAATTTTCGCTGCCTCAGTCAGCTGTTCGCTCTCATTTACGCTCTCTAGATACAGTTGGTCAGCTGTTCGCTCTCACTTACGCTCTCTGGATACATTTAGAAATAAGTCCGTCTCGCTCTAACCACTGTGTTTTCCTACTGGATCTGTAAAATATCTTTTTGGGCACTATCTTTTAGCACCACCAAAATTGAGAGGCAGCGCAAATTAGTTCTCTAATACTCATTCTCCATGGCAAGTGCTTGCGCTACCTTGTGTTCATTGTATCAAGCAAAAAGTATAAGTTATAACAAAGTAAATTATAAGTTTATCTAGGAGAAGAGAAATCGGTTTTTAAACTAAGAATATATTCTGTTCTATTCCTGTAATGAAAGCACTAAAACTATTTGTTGTCTTTTCACATCTACAGTGCCGCAGTCCTTCAGCAGGGCAACGTGTAAATTACCCTTTGCCGTGGTATACACATACAACTGTATGTAAATTTCTGCGTATGGGCATCTGAAATTGCAATTGCATTTATCGTCAAGTGCATCAATTTAAATGTGGCCACTAATTGTCATTATCAGTGCGTGTCGTTCGTTTTTGTTGTTGTTATTTTTCTGTAAATATTTTTAATTGCCGTTGCATTTAAATGGGAAATTGGTGTAATTTAATACAAAGACCACTATACAGAAACTAGAATGTCTTTAATCTGAATGTGACCAGCAAGTTGAACAAATATTTATTGATTGGTTTTGGTCAGTCGGCTTGTGAGTGAGATGCGATGATGCAGTTTTAGTGCAATGTCAAACATCATATAATTAATATAGCCATAGTTTAGGTTTTGAGTGCACAAATTGTTTCCGTAAAGCGAAAATTGAAATTTTGGCAATCAAACACATATATTGCTTTTATTTACTTTAATACTCTTGCAGAAGGTTCTACTATTTTAACAAGATTAATGTCACGCTCAGAAGTAAACAACAAGACCTTTCCGTGTTAACTTTAAAGGGCTCTACGGAAATGCGACGTAAGTAATTTTGCTTGCTTCCTCGCATATTTCGTCAACGTGGTACATAAGTCTAGTGCAGTGGTGTCCAAACTCAAACAATCAAGTATTGCGCTTGTGTGCGTAGCAGCGAAATACGAAGTAAACATGTTGGCATTTCAACATGAGCAAAAAAAAAAAAGGTGACCCACAGATCGCGTCAGACTACAGGGGAATCTCTTTCCAAAATGCAATAGCTAAGGTTTTTTCTGCGTTCCTGCTGGAAAGACTAAACTCTTGGATAAGCGAGGGAGATCTTCTGCCAGAGTTTCAGGCCGGGTTCCGGAAGGGCTACTCTACCATTGACAACGTCTACTGTCTTTCGAGCATAGCGGAGAAGTACATTTCAAGTGGCAGAAAGCTGTACGACTTTAGAGCTGCATTCGACTCCATAGATAGGCGATCCCTTTCATTAAAGCTGTATAACCTAGGCATATCTACAAAAATCATTAAAGTCTTGGAGAGCCTCTACAAAAACCACCGACAAGCAGTATGGGATAGCACAAACTTGTCACACTGGTGGGCTGTTTGCTTAGTCCGCTTCTCTTTGGCTTATACCTAAACGATCTCACTGATTGTCTTCCAGAAGGAATTTCGCTAGACGGGTATGAAATAAGGCCTTATTGTATGCTGATGATATAGTTGTCCTATCTGATTCACCTAGAAACAATTGATGCTCTGCATAAGTATTGTTTGCTCTGGAATCTCACAATAAATATGGAGAAGTCGCAAATTTCTTGTGTTTAAAAAACACTGGAGAGGGCTAGCAAGAGATAAAAAGTGGCAATTAAACGGCGTTGAGCTACGAGTAGTCAAAAGCTACAAATATTTAGGAATTTACTTCAACCACAACACTAGTTTCAATCTGCATCTAAAAAACAAACTGGCAGACTCCAAAGTAGACATCAATTGTACCTGGAGGACGTTGCTTGGCAAAAAGGATGTGCCTACTAGCACAAAATACAAGCTTTCCAGTGCGGCGGTAAGGTCCATTATGTCCTATGGCGCTCAAGTGTGGGGGTTATACCACTTCGACGAAGTAGAATGCCTACTAAGGTATTTCATTAAAAGATTATTCCGCCTGCCGCAGTATACGCCAAACAGAATGATATATCTAGAAACTGAACTGTCGGCTCTCTTTAGGATGGGTGAGAGCTACAGAGACGAATTTATAAAGGAGGCGCAGCGCAGCTCGGTTCGCCAGCTAGGTAGGGAACTAAATTATGAGCTCGGTACAGTCAGCTACTTTTCGGATATATATACGATTGACCAAATTAGATGCATTTTTATGGCGCGTGGTGAGATCCTGGCACTAAATTTCATACCACATATAAGGTCTGGAAATTGGTTTTTGACATTTTGAACACTAATGGTCTAGTGTGACCAGACTTAAGAATAAATTATGTCGAAAATTGCATTTGGTGGTATTTTTAAATTATTTGGGGGCGGGTCACTGTACTCGATCAGCAGTGTTTGGTTTTGACCGGTACTGTTTTTCGCCACAGCCGATTTTCCGCCTGGTAGGGAGTAAAGTGCAGGCAATTGGGGAAACGAAAACATATCATTCCATGTCTGCGCCGGCCTGTTTCCGTCTTTTTTTCTAGGCTGTTTTCGTACAGCTTTTTCTGAGGGGTTGTCTTCTACGGTCAGTTCTAATCAGAGGTTGCAAAAATCGGTCCCCCGTTTGCCTTTGACCACATTGAAAAGAGGTACCGAAACAACCTTTAACCACGCTCTCTGCTTCTATTTGGTTGTGAGAGGCGAGAATCACATTTTGTTGTTTTTTTTTCCTCTTAAGCGCCCCATACACCACACAAATTTTTGCACAATACGCTAATGTGTGTTAGTGAAATATATCATGTTGCGCAAATTGTGCTCAATTCGTAGCAAGTCGTCGGCGCGTGTGCCACTTGCAATCATGGAAAAGAAGCGGAGCAGAATTTTATTTTTGAATTCATAGAAGTGTATCGTTCTTTATCTTCTCTGTGGAACATAAAACAGAGACATAAAGAACTCCCAAAATGAAATTTTGATAGAAATAGCATCCGCAAAATGGTATCTTGTTTTTGAATAATAGGAGTCACCAATTCCGGCAAACCATCAAAAACTTGTTGATTCTTTCGAAGGAAGTTCCTAAAGTCCTTTGGCGATGTACTCCCCAGTTCGGTCAGTAGATGCTCATGTGTAAAAATTGGACGTTGAACTAGCTACGGCTTCGCCCACAAGCGCCTTTTCTTTTCTTTTTTTAATTTCCTCTTCACTGCCACTGCCGAAGCAACAGCAATAGCTGCCGAGCGCTTGCTTTCAACTAAAATTTGAACAAATGTTGGTGTGGTGTGTGGGCTAAATGCGTGTGAATCTTGTTTGCCAAAATTCCCTCATTCAAAAGGTCTTCTTCGTATGTATGCATCGGGGTGTAAGGCTCGGCTAACGATATGAATGTATGCAACGAACTATATGCGCTCTCTTGTTCTCACTCGCTTTGCCTATCTCTCTGTTTATGTTAAGCTCTGGCGCAACTCTTGAGTCTGCAACCTTTTCAAATAACATTTTGACAGTTTGGTCTTTGAGAAGCACGCAATTTAAGACCAATTGACTGAGTTGGGCCTGTTATTCGGCTGCTGTTAGACTGATCAGTGCTGTGTGGTCAACTACAGCCACTTAACAGTAAGCGCGATAACAGAACACATTCGGTTGAGGGAAGCCCGAGTCCGTTTTTTCTTTGGTTTTTCAGTCAGTGACGTGAGCAGAGCGAACTGAAGAGAGTTATTATGAGAGTTATTATGAGAGTTATTTACGAGCTATGGTTCTAATGCTGGCGGTGAGGTCTGGGTCATCCTGCTGTGTCCGTTCCCATTTTTCTTTGTCTCTCGTCGAGCGCTGCTGTGCAGTTGCATTTCCGGCTCTGGATCGCTCCAGTGGGAGTGGTGTTCTCATGGCTTTTCTCCACTAGCCGGGAACTGATCTCTGCGTGCATATGGTCAAAAGAGTTCGCCTGGGTGATGTGCCTAACTGTTTTTGGCCTTTTTCGGGCAAAAGTTTGAGTGAACTCGTCAATCAGGACCCCAAATTCCTCTAAAAGCGATACGCTGCTCTTATGCACTCTTAGCTTTTTATTGTAAACTTTCTGCGAGCAGTTCGGACTCGGATTTTCCCTGCTCCTCTTTGGAGTGTCGGCAGCGTTAGCATTTTCAGTTGCATGGAACTGGAATACATGTTACCTCATCATCGGCTGTGCAGAGGTCGGAGATCTTGCGATCCTAGTGCATGCTTGAAAACTCGCCAGCAGCTCTTCGTCTGCCATGCCACTGCTGCTTAGAGTGCTGTTCGGAGACGACAGGATTCCAGCCCTGAAAGATTTTGGGTGTCGCTAAGCTATCGGGTTGGCAATCAGTCGGTTCCTTGACCTTCTATCGTTAACCTGTTATAATGTTAACTGTAACGCAATCGTTACTTTTGCTTCCACTTCCCTAAGTTTTTGTATAAAACTTTTCGTTACTTCACATGTCCGTAGAGGCCTTAAGAAACGATAAAGTCGAAATAGTGCGAAGGTGATCTTAATGGTTATTATTTTCGTTAATGTACAACAAATTTTTATTTTGATTGTTGTATATGTTGATGTGGGTGCTTGGGGAACTGTTGTACCTTAGTTTACTATTCACTTTCAGAGTAGAGCACTTTGTTGTAATTCTTAAAGCAAGCTGTGATCATTTTTCAAAATATCGAAATAGATAATATGGAATACTCGATATATCCGATATCTTCACGCTTAGCTTATGGCTGTACGTAGTGCAATAACAACTTTCTAAGTGTTCTCTCTTCTCTTTCTCTCCGAGCGAAGCTTTTGTTGTTGGCTGCGAATGATTTCGTGTGCATCAGACAGCCACGAGCACACACACAAACAAAAATTGGGTTTCTCTTTCTATTTATTGTGGTTATTGTTATTTCACAAATATTTTCTTCATTTTCTATTGGTGTCCATGCGGCCTTTAACTGATTCTGGGCACCTCTTAAAGAGAGGATATACTCAGAAAATAATGTCTATAAATTCTAGAAATTCGGCTAATTTTCAAAATTTTAGAAAAGAAGTTTTAAAAAATCTCTAGAGAGTTTCAGAACAACCCAGATTTAGCTGCTTTTTCACTTGTCTGAGTTAGGTTTGGTTTTCTGGTTGATTGTTGTGGCCGATGTATTGATATTATCTAATCTTTATACAAATTAACTGCAATTGCAAGTAACTTACACTTCGGCGTGTGAAAATTTGAAATTCCATATTGACTTTAGCTGCTTAGGCCTAAATCCTTGATGCAGTGTTAACCAGGTTATGGCAGCTATCACTTGACTGGCTTTCGCATTTGCTTGATTTCACCCACAACTACTTAAACACAGATATACTCTAATTGTTCGTACAGCTTCATTTATGTACACACGAACCACTTTAATTGAGATTTCAATAATTGTCGATTTAGATATGTAAATATTTATTGCACATATATTTGGTTGGTCGTTCCAAGCTATTATTGACTTAACTAATGTGCACCGTGTGTGTCCATGGATTTGATTGTTGTTTGCCTCGATTCCTGGCCAGCACCAAAATAAACAACATCAAATATTGCTTGAAATTCCCCAAACTGATAATGATCCATCTATGCATCTGCTTCCAAAATTTAACTGTAAAGTATTTTGCTTCAATTTTGCTCTCTCGCAATTTGAAGTGTTGGAGCGTGTCTAAGTCGTGGCTGTATGCTTGACTGCGGCTGGCCTAAAAGATGGGTAAGGGTACACAGCAATAATATTTGCTAATGGCCACAATTTGAGTGTGGTATATTCTCAAGCATCCTTGCCATCGTTTTGCATGCGGTCGCAATATGTTTTACGGTCTTTGTATGCATATAAATGACTACAACTTGCACTTCATCATCATATATACATACATACTTACATATCTGTATACATATTTAGATGGTGTGCCAGGGTAATAATAATAATATTTATACGGCAAGCGATATGAAGTTCATGCCGTTGGGCACAAGCTAAATAAATAAACACTGTCAGGGCAGAACAGGAAGTGAACAAACCGAAGAGAGATGTTTTCTGATATTGGGAGTGAGCTCATATGGCACTAAACGGAAAGCGTCAGCCCCAATTGCCAGACTCATGGCTGGCCCATCTGGGCCTTGAAACTCAACGAAAAGAACTCAAAGAGTAAAGATAAGATGGCTGAAGTTAACTAGAGTTTAAACTTCTTGAAGATGATAGCTGGTTATCTGTACAGATTTTGTTGAAGCTTTTGTCATTCCTCATTCCTGCCGAAAATTATAATAATCTCCTAGCGCTCTCTAGTTTCTAAGCTTGCATGGAAAGCGTTCTTAAATATTGAAAACACGATAAAATTTCCAAAAATTCCAAATATCCAGATACAGGAAAAATAAGATTTAAAAATAACTAAATAAGTTTTCTGTATATGGGGTTTTTAACAGCGATCGTTGTACGGACATACCCAATTGCTATTATAAAATATTGTAATTAATATCTGTTGATTTGTGTTGTTTATAAAGAATTATACTCAACCATAGACCTTGAGCTAGCCAGATGTAGCTTTGACTAAATAAGCTTTCGCTAACGAGAAAGGAATTAAAAACGGGTAGGTTTTGTTTACTTTGGTTACAATTGAAAAGAATGCTTTGTTTCATTCAATTTTGTTTTTCACATAAAAACTTTTACATTTTGATTGTTGTAGAAGTCTATTTATTTCAATCAACCGAAATGACTGGAAAAAATTTAACAGACTCGCTGACTCTCCCAACAGAACATTTCCCAGCGGCACAAATTGTCATTACATAAAAGATTACTCCTACGTTACTTTGCCATCAGTATGAAGGAAATAATCCCATACAATCTGTTTTACTTTGACGTATACATGGCGGCTTTGTAAACGGGCTGCCCACAGCCTGCATTAATAGTAATAAAACAAGTATGCCAGAGCCGAACTGCCATCGGATTCCCATTACAAATGCGTATATATTTTTTAAAATTGTAATGCAGAATGTTCGCAATCTGTTTGGAATTCAACACAAAATTTAGGAATCTTATACTCTGCCGTAAAGCACTTGTAATATGAGTCAATATACTAAAGATGGAAAAGTATGCACTTGTTATACCAGGCAATGTGTTACTGATACAGAAGTATATGGGTTGGTAATGCACATGCATTACAGCCTATATGAGTGGGTAATGATATGGTAATGTAGTGGTTTTTATTTTAGTTTATTTTAAATGATTTTATTTGTTATTACTCGATAAATAAAATATATGCTTTTACAAAGCTTTTAATTGTCCAGACTACAAATGAGAAATACGTCGTCAACGGGGGGCCTTTCATTTGTCGTCAGTTTTTTAAGTATGGCCTATATATCAATTTAGCATGTTTTCAATTTTTGGTTATCTCTGCTTAATAGTGTTTTGAGCCTCCATCACTTTTGCCAATTCAGTTTTCAACTTGGCGAGTTTGTTTTCCCGACCATTTTTAGTATGCACACTAAAATGAACTAACAACAAAGACATATTCAAGTGACTTCTCGCCACGTATGCATGTTTCAAGTCACTGCTACACTTACACATTTGTACAGCATAGAAATACAAATGAAGAAATGTCACAAAATGCATATGGATACGGGGCACAGTGTAAGATTTTGCCAATCTAGGGGGACTTTTAGCAAAAGTTGTAATATTTTTGAAGTCGATGAACTTTAAGCAGCACTTTTAAAAATGTTCAACTGTTACGAAAACAGGCACAAAACAAAACAAACATTTTTTTTTGGAAGATAACGGTTTTTAGAGCTGTGCATTAGAAATGCATGCAAATTTGCACTGGGAAACGAGTATCAGTTGACAAAGTTTAGTCTTTTCAATTGCATCGCGTGATCAGTGGGAGCAGCCAAAAGTTATTTTTTCCATTATCATTAGGCAATTTTTGATCCACTTTCAAAAACAAAAATATTTTATTTGAACCAACAATTTTTTAAAAAATTTTTTGAAAAAAATGCCAAACAGTATGTGTATTTTTTCATATATCCTTTTTTTGGTGGAAAAAAAACTTACATTATTCTATCGTATTTTATCCAACCAGAACATACATCATTCGCAGGCATTCATTCTGATTCAGAACCAAAAATAAAATCTTGCCCATATTTTGCCCAAAGACCTTCAATTTAGAAATGAGTGAAATAAGCGGTGCTGCATTTTTCGAGGTTTGGTCAAAGAACATAAAAACCGCTAAGCGAGACTCACTTGTAAAGCACGCAGTTATGGTGTTTGGCAATGACATTGATCACTCCAAATTGAAATTACACATGACTAAACTATCTTTTGAGTTTCAAAACAGATATGACAAATCTAGGAGAGATACAGCCAGATTTCTTACTCATAATGCAAGTTGGCTTCAGGTCACCAAAAAATGCCGAAGACTATCGCATTGATGTCATTGCTTCCATCTCAAGTAACAGAGGGAGGGCACAAAAAGCATTTTCTGAGTGTTGTCTTAAAACGCAACAAAGGAAAAGCCAAGATTTGTTGTCAACGATGGATGATGATCAATTGCTAGCAGCCGCAGAATATGCTTTGCGGGCGGAAGGAAAAAGGGATACAGCTAAATTGATTAATGAATTATCAAATGCTCCCGCGTCACCGGGGACTATAATTAAGAAAGCTAAATTATCTGCTAACGGGACTTCAAAACGCCTTTCAGCAGATCAAGTACTTGCCCTTATGATAGACAGTAAATTATCAAAGCACCAATACAATACCTTGAGGCAGCATACAAAAATTGTCTGTCTAAAATTGTATTCATGTTATGATCTCGTTAAGGAGCCAAAAATATTATGCTATCCTACTGGTATAAAAGTAACAGAATCTTATGCTGAAATAAGTTTACAATCCCTGATAAGTGCTCAAGAAGATATTTTTGAGTCACTGTCTCCACTAGACGATGTACACATAATAATAAAATGGGGATGCGTTTGAATTGTTACCATTTAAAAAAAAAAGTCTTAAAAATATAAACCAAAGTTTTTTTTGTTTTTCTAATCAATTATCTTCAATACAAAACCTTATTTTCAGCTGCAGCTATTATAATGCATTACTTATTCGTCAGGCGTAAGGCATACTTTGGACGAAACATATTTAACTATGCGCCGCAGTTCTCGATAAGAGAAACACACGAAGCTGTATTACGATAACAGCTCGATGGGTAATTTTTCGTAATGTGTAATTTTTTGATGGGTAATTTAGTTTGGCTCTCAGCAGCTGAGCATAAGTAACTGAGCAAAACGAGCACGTCAGCGCAGAGTTTCTTTTTTGTTATTGTTGGGATAAGTTCTTGTTGCTGCGTTAGGCATTTCACTGCAGGCAAAGCGTAAAAGAGAAAGTGGGACAAAATAGTATACATACTTGCGCAATAGACACTTTCGGCAGGTTCTGCCCAGCAAAGTGTCTTATGGAAACAAATGCACAAAGAGAGCGAAAAAAAACTCTCTTTGATTGAGTAAAGAGTGAAATGTCCTTTCGTTACACTTTTGCATCGTGTCCAAAAGTGACTGTTGTGCTTTTCTGACAAGGGACCACTTTTGGCGAGTTCTGATTCCAATTCATTTTGTATTATAATGCATAATATAGTACCCATAAACGCGAACCGAAGCTTTATTCGTAAAACTGTGTATGAGGCGATGTTTACAGAAGTCCCTTGTATCAGAATTTAAGGGTCTAGTGCCGGGGTTTTTAGTGTTGTACTGTGTTATTAAATTGTATCACACCATTTAAGCCCAGTTTTAATAAAAAAGCACCGGACATATTCTTTCACAATAAATTTATTAATCTATGACGTGACAACAAATAAGTTGCTGCCTCATACAGAGTAAAAACAAAAATTCGTTTGAAACCTGATTTTATTAGGAAATCCAGGTATTGCTCTTAAGAGAAACTATCGTTAATCTCGTAGGTCCGTCTACATAAGTTTCTTTGTTGGGAGGGATGCTGTTTACATTATTTGTGCTCTCGCGGCCTAGTTTATGTGATATCCAAAACGGATTAAAGTAGGAAACTATTAGAATGATATAAGTTCGAAAGGCTTGGGCCAAGCATTAAAGTAATGAGCATATCCTTTTAGGCGAGATTGAATTTTGAAAAAATTAATGGGTGCAGGGTAGGAATACAAGATAATTTTCTAAATACGGGTAAATTTCCTCATCAAATCTACAATATCTTAACCTCAAATATCTGGCTTAATCTGCGGTTTCATTTCTTAAGTCCCTAATCCAATATAAGATTTGGAAATCTTCGCCATGAACAGAAGATTTGCAGCAACACTGTTTTCATCTGAGTAACTGTAGCTCATCTTTTCACTTGCGTCAACACAAAAAATTGCCAAATTAATTTAATTTACAAAAGTTCATATTTTATTAACAGATTGCCATCCGACTTCAATGCTCTCATATATCATGGAATTATTGCAGTTTTTTTTTTCGTTAATTCTTTGGCCAGAACATCAGGCGCGGTTTTGTTCATGTCATGTAAATATTTTCATGCAACATGTGCAATATTTTTTCGCCATTCGCAATTATTATTATTTACATTCGGTTGAATGTTGCTCTGGTCGGTTGTCCTGCTTTCATTAAGTGCTAGTCAAATGAATCTCTACGCATATTAATGAAAATAATAGTTTGTTGTTCTTAAGCGCCACTTCACCATCAATGTTGTTAATATTTTCAAAAAATATTTATATAAGTGGACCGAGATGGCTGCACTTGCTGATAAAATTTAACCTATCACAATATTTTTATGTTTAAACATTTAAATAAATTTTTATTACAGCCAAGCGTGAATTTTTGCTTTGGCCATTTGATCATCGGATTGTTTGTTCAATATTGGTTCTTTATTTTTTTTTGTGTACGGATATTTTTGTATTTTATATGTTTTATTTGTCGTTTGACGGCCAAATGGCAAAGTGGTAAGTAATATATGCACATATACGTACACAGATACAAACGAGTATGTACATAAAAAAATCCAATTAACATTGTTTGCTAAATAAATCCAAAATGAAATTCTATATTCGGCCTGAAGTGATAAGATTGAAATATGTTCAAGTACGTACGAGTATTTACGGGATTTTATCCATTTGATTTTCGGTTATGTTGAACTTAAAGGAGCAAATATTAAAATTTGTCTCTTTTAGCTTTATACAAACGATTCATAAGCAACTAAAGGATTTTTGGAATATGTTGGAGTAGAGAACATTTCATAATTAATTTCATAAGTAGGCTACGGATGGTGGTACATTAATTCAGATGAAGAAAACATATTGCAACAACATAGTGATGTCCCAGCTAAAAATTCTTATATTTTTCAGTAGGAATGGCTTTCACATTGCTTTAAATCAGGGCTGCCCAGAAGGAGCTTATGCTTTTGTTTGTGTGTGTGTGGTCGTTGCTGTCTCAAGAACACGCGCGCGAAGTGATCGCTGACAACGCATAAGCAACATTGTTGTTGCGTTTGAGTTTGTCGTATACATAGGAGAGAGAGACACATATGAAATTGTTCCCTGCAGTGAAAGTGTCTAGTTTACAACCAGAAATGTACCTGTCTCTAAAAACTTGCAACTGCTTGCACTTCCTATCCAAATCAATGTGTTGAAGTCGTCTATTTTACACAGACATGTCATAGGAATGTGACAATTGTCCCCGGCAACAGCCATTTGCAACCAGTTTAATGCCAGATGGCATAGGCGGGAGAGAATTGTCCCTTGCAGCAGCCATTTTCAACCAGTTAAATACCAGTTGACCTTTGAGTATTCCCTATGACAGTCTGTTTGTCTCGCTGCTCAGTATAACAGTACATCGAAATCTGTCGGTCAACTCACTGATCACCAATTCGTTTGCAACCAGTTAAAGTTCAATTGGATTACAACTAGCTTAAATTAGTATTTCAAACGAACATTTCTTCGAAAGCTAATATTTGTTGTTGCCCAACTCACCCAAATCTATCTAATTTGCCTCCAGCTATATTCTACTAGCATTCCAACTAGGTGTAGTTTTGTTCTGTTACTAGTTGACAATTTCTATGCAGGGTTGTTGCAGACCTTTGCTCGGAAAGAAAGATAGGAATTTTTTTTTGAAATTGAAATTGTTTTTGCTTTTTAAAATCTTATATTTGCCTTGCGCAAATCAAAAACAAATGCGTGGCTTGCGGAATAGGCTTAGGCACCCCTGCTTTAAATCT
The DNA here is from genome assembly GCA_037044535.1 of Lordiphosa magnipectinata. Taxonomy (NCBI): domain Eukaryota; kingdom Metazoa; phylum Arthropoda; class Insecta; order Diptera; family Drosophilidae; genus Lordiphosa; species Lordiphosa magnipectinata. Next base: position 61,764 of record JBAMBO010000971.1, read on the forward strand.
TACATACGCAATTGTTGTTGTTTTCGTTCAATTATTAAAAGAAGTAAGAATTTTGTACTTCAATTAAATGCAAACGGTATGCATAATACTCAGTTATAAAAAGTTGATTTTCCACATTTTGAACTGTTTCAAGATATTTTTAATCATACTCAAACTTAATATGTAGTCTTGCCTCAATCTCGATTAACTCTTAAAACAAGAAACTACATTCTAAGAATAATTCTTCGTCGAAGTCATATACGTTCTTAAGTCAACACCAATACATTCTTTTAACAAAAATATGATCTTGGTTTAAGCTCATAAAAAAATTAACCTTTTGAAAATATGTTCTTGAATCAAATAAGGTTACAAAGATCAAAATACCATAAAATAACCAAAGACTTAGAGGGATCAAGAATTTTCAAAATCAAAAGTACGGTAAAAAGGCAAAATTTTTATACAAAAGCGAATTTCTTGATCCATCCTCTACAATAATAACCAAATTTTAGCTGTGCTCCCATTTCGAACTTACTTTTGCAATTTGGACACAATAAATACATCTCGCTTCGCCAACAGTGTTGGCCGAGTGATTTCCAAACTAGCGCCACTACTTTGGCTTCCGATCCGATATATTCATCCGATTTGGATCTTGGATTTAGGAACTAGCCAAAATTGTGTTAAAAAGATAATATTCATAACTGTAAATCAAAGAACAAAAAAGCTTTTCCTACTTTTTTGAAAGATCGTTCCAATGACAACTATTTGCTATAGTCATACGATTTGGATCTAACTTATCAGAATTGTGTGGCAGCATATAATATTAATAAATATCAAGTTTGGGAGCGATAGACCTATCTTTTGTATGGCAGTTTTACTATATAGTTGTCCGATTTTTACAAAACTTATAAATACAAGATTTGGGGATGTTTGCATTGAAAACAAAACAATGTCCTTAGCTGCGTCCTTAAATATTGCGCTGACTTTCTTTGCGATCCCCTCCTAAATCTGTTTAATCTATCCCTTGAGCTTGGTGATTTCTCCCTTTTATGGAAGGAATCGTTTATTATTCCAATTGATAATAAAGGGTCCAGGTCTGATATAGCCAATTATAAAGGAATCCGTAAGCTTACTGCCATTGCTAAATTACATATTACATAAATTGCATATAATTATTTCCCAATTACAACATTTTTTCCCACCCATTCGGAGTCCATCCCAGCGCGGTTTTATACGTCGACGTTCGGTTTCCACTAACCTACTCGAATTTTCTTCAACTGTAAATCAAGGATTTCTTCATCGTGAACAAATTGATGTATTCTACACGGATTTTAGCAAAGCCTTAGATTCTGTTAATCATAATTTACTTCTATATAAATTATGCTTAGTAGGTATTTCATCCAACTTTCTCCGCTGGGTCAGACCATACCTTTCCAATCGATCCCAACGTGTGCGTTTCAAGTCTGCTGTATCCGAAATCGTTCACGTGACTTCTGGAGTTCCACAGGACAGTCATCTTGGTCCATTGTTGTTCAACCTATTCATTAAGGACATCCCGCAAGTTCTTTCCTATTAAACTGCCCTTATGTACGCTAATGATGTCAAGCAATGTGCGTCATTTGATGAACCAGTTTCTGCACTTCTACTATAAAGTGATCTAAAAGCTCTGAGTGCTTGGTGCCGCCTGAATCGTCTTCCACTTAATATTGCAAATTGCAATATTATGATTTTTCATAGAACCAAGAATCAATACGTTTCTGAATTTTGCCCTTTGTGGCCTAAGCTGGGACACCACCATCCATCTATTCCCTATGAAACGAGATTAAGCCTTATTCACCTCCCATCACTTAAATCCAGAAGAATCTGTAATGCTGTTGTTTTCATCCAAAAGCTATTGGCTGGTGAGATTGTAAATACGTAAATACGAAAATATTCTTAACCCAAGAAATTAAGTTCTTATTTCAATAATATTAAATGTTATTATACCCTTGTAAAGGGTTTCTATACGTCAGCGGTTTCTATCCGTCAGTTTAAAAGCTATCTTAACCAAATTTTCCACGAAGTCTTTTGGTACAAAGTTTGGGAAATAGCTTAGATAAGAATGTTCGACGAAACTCATTTAAGAGCTTAATTTATATAAACTATACAAGCTACAAGGGTATATAAACTTCGGTCGAGGCGAAGTTAGCTTTCCTCTCATTTTTTTAAATTAAAGAATGTTTCTAGTTTAATTTAAGAACAGACAAGAGCAAAATAGTTTTGTAATTTTAATTAGAAATCGGTATAAATTCCATCACGATCAAATTGGAACTCTGTGAAAGTCGGTTAGGCCCGACTGTCAAATACTCTGTACTTGGAAAACTGAATGCTCAGTATGAATTTTGCCTCTGCGCAGCCGCTGCGAACTAGTGTAGGGTTATTCATGAATGAGTGAACAATGGGCGTGTTCAGCAGATTAATTGATCCCTGAGCAGGTATCAGGAAAAAATTATGCATTGAATAGTCTCTGCTATTGGAGGGAGCAGTATCACTTTAAAGCAGTGGTGTCCAAAGTGGCAAAAGCCTATCCCATGGGATAGGAAGTCAAAATTCTGCCGGCGTCGCAGCCGACACAAGTTTAGAGAGAGAGAATACGTTTGTTTTATAACATAGTTCCCCAGCGATAGCCCCTGGGGCACGAATATACTAGCCAATTCGCACGGAATGCTTGCCGAAGTCATGCATGTGTGTTAGAGAGAGACGCAGTCATATTTGTGAGCTCCAGCTTGGGGAAACCTGTTCTATAAATAGCACGCTCGGCGGCTTGCTCTCTTACGATGCGCGTGTTCGGCTTGTTGTTTCCTCAAGCGGTATTTCTTCATTTGCTTCTTGCTCATGTTGAAATATCATCATGTTTACTTTGTGTTTCGCTGCTTAGCACACAAGCGCAATGCTTGATTGTGTTAGTTTGGACACCACTGCTTTAAAGTATCACCTGTATCATGATACCTCAAATTGGCTATCATGATGCCGCATCACTCGAGTTCAGTAGGAAGATTATTGCAAGTTTATACTTGATTAGGGAGAAAGTTGTTCTGGTAAACACGGCCAATATTGGTTTGCTCACTGAACATGTTCTTCATCAATTGCTTAATTTATTTCTTTGTTACGTGAGTCTTGTTTTGTGAGACTTGTTTTGTGAAAGTTGTTCAGTCGTTCTCGGTCTGTCTCTCTTGCTCAGTGATTTGATTCGCGACTTGTTTAGCCACTCATGCTCAGACATTTGTCCAGTGACTGTTCAAGCAGTTCAGTAAGTCTCGGCTCAGCTGTTATTTGCAGATATTTCCTTGTTTTGAATATATGGCCACACTGTTTTACTACAATGTACTGCAATGTTTAGAAAGATTTAAATGAGGTGTCTAAAAAATAGTCGAAACACCGCAGTAGGAACAGCAACAAAGGATTACAATTAGTTAAAATGATCGCTAATCGTCACCATGCCTTGAGGTTAGTTGCCGATCAAGTGAATAACTGATCAAATGAACAACTAAATAACTGAATAACTGAGCAATTAGTTGACTCACTTAAAAAAAGGCACAAGTGAACTTGTTCAGTGAAATCAACAACCTTTCACCAACACTACAGCCCATTGTACCAATGTTTGGACTGATACAATTTAGCTCTAAAAATAAATAAATTCATTTTGTGACAAAAATGTAGCCAAAATAATAGCCCGATTCTTGATAGACCACAAATTTCAATTATGATTGCATATATTTGTTGCAGATTTGGTTAGATATGCATCATTATGCACGAATTTTGTTTGCCAGCCTTTCAGCCTCCCCGCACCAGACACTTTGCCTGACCATTTTGTATGACTCAGTTGTACGTTAAATTGCGGTTTAGAATTTCTTTTGACCAAAATGTGCGTACACCTGCCATGCATTATAAAAACCGCTGCTAATGTTTCAAGGACGTGCAGCATACGCCAGGACGCACACATAAATGATAAATATGCTGACCGCATTTGGTTTTTAATGAGGTTTGGCGCGTATTTGCATGGCAATATATTTTTGAAATATTGTTTAGTTTGGTTTCTATTTGCCATGCCATTTGGCCTGTTTATTGGCACAGTTTGTCAATGGAATTTGCACAAACAAAAATAGCCACATAGATGATAATTCGTTTTTGGAAGTTGTTTTGGTTGAACAGATTTCGTTAGGTCATACAATTTGTGGTAAGTTATCAGCGTTGGTATTCCCAAAAAAAAACAGTTACTTTTTTGAATTTGAATGTCTTTTATAAATGACTTTTTGTTTCAAGCAAACTCTATTATAATGTATATTCTTTAACAATTCCTGGTCCATATCCAACTTTAACCTGAAGAATTTTACAAATTGCTGAATTTATTTTGTAAATACGAGATTACAAGAGTGAAACATATTTTTAATGGACGTGGCATGGCCTGGCTTTCTGGCCAAGTGCAGAGCACAATAATTACCAATTGCGGCTTGCCATTTCAATAATATAAAATTACCAAAGTAATTGAAAAAATGTTCAAAATGAAGCAGTACACATATGGCAGCCCATTCGGCCAGTCATTAAAAGCAACATGCGATATTAATGAGCCAAAGAGCGGAATGCTTTTTAAAAGTGTTAAATAAATAACAAATATCCAGTTTCAGTGCTGGCGTCTACCTTTGCTCTGGTAAACTTGTCGGCTCAGTCGCTCCAAGCGGCTTATGGCATGGCCACAAGTGCAGCTGTGCGAATTGGACACGACATCCCAAAATGGCATTGTCCCCTCTGTGTATTTATGTGTGATGTCCTCGCCTTTGCATACGTTTTGTATGCATCAAATTTCTATTTATGCGTAATTCCATTTTTTTTTTTTATAGCACAGCATTGTTAATGCTCAAAGCAAAGCGTAACGAAGCACGAAGATGTACATAAATATGTAATTTTTATATTCCATCAAGCTCACAAAATGCTGGGCAACGGCAAAAGAGTATGTGAAAAATATTTATAAAAATTCCCTTTTGTTTATTCATAATCAGTTTGTGCAACGAAGCGGCATGCTGCACTTTGCACCGCGGGCTACGCGTACACCCTTTACCCAAAAACATACGAGGGCTGAACCTTAAATTGGTGAAACGAAATTTGGTTCAATTCTAAAAATAGAGGAAAGCTAACTTCGGCTCGACCGAAGTTTATAAGCCCTTGCAGCTTGTATAAGTTATATAAATTAAGGTTTTAAATGATTTTCGAACATTCTTAGCTAAGTTATTTCCCAAACTCAGCAATAGATTTTGTTATATTATTTATATATATATTATATATATTCATTCGCTTTTGACCAAACTTCCCAAAATTGTGTTGAAACCGATAATATTTATAACTGAAAAGTATAAAGACTCTACCATTGCAAACAAACAAGTTTTTCTTACTAGAATGACTTATTCGGGCGATCGTTCCTATGGCAGTTATATGCTGTAGTCATCCGATTTGGATCGAACTTGGCAGAATTGTGTGGCAGCATATAGGATTGATCAGTAACAAGTTTGGAAGCGAAAGCATTGAAAACAAAAAAGTTTTTCCTACTAAGACTTTTTTTTGAACTATATTTTGTATGGCAAACATCCTATATAGTTGACCGATTTTCATGAAACTTAGTGGAATTGTCTAAAAGCATAGAAAACTTATTAATACGATGTGTGGGGACGTTTACCTTGAAGACAAACAAGTTTTCCTCGCTAAAACAACATTTTCGACCGATGGTTCCTATGGCAGCTATATGTTTTAGTCAGCCGATCTAGCCGGTTCCGACAAATGTGCAGCGTATTTGTACCAAAAGACTTCGTGCAAAGTTTGGTTAAGTTAACTGACGGAGGAGATAGCATAGAAACAAACGGACAGACGGACATGGCTATATCAACTCAGCTCGTCATGCTGATCAAGAATAGTCGGAGATGCTTTCTTCTATGAGTTACAAACATCTGGACAATTTTAATATACACTCTACAAGGGTATTAAAAGAGAAAACTTACCATTTCAGGAATTCCTACACCCATGAGTTCAGTACAGCTTTTATGGCTAATAAAAGCGAACGTTATAAAGTCCTAGATCCTGCCTGATCATAAATTCTTGTTCTAAAGCAAGTTCACTTTTTATAAAATGGGCAATACTTTTGAATTTTTTCCTCCTGTAGACGAAAGTCAACGATGTATTGTAAAACTACGCTTCCGCAGTTGATGGTTAGTTTTGACCTTGAGCCCAACCATTTTCAGACCTTTGGGATAAGTTTTACAAACTGAAAAAAGTATTTGCCTCCTTTTTCCAAACTTGGCGGTAGATTTGTTTAAATTGCAGAATTCTGTCCCATTTAGTTAGTTTCCCTAGGGTTTTTAAAGTTTTCTTTTAGATAGTTTTCTCTCTCTCTCTCTATCTCTGTTTTAGTTTAATTTATTATATTATCTTATTTTTTCCTTTGCTCCTACATAACTATAGGTTTTGGTTTTTTCTCTCTCTCCCTTTTCTCGATCTCTATATTATTAAAGTTTTTGTTAGCTCTAATAACGTCTCTGACTACAATCGGCTGTGAATAGGGGCATAGCTTTGGCCGGACGGGCAAATAAAATACCCCCACCGTGTCGGAGTCGTTATTAGTTTATTTTGTAATTTTATTAGATTTTCTTTGATTTCCTTAGCTCATAAAATTTTTTTGTAACGTATTTATACTTTCGTTGACAGCATTTGTTTGTCGACTCTAAATAAATAAAAAAAAAAAAAAAAAAAAATAAATCAGGACTGCAAACCGGTTTTAAGCCGAACCGGTTCGAACCCGGAATTCCGGATTGTTTTTTACTGTGAACCAAACCCTAAACCGAACCACAAGGACGAAAATAGATGAACCCGTTCCAAAACCAAGCTTTTGGTTCGATTCAAAAAAAATAGATTAAACACATTCAAATTTATTTGGGAACCCTTCTATGTACGTCACAGCAGATTCGACAATTCAAAATATAACAATACGGAAAGTCGGTCAAGCCAGACTACACTCAGAAAATTATTTTTCTATATTTAAGAAAATCGCCCTAAAATCGAAATCGCCTTAAAATTCAGAAAAAATTTATATTTTTAAGAAAAAATTTTCTGCATTTTAGAAAAGTTGCCCTTAAAATCAATTTTTTAGAAAAAACTTTCTAAAATTTAGAAGAATATATTTTTTTTTCTAAATTTTAGAGTGAATTTGCTTTATTGCCTTTTCTAATTTTTAGGGTAATTTCGCCTATTTATATTTTTTTTTTTTAGAAAAATTTTCTTAAGAATAAGGCGAGTCGCCTTTGGCCCTTTTTTTAGGGCGATTTTACAAAAAATTAGGGCGAAAATGGCACTTTTTGGGGTGAGTTGTTTTTTGAGTGTATGATATACTTTGCACATGCGAATGTGAATATATGTATACATTTTATAGGGTCAGAGATGCTACAAATGGTACAAAACATAAACAAACACTAAATCAGAGAGAACTGCCACAAATTTTTCATCTTATACATATACATATCGAAAAACTTCATTGCCAGCTTACCATGAAGCTTTGCCTGCTACGACTGCCCCCCTACACTTCTTCCCAACAAACAAAAACTTCAAGAGGAACTTCGTGAAGTTTGCAAATGCGGACTAACAATGTATCTAGGCGTCAAGTGTATACCTATTGTATTGTTATTTTAAATATACTGGGATAACGTGCAACGATCCAAGACCTACGCCCAAAAACCTCCAACCTCAAATTTCCGAACCTTAACCGTTGGTAAATTTTGGTTCGAACCAGCAAACCGGAGGTCCCGAAAAATTTTTTGGGTTTGCAGCCCTGGTTAAAATACGCTTTGTATGTACTCTATTTTATGACCTAGATGGTGGATTTTGGAAAACTATTCCATTTATTTGGCTTACAAAAATACCGCACATTTTCCTGCTTTTGGGGTGGATTTTTACAAATGGGAAAATGAATTTTTCGTCAAATTGGCCAACATAGTGTGGAATTATTGTGGTGGAATTATTTTGAAAATAACCGCTGAAAATATATCGATAAGTATTGATGATAAGGTATTTTTCAGACCTTAGACGATGGTCACACTGTAAATAAAGGATCCAAAAAAACATTTCAACACGTGAATTCAACACAAGACAATTCAACACGCGTCAATTCAACACAAGACAAATTATACACGAACAAATTCAGCACAACATAATCTATTTCTTCGCCAAGCAATTGAACATCGCCAAATTTCAACACAGCACAATTTTAACACTAGAAAATAGAACACAACAACAATTTCAACAGAAACGATTTTATTAAGCCTACAAGTAGGAAAGTCAATTAATTTTTATACCCTTGTAGAGGGTATATTAAAATTGTCCAGATGTTTGTAACGCATAGAAGGAAGCATCTCTGACCACACAAAAGTATATATATTCTTGATCAGCATGACGAGCTGAGTTGATATAGCCATGTCCGTCCGTCTGTCCGTCTGTTTCTATGCTATCTCCTCCGTCAGTTTTAAAACTATCTTAACCAATCTTAGCCCGAACCCTTTTGGTACAAATACGCTGCACATTTGTCGGAACCGGCCGGATCGGATGACTATAGCATATAGCTGCCATAGGAACGATCGGTCGAAAAAGTAGATATAGTGGGAAAAACTTTTTTGTCTTCAAGGCAAACGTCCCCAAACCTCGTATTTGTAAGTTTTTTATGCTTTAACACTATTCCACAAAGTTTTATGAAAATCGACCAACAATATAGTATAGCTGCCATACAAAAGATATGTCTGAAAAAAAGTCTTAGTATGAAAAACTATTTTGTTTTTAATGCTATCGCTCCCAAACTTGTTACTGATTAATATTATATGCTACCACACAATTTTGCCAAGTATGATCTAAATCGGATGACTATAGCATATAGCTGCCATAGGAACTATTGGTCGAAAAGTAGTTCTAGTGAGAAAAACTTTTTTGTTCTCAATGGTAGCGTCTTTATACCTTCCAATAGTGAATATTATCAGTTTCCACTTAATTTTGGGGAGTTTAGTCAAAATCCGATGAATATATCGTATAACTGCCATATACAAAAACAGGCAAACAAATGGTCAAAGTAGAGGCGCAATCTTATTGCTGAAGTTAGGGAAATAACTCAGCTAAGAATGCTCGACGAAAATCAATTAATTCCTTAATTTATATAAATCATACAAGCTACAAGGGTATATAAACTTCGGTCGAGCCGAAGTTAGCTTTCCTCCAATTTTTGTATTAATTTCGTAGTATCAATTTGATACTAGGTCTTAACAATGTGATATTTTTTATACTCTGTACCGAAGGTACATAGAGTATATTAAGTTTGTGCAAAAGTATGTAACAGGGAGAAGGAATCGTTTCCGACCCTATAAAGTATATATATTCTTGATCAGCATCAACAGCCGAGTCGATATAGCCATGTCCGTCTGTCCGTCTGTCTGTCTGTCTGTCTGTCCGTCCGTATGAACGAAGAGATCTCAGAGATGGTAAGAGATAGAGGTTTGACATGTATGGGACATATATTTCTTATACTTGCAGGCAGATCAAGTTTATTTTCAATTTTTGCCACGCCCCCTCCCGCCCCCGCAATTTGGAAAAAACTTCATATCTCCTACAGTTTTGGAGATAGATCGTTCGTTCCTTCTAGAGATACCCTGTAAATAAAATTATTTATCGATTTGCTTAAGGAATGATAAAGATCGGATGAACGATACTCAAGTTATGGGCAAAAAACGGTTAACACCACCCACCCCCCCACCAATAACCACAGCAACATACCCTAACCGTTCAAAACAGGCAATCTTAGTGCGAGAGAGAAAGAGAGAGAGAGAGAAACTTAGAGAGCGCACCGCGTTGTGCGCGGGGTGTTAACTGGCCGTTTGACTCCTGAGCAAATGCGAGTGTAAGGGTACAGAGTATGTTACAGTCGGGCTTGACCGACTTTCTTTCTTGTTTTTTTGTAAACTAGTGTAATTAGAGACATTGCTTTTTGATTCATTTTTTGTGAATAGGAATAACTGAGGCTTATTTCCTTTTATTTAAAATTGCCCAAATGCAAGGTATATAGAAAAAATCATAGTAAGAGGCTCACAGAGGCTCACGCCATAGCAATTCTTGAGAAGAAAATAAGAAATTCCATAACTGCCTGGCTTAAATGAGTCATCAAAGTCATTGATTGCTTTCAAAACTTCATCTTCCGATATGGGAATGATGTTGACACTAAGAATGGAAGGAATGGAATCAAGTGTAATCAATGAGTCATCCCACACACTCTTTGGTTCAAAATTGCCGCAGCAAACAGATTCACTATTACCTCATACGTATTTGAAGACAGTGAACTCAAGCTCATACTTAATGGAATGGAAGATGTTGACTTTATCGAGTTTATAAAAGTCCAAAACGATTTTGATTTAGTTTTTAATTGATTTTCGACATACGATATATACTGCATGTATAAGAACTTATTTAAAAACTCGAATTCACGTTTATGCAGCCGATATTTTTAGCCATCAGCGGGTTCGTGGCGATTAGTAAAGCTTTTGTAAAATTTATTACAAAGATTTTCCAATTTTTTCCAAATTTCCACAACATAAAATTTCTGTAAATGGGAACTTAACTTAATCAAGAGTGCATCAACCAACTTTCAAGTTAATCGAATAAATAATAGAGTTTTACTTTCTAATGCGATTCATCCATTTCCTTGTACAATTCCACACATTTTTGTTACAGTTCTAATCGAAAATCGGACCATCTCTCTTTTCTATGAATATAAGTCGAAACCAGTGTAAATATGCTGAAGGAAAGTTTCATCATATTGAAGCGTTTTTACACCCAACAAAATGTTGTTCTACAAAGTAATCAATGACCAAATCGGTTTAGTTTTTGCATCGTTGTAAACCATTTGGTTCAACCTCGTGTATTGCATAACGCTAGGCGCAAGGTTGCCTGGGATGTTGTGCTTTGTGTAAGAGTGTGTGTGTGTGGCTTTTGTGTAAACCTCATTTGGTATGCATAAACGCATTTTTATGTAAATTGAAAAATACTTCGTAAAAAAAAAAAAATTGTTTATTTCTCTCCCATTTTTCTGTATTTTTGGTATAGTTTTGTTTTATTTTGTGGCTTGTTGCATGCCATGGTAATTGCTTTGAGGGCATGGCTATTGTAGGATTTTCTCCAGAGAAACCAGTTGTTATTTCTGACTGGCACATAAAATTTGATTAAGAAAGACGTTAATGTAAAACGTACGCATTTGCATGTGTAAATCAGTTTCGATTGCCATTTGCAACTGGCTAATCAGGTTTTAACAAAAAAAAAATTTTAAAGTATTCTTCTTCTAAAGGAAATTCAATTAGCAATCGCTTTTGTTCTACCTCAAAAATTGCATTTGCATTGTGCCATGTCGTCACCCATCTGCAGCACCTGGCAGCTCTAACAATTCCCCTGGATGTTCGCTTGCCATGTATCGTGTAACCAGTAAAGGAATTATGGCTGCAACTTAACCCAACGTTATCGATAATTCAATTTTCTGCATTATTTTGGCGCTACGATGATGACGCTCTGGCATTATGAGCTAAATAAATGTACCCTGAGGCGGGCATTTGCATGCGATGGCTTGGGCCAGGTTGGGTAACACGTTACACGTTACGTTGCCTGGCTCTGCTTATGTTCTGCTCTTTAATTTTATTGTCTGTTGCTTGGCTTGGCGTTGGTTTTGGCTTTGGCTTTCATAAATTTCACTCATACTTTCTCACTTTTCGCTTTGTCTCTCGTTCGCTTTGGGGGCAGGGACCAAAGACGTCGATGTCGTAAATAGATTTTCTTTGTTATGGTGCACAACATGATTTAGGGAAAATTAGGTTTATGTAAATATTGAAAAAAAGGCGTTCGCTGCAGGCTATATGAAATAAATTTGCTGGCATGCATGCCAGACTGCCTGCCAGCCAAACAGCCAGCCCTATGTGTGATCTATTTCAGTGTGGCTAAAGGCAAAAGGAAGATTCTTCAAGGCATATGGTGAAATTAAAGTGAAAAGGTTCAGACCCAAATCTTTGCCTGTTTTGTTTAATTTAAATCTTTCTGAAAAACAACGAATTAAGAAAATTATTGTTGTCAGATTTGCACATGATGCCTAAGAAGATTATGTCGCAAGATCTCTATTTCAAGATCAATCTTCAATCTTTTGATCATTTGAACACAAACCGTTTAAAAAATATATAACAAAAATAAAGAGATGTTTTATTATGCCACATAATTGTTGGTCCTTCGAGTCGGATAACGATAGTAACAGCAAAATTTAAAAAATTTTGCCTTGGAATGTTTTTGTTTGATAAAATATATTTCTTAGAGCAGCGGTGGGCACGAAATGGTAAAGTCGGTCCAGCCCGACTTCGATATACCCGTTACTCAGGGGAAGAAATTTTTCAATAGCCTGCCCTTTTGTTAATTTACAGAGCATTAACATTAATGGTAACATATTTTCAAATATATCCCAAATATACGACAAAAGTAATGTTCCTTAAGGAAAGGCCGAAAAGTATGCCACGCTTTTTTTTTTTTATGTGAATCTTTAATATCTCTTTTATTTCGGTACGGAAAATTAGAGTAGGAGTAAAATTTGATTTCAGCGTCATGTGACGCTGACATCTCATTCATATTTTGTGTTGTTGTTTTGTGGAGTGTCCCGGCGTACACACACGGGGGAAAGAGAATAAACCCAGCAAGCCAAGTTCGGAGCGCTCCAAATTATGTGTCGGAAAAGAGCCGAGCTTAAGGGCGTTTTTTGGAGTAAACACATAAATTTGAGGGTTTTCGGAGCACATTCAGTGCTCTCTAAGCACGGGCTCATAAAAAGCACTTATGTCTGAGTACTTCCGGAGTTGAAGTAGACAGGCGTCTGGAAAGAGCCTTTCAGGAGGCGATTCAGTAGACCTCCAAGTGTCTAGAAAAGTAAGTTTTTATATGTTTTATTGGGAGGGTGAAAGCACTTATATCTGTGTCAAAAAAGAGTCCGATCCGTTTACATAGAAAAAAAACGCTTATTCCGGACTCTTTTTTGTGCACATTATGAAGGTAAATGCTCATAAAAAAGTGTCAGTAAACACACATATTGCTTGCTTGGAAAGAGGATGGGAAGCGGGGGAACAGTGACTAAACAGTGATTTAACAGTGACTAAACGGTGACTCAACAGTGACTAAACGGTGACTCAACAGTGACTTAATCAGAAATTAACAGTGACTTGACAGTGACTAAACAGTAAATAAACAGTGATTTAACGATGACTAAGCAGTGAATTCACAGTGGGGAGAGAGTTGGTTTAAAATTATTTATATTTTTTGCTATTTCAAGATTAAATTTATTATTTCTGCCTGTTATTCCTTTGCGACTGTTGTCAAGTGATTTCTTCTTTTTAAACATTGCCATTGCTGATTAATATACCATTGAAAGAGCTCGTGATTTTGAAATTAAGCCCTTAAAATTAAGCTTCATGTTTCACAACAAAGCCTCGTGAGTGTTATCGTTGCATTAATGCAATGATTTTACCTGTTAAGTGCGAGCCGGCTGCTCGATCATGTTGGTGTAAATTTAATCAGAGAACAAAACTTAAAGCTGAATAAAATCAACTTCATACCGGCAAATGCATCTTGCGGTTGATCGAGACTCGCCTGATTGAACAAGTTTGCAAGTATATCGGCTTTTGGGCTCACCACACAGATGAGAGAAGGGTAGATAGTACCTTTGCGCAGTCCCTCTTCTCTGTTTGCTGCGCTCAGGTTCGATCCTCGCCCTGTCTTGCTCTGTCGCAGTTGCACCGTATCATGGCTGATGGGTGGGAGCGAAACAGGGTTCAGTTTAAGACGAAGACGGTTGCTGTTGCATACAGAACTTGGTTCGACAGAGCAAACGAATAGTCTAGATTTAGAAAGTCGTTGCTCACCAACAACAAGCACATTTTTGTACTCTGTTCTGTTCTCTCCTTTTGGTTGGCCTCTCTATTTTTGTCCGTCTCTGTCAGCAGCGCTGCTCAGCCCATGCAAAAACTCATACTAGTTGATTCTTGTTCAATTGTTATTGAGCCGATCGAACAAACACCCGAATTGAATGAAAACGAACATGATCATAATCATAGCGCCAACAAGGCTTGAATGTGAAAACGTAGGTGTTGATGACTCCGGAAAGATTGGCGAGGTGACGATATATATTATATATATGTTCCAATTCATTTAGCTTGACAATTTTCACTTTTTGTTTCAGATTATATTTGCTTCAATTCATGTGTGGGTGGTAAGGAGTTTACTTAGCGAGTGAAAGTACAAGAACTTATGGCTTAGCTTAGACCGCTGCTCAGACATTATATGCAGAGTTGTGGAGAGTTAGAGAGACAGAGAGGAAGTTTAAAGATCTAATGTTAAGTACAGAGAGCATATACAATGGTACAACTTTTATGGAATTGACTTAAACAGAATGGTTTAATTGAATAAAAATCAGCAGCGAACACGTGTGTGTATGCAAATTAAAACCGTTGAGCACTAAGAAGCTTTTTTAAGGTGTTGATTAATGTATGGGTATCAAACGTAAACTTTTAAATTTTTTTAAAAATACTTCCTTTAAAACTACATCCAACAAACTAGCCAAAAAAACATTTGTCAATTGTGAAGACATGAAAAATTAAAAGAGACGGATTGATTTGAGTACGGATTTTTCAATACCGGAATTCTTGTTTTTAACCCCACTTTAGCTCACACGGGACTGATTTTATCTTGTTATTCGAGTTTGCTTTGATCCTTCAGTCGGATCCAATCAAGAAGGTCTGATTCTGATTTAAGCTTAAATTGAGTTCAATACTCGAACTATATTTGATCCGAAAACGGATTGCATCAAAAATGGCTAAGATTGACTTTAGCTCGATTTAAAAGCTCATTTCGACCCCAAAAAAAGCATCTCACAAGAACTCCATAATATTTTTCGTATCCATAATGCTAGTTCTATCTGGCTCGAGGTCATTAGTTTGCATACAAGTGTAAAAGCAGAACACAATCAACATTACAATGGACCCTGTGGTTCTGAAAACAAGTTCAGGCCTGGGCCTTTGACTAGTTCGTATGGGCTATCGGCATAGCCCCGAAACTGTTCGCTATTAAAGACTCTTCAATAGACTTGACCCAACAACTGCAATTCAGCAGCTACCTTCTCATGCTAAAAGCGCTATAACTGCAAGCTGTCAGAAAAATTTGTGTATGTGTGTGTACACATTCAGCCTGAGAGAGCTTTACTATCTCAGTTTCGAACTTGTTCTTAAATTCTTTTCGCTCTTTCGCTTTGACAGTGGAATTCCGTACTTATTTCAATCTCGAGTCAGGATTATTTGATTTTCAAGTAGGATCCGTACTACTATTTCGGATTGATACAAGCTTTTTATGATTATTGCAATACTTTCGTACTTGATTCAAGTAGAATCTAGAACTAGTCCTACGTGAGATCAATTCAATTTTGTTGAGCATCATCTTACCTCGCCTTTTTTCTGTGTATTTAATCTTTTTCTTTAAAATCGTCGCTTAAAACTCGGTTCCAGAGTTTTAATTATATTTTTCTTCTCTTATTCTAATTCAGTTTATAATTTCATGAACGAGTATGGTCAACAACAATGTCACACAAAATACCACATATGAGACTCTACAAATGACTGGGGCAGAGGAAATTTCATTGTGGATCTTCGATTTTACATGTGTGCGCTGCGTGTGTGCGAATTCTACCGAAGAAACTTTGCACACACACACAGCACACATTTGTAAAATCGTCAGTCCATTACGCAAAGTTTCCCTCAAATTTCCCTGACGTTTACTTGTAAGGCCGTTACTCATCTTTGTGAGTTCTATAGTCTTCGTCTAAACCAGAGCACGTCCCAGTCTAAGGTGTATTCAACAGCGCTCTGCGGCAGCGACGTCGACAGTATACGAGCTTAAACTGCTCTCTTTTGCAACAACTAAGCAGAGCTAAATGAGCGCGCTCTCGCGTGTCTAAGCACACACAAGCAAAGCCAAAATGGTCTAAACCAGATCCGCCCAGCCATAGCTACCACGAGCCGAAGTCAGTCGTGTTTTTACAATTAAACGCTAGCCGAACTCATTATTGTGTAAATCGGTGAACATTGAATTGCAAGTAAAACGGCTGTAGTCTGGAGAGAGCTTTCTTGCTCACCTCTCAATTTGGCCGGCACTGGTCTAAACCCACCACCTCCAACGACTGCTCATCAACAACTGCCTTCGCATGACACAATTGATATAAGCGCTTGGGAACATCAAACCAGCATTAGAGCAAAAACCAACACCAACGCTTTGTGTGAACGTTGAGTGCAGAAATACATTAAAACCAGGTTTTGTTGTTATTTTTTTGTTTGGTTTTCCCAGCGCTTCAGTACACAATGTAAGTTTCAGCCCCGGCTCATTTTAAGTAACTACTTTTGGCTTCTATTCTCTGTTCGTCTGCTGCTTCCTTGATATTCTTTGCATTTCTGTTTTATTGGCCCCTTCTTTCTCACAAATCTGCTAGCCGTTTCTCCATACATCATATTTTTATCAAAGTGCTTGTTTAACCGGATCTTTTACTCTATCTGTTGTTTTCCAAAATATTCTGTTTAATCTGCACGGATTAATGCAGCTTTTCCATTTAAATTAAAAGCATTCGATTTCAAAAATCAGTTTTAAATATTTAAACAAATTGCTAATCTTTGCTTTTTTTCAACACGGGCCTTTTGATATCAGCAAGGCAATTAGTTTTAAAAATTTGCTAACACAACAAAAAAAAAATCACAAAATGCTATTTATGCTGCATAAATTTTACTATGCACTGCATTTACTTGAATCTGTGCTTTTTTTTTGTTTTTGATATGGTTGCCATTTATTATTTATTTATTTTAGCTCGTAACAATAATTCACACTGACAGCCAATTAATCAGAAAAGGACATTCAATTAAAGTACAAAATGTTGTTCGATAAAACAAATAAAACATAAATAAATATGGTCCGTAACAGAATATGTTCGGTATTAATATTACAATAAAAATTAATGCAACAACAAACAAAGTTGTTTTTTTTTTTGCTGCATGCAATCTATGGGGTCCGATAAGCGCCCGCATTGCCAAATTGCATAAATAATAATTTTTTGTTGTGCCACATTGTAGATAAACTTTAAATAAACAAAGCCCACCGAAACAATGCTGGGCGGTAGAATATTGGAAACACTAAATCCAAGGCTTTGTTAAGGCAAAAGTGCGCCCGCCCTAATTAACACAAAATGCGAAAACGAAAACATGAAAAAAGTTGGTTTGAAATATATTTACATAAAAGTAAAGTGGAAGGCCGTGTAAATTGGAACATGCAGATGGAAATGAGTTGTGGAGGAAACTGCGATGGGAAATGCAGAATGCTTAGCAAAAAGACTAATGAAAATGGTATAAAAGTGAGTATTTGACTTGCCGAAGTTAACCTACAACACAGATTTATCATAAACAAAACTTTCGCTTAATATTTCATACAAAGAATTATATGTGCAGACATATTCATTTGGTTAAAAATTATACAAAATTTTCAGAAAGAATTCATAGAAAAAACAGGTGGAGAAGAACTCGCACAATTTATTAGAGCAGCTATTCGAAAGATATTTCCGGACACATGGGCTTCTGCTGACAGCGGGAAGGGAGCCAGCACTAAGCCAAGCGCTATTATATAAGATCAATTTTTGTTAAATATGTATGTACATTGTACTTATATAAACCTTTGTTTTTAAGTTTATTTTATATTACTTAACATATTATTCATACAATATTATTATATACAATATGTAAATAAACTTACTTACTGTATTTTTAGCTTGTCTTGCTGATGCATTTCAAACATCTGTCAGTGTAAAAGAGGAAACTGTGTCAAAAGTGAATGACTGGACTGAGCTACAGTTAGTTATATTGGCATGGCAAATTGTGCGAGTTAATGGAAATGCTCCAAATTAACTTAGAATGGGACTGTAATTACGAATTTGGGTTGAATTAATAACAAAGTTTGCGTTTTTATATTTATAATTGAATGCAAACATGCGGAGAACATTTTTCAAAATTCCATTCTGTAATTATGATAATTGTGATATATGAACATTTATACCTTGCAATTCTATAATGTTTAATCCAATGAAACTGCTTCTAAAAGCATAAACACATTACGTTAAAATGGGGTATTATACTTAAATTTAAATATGTGTATTCCTTTCTGTTGCCATTCTAAAGTAAAGTTTCTTTCAACAAGGCAGTGGATGCTGACGCTTTCTAGGGGTTTGTTGTTGTCCGTTTAATCTAGTTTCTATTTTGTGTTTACTCATGCTAAAAAACCATGACGAGTTACACTATTGGAGTTAAAACTATTGGAATTTTTGGATGAATGATAATGTGATCAGTCAAAATTGACCAATGCACAGTGGTTTTTTTTACCTTTTTTTTTGGCATAAGCCGCAAAATTTTTTTTTTTTCAGATTTCAAATATTAACTGGTTTTTAATATTCACATACTCCTATTAGATAAAAAACAAAACAGATTCAAACTTTGTGGCAACACTGTTTTGTTGACGGGCTGTTGAAGTCAGCTGTTTGAGTGCCACGTGTTTTTTGTGAAATTGGCAGCAAATATTTTCCATATATATTTTTAGTGCGTCTGCTTAAAAAGTTAGAAACAAAATAAAAATTGTAAAAATGCAAAATTTGTAGTCCAGATATTTAAGATTATAAGTTGATAACGCGTTTGTCATTCTGCTGTCACGCTGCACAGGGTTTTATGTGCAAAGTTGTTAACGAAAGTGTGCATAAATCTGAGTAATTAAAACTTCTTACTAGAGAAAATCGGCTTTATTGCAGCTGAATTCGTACTAAGTTGAAAATATTACATGAGAAAGAGATAAAAAAATTTGTTTGCTTGGTTGCGTCAAACACAAAAAAGTTTTGTAAATCGTATTTAGAGCTAAAGATAAAAGTACAAACCGAATTTCAGCTCAATAGCGTAAAATACCACAAAGTTGGAGCAAATCGGACAGATGAGTTATATGGCAGCTATGTGAAATAGTATGCCGAATTGAACCATTTTCGATAAGTCGCTAAAAATGCTTGCAACCAAGAAGATCTAATCTTGAAATCGAGACTTTTCTTGCTTATTTTCAAGAAAATCTATGAAATCTATGCTTGACCAAGAAGATCTATGCTTGAAATCAAGACTCCATTTTTACAACCAAGAACATTCATACTTGAAGTCGAGACTTTGATTTGATTTGATTTAATGAGCAAGATAAACTTATAAGTTAATTCACTAGTCACAAACATTTAGAAACTGGGATTGATAAACAAAATAAACTAAGACTTAATTTTAAATAAATTAAATTATATTATATTACATTTAAATGACATTTCTTTTGCTTTTACATACTTTAATTTACTAAAATTATTGTTCTGTCAATTAATTCCTTATCTATTTGCCTAACTTTACCTAACTTTTCGTTACATATGAGTGTCAGTTATGGAGCGTTATTTTGTAGGTGTATCCTTAGATTGTTATAAAATTGCGATGCGCCGCTTGTACCTGTTAGAGAGTTGGGTAGCTTATTCCAAATACGAACAGCATGAATAAAAAATTGTCTTTCTGATATTAGCAGTTTAGGAAAATAAGTTATTTGCTTACTTTTAATAAGATCTATTCTAAAATTCGAGTTTTTCATGCTTACAACCAAGAAGAAAATTGAAATTTCTTTATGCTAACCACCAAGAAGATTTATGCTTGATATGAAGCCGGCTTAATTTAAAACCAAGCATTTCAATCTCAAAAATCCATGCCTGATTTCAGTATTTTCGGCTTGGATCCAAGAATATACACAAAAGTGGACTTAAACGTGTCATGGAAAACTCTGCTTAGTAGTAAAAACGTCAAGCAAGAATACGCAGTCTTCCAAGCGGCTGTACGTTCAATCCTGTGCTATGAATCGCAAGTCTAAGGCCACTCATCCTATGAATATGTCGAGCGCCTCCTCACCTTCTTCATGAAAAAAGTATTAAGGCTGCCCTCAACTTCCCTCGCTGTTCACGTACACTTTGCATTCCCATTATCATCTAAATAAACAAAATAATGAAGATGGATAGCTCAAGACTGCCGAAGATCATAGCTAGGCAACTTCAGGGCAAAAGATCCCAGTTCTTTGAAATATGGTCTAACATCGCTAACGAGTGCCATCTACTGGGGCAACAAGATCACGCACAAATCATTGCCAAAATCTGTGAAGTAGAAAGGGACGGATTTGTTGCGCAAGCAAAAAGGAGCACAGAGAGAACTCTGTATAAATCCCTGGTTCTCAACCTCAGAGCGAAAAATTACTTCAAGGACAGTCTAGGTGTGGAGAGGATAAACGCTATCTTCAGGGCGAGATGTGAAATTTTAAGCCTTAATTTTTAACCTCACAGGAGTAACACTCGACTGTATCCTCTGCAATATGTGTGCCAAGGAAGATGTGGCTCACTTTGTCGGAATCTGCCCCATCTTAAAGGAGATACGTTTGTTGCACTTTCAGCGTCTTTATCTATCCGAAAACGAACTTCACGATCTGCTCAACGGAATAAATTGGCTTTGCAATACCGAAACAGCATCATAACCGAAGTGTTCTAGGTCTTTCCTACCTATAATAGGCATCATTCAGCAGCTTCATCATGCTAATTACAATGGACGGTTTTTTATATAGCCATGTTGAAAACAAGCAAAATAAATTAGACGGGAAAACTTTTTGTATATTTTAATTACTTTTTACAAATGTAATCAGGTTAACCAGCTATAGTTTAAGATTTACTTGTACAGTGTTATAAATAAAAACCACTACTACAGTACTTTTGACATCAAAACTGCTTGATATCAAGCACGATCGGCTTGGTTTTTGCTCGCCAGACTTTTTCTGTGTGTTTTTCTAAAATGCCAAGCCATTAAAAGTCCATTAAAGTCAACATAACCATCCCATAAATTTAGCCGGATCATTGAAAATTGTACAACATAAAGGACCTTTACATAAATGATGTTTTGTTACTAACATAATGTCATGAATAGCCCACCTATCTACATAAATGTAAACGAGAAGGCCAAGCTAGGTTCGTCTGTGCCGCAGCCATTATACCCTTGGAAATGCTGGTTTTGAAATATAGGAGTTTAATAATGCTAACATTAAAATCAACAAATTGTTCTTACTAAAACGCATTTTTTTAACGATCGTCATCCAATTTGGACCAATTTTCGCGAATCTGTTTGAAAGCATATTAAATTAACAATCACCGTGTTTGACAACGATAAATTTAGAAAAAATCTAATTTTGCAAATCTGCAAAAGCATTTAATACTAATAACGGCTGAGTTTAGGAACGCTAGAATTTAAAACCAAAACAAATTCCTCACTAAGATTCATCTATACTAGCTCTTGGATTAGAAAGATCAGACTTAAATGTTGAAAAGGCTGGTTCAACTGATACCTGAGTTGCTGGAACAGCAAGTATAGTTAAGGCAATATTTTTTAAGTCCTTGTTTTTTTACCTTTCCCAAAATTTTAAAACATTTGTCGATGTATGTCCTCTTGGAAAATTTTGGAAGGAATCCATAACATCATTTACAGATTTTATATTTGACAGTTTTTTATTGTTGTCTATTGCTTTCATAAACTTCTCTTCCTCGCAATCAGACGTTGAGTCATTTAAAGTTGAATTTAAATGAATTCTCGCTTGGCTTCTCAAGACTCGTAGCGGACTTTCGTTGCGATCCAAAATCCTTGTTGACCCGGGGGATCTCGCTATGGGGTACGGCATGCTCCACTACACTCAAGAAACTAGCATCTTCTATAAGCCGAGTACTCCAGTCCATCGCGGATGCTCCCTGGTGTGTGAAGCATTGGATGTTTTGCCATTATGCTCCGAAATCAATATGCAGACCACTACAATAGACCTGCCTCTGAATTGGCTACAAACAGGCTCTGAAGACTCCCTAACCGACGACATCCCTCTGACCTCTGGGTCCATGGAAGGCGTCCATCGGGCCGCCTCATCAACTTGGCTTAAGTGTCTCCTTGGGACTATCCTCTACCAATATTTGCACGATGCTGGTTACCAAGCAAGATGACAGAGGCGTCCCAGGCGTTTCCCGTGCAGTCCAAGTCCCGTATAGTATGAGTAATTCTTGTTAACTTTTTGTAAATAGATTAAGTTCTATGTACCAAGTATTCTAATATGTATATTTTGAACTACGTTCGATTCGCATGTTTTTAGGAGGAGCTCTTTTAAAGAACTCTGAATGCAAAAATCTTAAAGAGTTCGTAAACGTTGGCGCATTTTGTAGGTTGAGTTCCATCGTGTGAGTACGGAGTTTCTTACAAAGTGTGCGAAGTCTACTAATGTCAAACTGAACTTCGTTTAAAAAATCGTTAACTATTAAGCTTAGCAAAACGAACTGCAATTATAGAGTCCTCCATGGAATCTATTGAGGTAACTTGGGCATCGTCCAAATCAAGAAATGCTTTTGATTCACATAAGCAACCTTCATCAACAAACTACTGGGCAAACTACTTAATTTTGTGAACCGAACCTATTTTTTCGAAAAAGTGGTCCGGTTCGGGTTCAGGTTCGAGGAGTCAAAAATAGTAGGGGTTCGGTTCATGGTCCGGCTCGTCGGACCCAAAAAACCCGAACCGAACCGGTTCTTAGGGGTTCGGTTCGGGACCGGTTTGCAGCCTTGATTTTGAAATAATATCATAATTTTTGTTGAGTAACAGATATCTTTATCTGAGCGATACAAAAAATGTCTTGTATACACATAAAAAGACGGAGCTAAAGAGCTCATGGAAAAAGTGTAGTACATTATGGCCTGAAAGATTCCTTAATATACAAAACCGAAGAGAAGAATTTTAAGCATTTTATTTAATTTTACTTAGAAAGTAAATCTTTGAAGTTTTCGGTTCCGAAAAAATCGGGAAAATTATATTCCTTATAAAAGAGTTGAAGAAACAAGTAAGAAAGTCGGTGAAGCCTGACTGTATGTATTTTGCTGTTCGGGTCGGGTCGGGTCGGTCGTGTCTCTCACACCCCCCACCCCAAATGTTCTTTTTAAGTTTTAAATTCTCTGAATTCAAGTATTTCTGATCAAGTACTGAAACTCTTGAATCAAGAATTGTTCATACTTGGATCAAGAGCATCAAAAAATTCACTCTTGGATCAAGAATTTCGCTCTTGGATCAAGAATTTTCACCTTTTCCGTACTATTGAGAACGAATACTCTTGATTCCAGAGTGAATTTCTCTATTTTTTTTCTGAGTGTAGACTGCAAAATTGCTCAGTCGGCACCGCTTTTGTCAGAACCCGGCAGTTCAACAACTCAGTACTGAATTTGACAGTGCTGATTCTGACCTGAGAAGTAGGAATTGCTCCAAATCATGACTGATATCAGTACTGTTTTCAGTACTACCCATGAAACTAACCCATGAGTTCAGTACTGAAATCATGCCTGAATGAAGAGAAAGTCATGACGTAGTAGGCCCTGTCTAAAGGCAGCCATGATTTCAGTACCAGCCCTTCCAAATCAGGGCTGAATCTGATTCAGCTCTGATTCAGTACTGAGCCGTACTGAAGGCAAATTAGTCAGCTGTTCGCTCTCATTTACGCTCTCTGGATACATTTGGTCAGCTGTTCGCTCTTACATACATACGCTCTCTGGATACATTTGGGAATATGTATTCCCATTTGCTACTGGCACTATAAAGTATCTTCTTGGCACTATCCGTTTAGCAACACCAAAACTGAGAGGCAGCGCAAGTTAGCTCTCTAATTTACATTCTCCATGACGCTAATTTAATTAGAAACAATGTCCGCCTACGTCTAACCATCGTGTTTTTCTACGTCGACTTCAGTTCTGATTAAAGTATCTACATGCCATTTCGCAGTTTACATCACTCAAAATAGAGCGTCGTTTTAATTTAAGTCTCTCTCATGTGTTCTACAAATCGCTTTCAACCTAAAATCGGACTAAATCGTAAAGGAATTGGGTCGATTTTGGGTGGGAAGCGATTTGTAGAACACATGAGAGAGACTTAAATTAAAACCATGTTATGCCCCAATTTTAAATTGGTAAAAACTATTTTCAGTTATGCGCTCATTTCTTGATATGAAATATCATCGATTTATGTTATTTATAATAAACTGGCCCGACTGATTTGAGAGTAAATACAGGTGCCAAGCTAAAAGTTTGCTGATAAGAATAGGCGCACATAAGTTTTCAATGTGTCATAGATAGGCAACAAAATACAATTGCTATTCCTATCTTAAAACTTGCAAGGTTTTTCGTAACTTAATTCATTTGTTCGGCATAAAAAAAATGCTCGAAAAAGCACAATACTTCCATATAAAGAAGAAACATTGAATGATCATTTGATAGTTGTTAATTAAGTCAACTAAAAAGGTCACTCAAACTGAACCCCATTAAAATAAGTAGAACAATGGGAATGGGAGTAAGAAACCTTCATGAAAATCTCAAAATTCTTACTTCCGTGGTTGGAGCTTGTGGATGTTGGTCCTGTGTTAATAAAGTAATTTGTACACTCAGCAAAAAAAAAAAAATGTTAGCCTAATTTCATGCATGACTGCTATGGAATTTATATACATTTGTATGTATGTACATAAATATGTATGTACATAGGTTTGGTTTAAAAAAAGTAAGAATAAATATAATTTAAAATTAAGCAGTGTATTTAATCAAGTTCTTTTGCCTTAGGAATTCGGTTACTATTCCATCTTGTGGGCTTAAATCGACACGTCGAGGAGACGCTTCGCTTTCTACGAAACTTTTTATGACAGGCTAATGCTGAAATTTGTGAAAAGTGCTGACTGATAAAAAAAAAATTAGATAAGATAAACTAGCCAAGCATTTTGACACCACTTCAGGTTTTTAATTTAATTTTTTTTTTGCAGTTTTATAGTTTCCCAAGCAAAAGAAAACTTGTTTTTTTTTTATTTCTCCTCTCTGTAAATGCCGCCCCACAACAACAAACACAAAAAGAAAAAAAAAAATAAATCAAGCACGCAAAGAGAAAAAAAAGTGCGCGAGAACCGGCCAGAGAGAGAGAGAGCGTGAGAGAGAGAGAGCGGGTGTGAATGTTCGAGAAACTCAAGCAAAGAGCGTACGTTTTTTCAGTCTGTTTTATAATTAAACATGTGAGGTTATAAACGGGGCAAATAATTTACCTAGAGCTGTCGCCGTATGTGGGACACTAATTGAATATTAATTATACGCACCTTTGAACCAATTTGATTGCCACATTGGCCCACCTGTAGATGCACAATTTCCCTCATATCGAGACTGTTAAAGGTTCACAAGTGGCACAATTTAAAACAGCAAACGCACTATCAGCTACAAATATGTATGTCCAAACACAAACACAAACCGCACGCGGCAACCGAATGGAATCTTTTAGGGAGCGGGAGCCGAGAAGAGATTGAGGAACAGTAAAAGTAACGATCGTCGCGTTCGCGTTGAGAATCAAATGTACACTAAATGTGGCAGAGCGGGCCGCTTCCCAAATGCCGCTGGCTGGCAAACGTAAACTACAGGGTGGGAAGGGGCAAGCGTCAGATTTAGTTAGCGACAAAGAGAGAAAGAGCAGAAGTATGTAGTTGTAAATGTGGCCCGACCACAGAAAATGTGTGACTAACAACAATAGCGGCAACAGAAACATTTGCAAACTCATTGGAAACTGCAGCGCCTGGGTCAATGAGATGTAGTCATTGCTGGCATGTTTTTGTTTAGTCACTTGTTGTTAACCTCCCCAACCCCCCGCCCCCCCCCCCCCCCCCTAAGCGCTTTTCGACAATGGCGTGCCCACGTCACAGTGTCATCAACAAGAGAGAGGGAGAGTGGGAGAGACATTTTGGCGGTACACGTGAATGGAAAATGAGCGAGAAAGTCTACATTTACTCTTTGTAAGATGTAGAAATAGTTTGGTCCACATTGACTTGACATGTGTTATCTACTGGGCAAATTGTTTGATGCTTGATAACGTGCAGTGATTTGTTTGATTTGATTTAGAAAATTCTGCTTAAGAAGCAAGATTCACGTGTCCATGAAGAGTAGGATTTAATCATTGTTAGGCCTTGCCAGCAGTGTTGCCAATTTAGCTATTTTCCCACCAGTTTTAGCTATGTACATTAGGGGGGTCGATTTTTTTGCGCACAAAGCGTATAAGGAAAACTCTAAGAAAATTTCACCAAGAAACCATGTTTCTAAAATGAATTTCTAGCTCGCGCAAATCGACCTCAAATTTTAATACCATGTCTTATAGCACTTTGACCGAAATTTCTCGAGAACTGCTGAACCGATTTTGATAATTTTTCGTTGAAAGCTAACACCCAAATGCATCAAATCTATATTTAAAATCTATTCAAAATAGTTTTTATTTTATCGAAAACAGTGGTCGGAACTTTAAGCGCGTTTTTCTCGAAACCACGTTTTTCAAACTGGTTCACAGCTTTTCTCTAGTTGTAGTTCAAGTTCTACTGAACCGATTTTGGTAATGTAGGGCTTAACCCATTAACTACTGGCCATCAGGGTGTTCCAAAAAAATTTTTTTTTTTTAATTTTCACGGGTGCTCAGGCATTTTCTAAAAGCTTTTAGGGGTAATTATTTTTGAGTTTTTTTTTCAGATTTTTCGGAAAACGTTTAGAGGTCGCTTAAGTCGAATTTTCCCCAAAAATCGGGTTTTTCGTACTGTTTTTGAATTTTTATTATAACTTTGTCAATAATCACGATTTTCTTAGTTTTCAAATCAGCATTTTCAAAGAAAAATGTCAAAATTTTACTTTTATGAGCATAAACGATAAGTTTTGGCTATGCTTTTGCTTATTTAGGTACCATATATTACATTTTATCGAAAATTTTGCATAAATTTAGTAAATAACGTATTATAACTCTTAAAATTTCTATGAAAATCAAAAAAACTAGTGATTCAGTTTAAAAGATGGGTAAATTTTAAAATTAATTAAAAAAAAAAAAACATTTTAATTTTCCCTCACCGTTCCAGAGTTATACTCTTTTAAAGCTTTGTACCCATTGGGACACCCTTCTGCTCATAGATCGGCACTTACGATTTTGATGAAATTTTGAAATGTGTGTCTGGGAGATCTAAAAAGTTAATAGGGTAAACATATTAATGTAAAGTTCATTTTATGCTTTGGGCCAGTTCGAACGATTGACCAAAGTCAAGATCCTGCAGCCGCTCGACCAAGGTTGACTCAAGATCCCGTAACAGTTTGACCAATCCGTATACCGAAACACCGTAGTTGGTCAGAAGGAAGTGATCCGGTTGGAGCCGCACATTCTTGTGAAATAAATGCGCACTTACCAACACAACCAAAAAACGTTGTGTGCGTCTGATAGCGTGATCGTAGGCGTGAGCAATTTGGCGCCAAAAGAAAGAATGATGAAATATATGCATGTGCGTCAAAATAGCGTCGGATATTTAGCGTCGAATTGGAACTGTGGAATTCAACAACATTGCCGCCAATAATGAAGGGAGTCGTGCATATATTCGTGCGTAAGGAATATGGAATTGGTAATCGAGCTGAATACTGCCCGTGGAGCTGTTGAACCTGAATGGACCCGTGGAGCTGTTGAACCCGTATAGAACCCGTATGGCTATTACCCGAATGGATACGTAGAGCTGATAAGTCCGACTGAAGCCGTGGAACTGTTGTGTAGAAGAGGAACCATGAGTTTTTGTGGAGCATGGGTGTTCAAATCAAAAGCTTAAATAATTTTTGCGTTGTGGCTCTGAACCACTTTTGAATCAGTTGAAACTATTGTGAACCGGCGAAAATTTTTATCTCCATTTTATCAACCTACACATGGTTTTCAAGCTGTTCAAAATGGTTAACTAATTTCTGAGATATCCACTCCAAAAAGGATGACTCGGTATCTGTGGCTCTTTTCAGATCGACAAGCACCATTAACAAATCGGAGAAAGCTCTGATTTTTAAGAAGTGTTTATGAATGAAGTTGAATGGAAATTTGAAGCTAAGAGTTGTATAAAACAATCGGCTTTTGATAACGGGAACATTTAAGAATTTCAATACCGCATGATTTGATTGAACAGGAGCTTACCTGATTGTGATCTACTCTATATATAAAACAGTTTGTCCTGATTCACTGATTGTCTGACTGACTGACTGATTCACTGATTGGCAATCAACGCAGAGCTCAAACGGTAAGAGATAGAAGGCTGAAATTTGGACAGTGCGTACTAAGACAGGGTTTTGGTAAACTCCAACCCGAAAAGCCGTAAAAGCGTCGGTAAAGTTTGTATGGGAAAAATGTTGTTTTTCATCCGATTGACATGAAATTTGTTTGGTAAGCGTAGTACGCGAAATAATTTGACACGTTTTTTTCCGATTTTGGAAAATCCGCCCCGAAGGAAAATGGCCGGGAATTTCTGCATGCAAAAAAGTATTTTTCATCCGATTGAGTTGAAACTCGGTTTGTAAGGATAGAATACGAAAAATTTTGAAATGTTATTTTCCAATGTCGGAAAATCCGCCCACAGGGTGTGAAAATGCCCGGAAAATTCTGTAGGCAAAAAGTTATTTTTCGTCCGATTGGCTTGAAACTCGGTTTGTAAGGATAGAATACGAAATAAAGTGAAATGGGGCGGTAACGGTATCGATAACGATAGCGATAGTGATACCGATAACGATATCGATAGTGATACCGATAACGATAACGATAACGATAACGATAACGATACCGATACCGATATCGATACCGATACCGATACCGATACCGATACCGATACCGATACCGATACCGATACCGATACCGATACCGACACCGATACCGATACCGATACCGATACCGATACCGATACCGATACCGATACCGATACCGATACCGATACCGATACCGATACCGATACCGATACCGATACCGATACCGATACCGATACCGATACCGATACCGATACCGATACCGATACCGATACCGATACCGATACCGATACCGATACCGATACCGATACCGATACCGATACCGATACCGATACCGATACCGATACCGATACCGATACCGATACCGATACCGATACCGATACCGATACCGATACCGATACCGATACCGATACCGATACCGATACCGATACCGATACCGATACCGATACCGATACCGATACCGATACCGATACCGATACCGATACCGATACCGATACCGATACCGATACCGATACCGATACCGATACCGATACCGATACCGATACCGATACCGATACCGATACCGATACCGATACCGATACCGATACCGATACCGATACCGATACCGATACCGATACCGATAGTCGTTGCTGGGAAAAGATGATGAATTCAAGCTGATGTATGTAAGATTCGCTTTGTTGGCTCTACGGGGAACAAAAATTAAAAAGGCTATAGTGATGGCGACGCAGCGAAGCGCGACGGGTTAGTTTTTAGACGGATTAGTTTTATAGGCGCCTTCAAGAAACAATTATCCAATTAATCAATTAAATAGTCAATCAACTAATAAATTTAATCTATTAATTTATTTGCAGTTTAAGTTAATTGCCTTAACAAACAAAACAATCGATTCAGAAGTCTCACTTACACAATGATTCACGAAATCACACACGCAAACACCCAACATATTTAGACGTAAAAGTGCGATTTCTAAGTAGAAAAAATAAAAACAAAACACAAAATCCTTAAAAGTCCTTAAGGCCCTCTTCTGGTCTAGGCGGCTGAGTTTTATTTGTTTTTTAAAAACTTGTGGAAAGAAATCTGAAAAAGATATAACTACCTCCTTTTGGGCACTATAGTTTAGCACCAGCAAAATTGAGAGGCAGCGCAAATTTGATTTCTAATACTCATTCTCCATGGAAAAGAGCAAGATAGACAGAGAGAGCAGATTAACTGCATGACTTTTCTTGTTTTTATTGATGTATATTGAATTATTTTATGCACATTTCTTTGTTACATTAATAATATATAATAAATAAATATATAATAATAAATATCCTTCATTTACCCATTTCCTTCATGGTTTGTTTAATAAATTTGGCATAGTACAACACACTCATATAGACGTCCGGTTTCTGATTGTCGCCGCATTTCCAGGTCCAAGTGCTTATACCGCACACCTCGTTTCTGAAGATCAACGAGCCACCCGAGTCGCCAGTGCAAAGTGTGTAACCATTATAGCCGGAGGCGCACAAAACATTTGGATGCAATATTTTGTTCAGCTTTCGTTCACACTCCATTTTGGACACAATCGGAACTCGCATGGTACGCAGCGAATGGCGATAACCGGGTCCAGTTGTTCGATAGCCGGTTGTTCCCCAACCAGCCACTGTGACACGCTCTCGAGGATAAAGCTTGGTTGCACAGATGCGGGCATAGCCAATGCGACGGCTTTTCATTACCAGCTTCGTCTTGGCCACGGCTAAGTCGGCAATAAATTGAAACTTATTGAAATCCGGATGAATCTTCAACTTGATGACAAAGTTTTTCTGTTCGTTGGCTCCAAAGTGCTGCCGCGCCAGCGTCTCCCCGCTGACCACATGAAAGTAGGCCAAAGTCAGATTCTCAAAGCAATGCGCCGCCGTGATGAAGTGACGTTCACTCAGTAAAGTGCCCGAGCAGATCAAATGGGTCGTATAAAAGATTTGAACGGCAAAGCCGCCTATTTTGGCATTGGGTGTTTCATTGCCATGCCAAATTCTGGGCTCTATACTGGGAGCTGAACTCTCTTCCTCATCCAAAGCCAGCACTGACCAGGCACTGCTCAAGATCAGGAGAAATAATAATGTGCAAATTCGTTTTGTTGGCCACATTTTTTGTTGTTTGCACCAGTGAATGGTACAGAAAACTGTGGTGCACTTGGAAAAGTGTTTAAATTAACTCAAACTGTCATGCGAAATTCCGCCAAATTGATTTGTTCTACTGCCAGACATCTTGCATAATGCCAGAGATGTAGCCATTTGACTTTTATGAGATGTAATTTGCAGTTTTAAGAGTTCTGGCTTTGCAGTTTCAACTGACAACCGAATACAGTGGAAACTTCTGTGGGTAATCCAAAAAAAAACTGCCAATGTCAAAACAAGAGCTTAAGTTAAAATCGGGGAAGTAATGTTTAATAGCCTTCCCTTATGTTAATAAACAGAGAATTCACAGTAATGCTAACTAACATTATGTAAGGGACAGCAAGCATTCCCAAATATATGACACAAGTTGTGTTCCTTAAGTTAAAGTATGTAACATTTTTAATAACTCCGATATTTATTATCCAGTGAGACACTCAAAAGATGTAAGAACGGGACTAATAAATTGTGAAACTAGGGGCAACACCTCATACCCAGTTTTTATACCCTTGCAGAGTGTATATTAAAATTGTCCAGATGTTTGTACCCATAGAAGGAAGCATCTCCGACCACACAAAGTATATATATATTCTTGATCATCATGATGAGCTGAGTTGGTCGAAAAGGTAGTTTTAGTTAGAAAAACTTTTTTGTCTTTAACGCAAACATGCCCAAGCCTCGTATTTCTAAGATTTCCGTGCGTTCACATAATTCCACCAAGTTTTATGAAAATCTGACAATTATACAGTATAGCTGCCATACAAAAGATATGTCAGGAAAAAAGTCTTAGTGAGAAAAACTTGTTTGTTTTCAATGCCAGCGTTATAAAACTCGGCCATTATTAATATTATATGCTGTCAAACAGATTTGCAAATTTTGGTCCAAATCGGATGACTATATCTTATAGATGCTATAGGAAACATCATTCGGAAAATGGGTGTTAGTAAGAAAAAGTTTTTTGTTTTTTATGCCAGCTTCATAAAACTCGGCCATTATTAAAATTATATGCTGTCAAACAGATTTGCAAATTTTGGTCCAAATCGGATGACTATATCTTATAGCTGCCTTAGGAAACATCGGTCGGAAAATGGGTCTTAGTAAGAAAAACTTTTTTGTTTTCAACGAAATCGTCCTTAAACTCGGCCATTATTAATATTATATGCTTTCAAACAGATTTGAAAATTTTGGTCGAAGTCGGATGACTATATCTTAAGGCTGCCATAGGACCGATCGTTCGGATAACGAGTCTTAGTGAGAAAAACATTTCAATTTTTCAATTTTATCGTTCTTAAATTCGGCATTTGATAATTTGATATGTTTTCAAAAATATTCGTGAAATTTGGTCGAAGTCAGATGTTTATCTGTCGGAAAATGGGTTTTAGTTAGAAAAATGTTTGATTTTTTTGTAAGCGTTCTTAAACTTTGACATTTTAAAACCAGCATTTGCAAGGGTATAAAAACTTCGGCACAGACGAAGTTAGCTTGGCCTTATCGTTTTAATTGTTTTACGACCTATTTTTTCTCAAAAATCTAGATTTACTATCGATATGTAATCGGCCAACGATGTATCGACAGTTTGGATTTCGAAGATGAGAAAAACTCTACCCAAACTGTTCACGATGAAATCATTTCAAATCAAATGTTGGCCTGTTTCTTATCAAAACTGAACATGTAGCTACCATGCAATTAAATAATGACCTTTTGGTCACCGTCACTAATCCCAAAATATTGCAGCGCTCTGTTTGGCATTAACTTCTGTTACTTTTTAAATTATCCCAATTAATCGATAAGTAATGCAAGTATTTGATAACGAGTCAAGCAAACTGTCAGGTAACGAGCTGTGTTTAAGTAACGAGCTAATAGTTACCTGTCAAATCCGGGTGGCATAAATACTGGTTGAGGGGCTAACAATTTTTTCAGTTGTGCTCTGCTACTCGAAGCAGACGCATCAATAATTTTATTTCTTTTTCAAGATTTTGATTTATTTTCTCAACTTTATTTTTTCCTTTTTTTTTATTGATATTGTAATTTGTACTTTCTTTAAGTACTTGCTAAATTGGTAGTATGGATGCAGTGAGACTAAAATAATTTTCTTCAACTAAAGTTAAAAGCTACATTTTTTTATTTTTCAAATTTTATGGCCTTAACAATTGTATCTGTGTCTTTGTGTGTGTATATGTACGAACAACGAACAAAGTTTTTGTTTTTGCATAAATACCGACGTGGTTTTAAGACCGTCAGTCGGCAGTGTGCCACCAGATCGTTCGTCCTCTACAACACAGTGGAAACATTTGGGAATATGTTCGTCTCGCTCTAACCACTGTGTTTTTCTACTGGCTCTGTAAAGTATTTTTTTGGGCACTATCGTTTAGCACCACCAAAAGCATGAGACCGTTAAATTATGATAAAAGGGACCTCTGTAAGCATCACCTCATATCCAGTTTTTCAAATGGTGAAGACATTTAAGAGCTCGCTCACATTTGCGATGATGTTTTTCTTAAGTAACAAAATATCAAGAAACCCAAAAGCTGCAGCACAAAAGCACACCAGCTGGCATGAGCAAAGAAACAAACAATAAACACACAATACAATGTTGTTTTAAGACAATTGCTAGTACAAAAATGCCAATAAACCGCGAACCATGGATGCGTTGGTATATCTGAAAGCGCAGTTCTGTCTATTTTTAGGTCTGGTCTATGGCCTATATAAATTGGTTTGTGGGCGAGTCTAAAAATGGTACTTCATATAGCAGTTTTTTGACTGTCGAGTACCATCTCTTAGGGAAGTATTTTTCATCTTATACATATGCTCCCGTTTCAATCTAAATTAGGGGTGCCCAGAATGAGCTTACGAGCGCGTGAAAGTCAATACAAATAATAGAGAAAACCGATTTTTGTTTGTTTGTGTGAGTGATATGATGTTGTTGTTGCAGGTCTGCACGCACCAACAACAAAAACCTTCGTTCGGAAAAATTGTTTTGTATAATGCCGTGTATGTATATGGCCGCGTTTTTCGTATGAGCGCGGGCTAGTTATTGTTTTTGTGCACAATTCCCAGCGAGTTAATTTGCGACGCAGATTATTATGAGACTGACTGGCGCCAATTGCCGAAAAAAATCTCGAAGCAAGGGTTTGCCCACCACTGATCTAAGGCGCCGAACACAAATTTTGCGACAAACGATAATTAGCGTTTTGGTGTATCGGGCGCTAAGTAAATTTGTGCATGCTTAAGCAAAAATATATACATACATAAGAAAGAAGAATTGAAAACGAAAGAGACAAAAACATGTGTATACAAATCAGAAGTGGCACTTCATTTTGTTTAAGAAGTTTGACTAAGGAGGTGCTCAGCAATGACATCCAATTTAATATATACGAAATTTGCATACAATGTGAGCTCTGATAAATCAGAATGTCACGAATGTAAACTCAAGATGACCGGCCGTCATGCAGCTAATTTGATGCGGCACCTTGAACAAAAACATAAAAGCATTTTTGAACAAATTATTGTGAAAAAAAGTTCCTAGTGTGGCAAACAAACACCAATTTATGCTCAATTTCGTGAGTCAAAGACTGATCAAAGTGAAAATCTCCAAAGAAGCTATATCGGATGCTTGTGTAAAGCTTATAACAAAAATGGTCGGCCTTTGAAGATGCTAGAGGATTCAGGCTTCCGTAAAATCATTGAGCCTTTGTGCAATGCCTTTGAGCCGCCACTTGCTATAAACAGGCAAAACATTAGAGATGTAAAAATTTGTAAAATTTGTAAAATTATAATAAGTTAGGATGCTCTAAATATTTTCGCCTGAGAATTGTTTTTGTGACTGGTGCAATAATAAGTTTATACTTGTAGCACCAGGAATATTGTCAAATAAAATTAAATTAAAAAATTAAATTGCATTAAAATCTCAACGCATACGAGAAAGCATAATCAATGTTTTGCAGAATCGTTAAGTTCAGAAAAAATATGTCTGTACATATCTATTTGTATGTATGAATTCACTTGCATATATACATATGTATATATGTATGTACATACCAGAAATGCTAATTTAGCTATTTTTCCCACCAGACATAGCTATTTTGTAAGCTCGAAAACTGGAGCCTGCAATTCTAGCTAATTGTTTGACATTGTTTAGCTATTTAACAGTCAATATCTGGTGGGAAAAATATCTAAATTGGCACAGCTGATATGTATGTACATATGCCGAAAATATATATAATATAATATTTGTCTGATAAACATCATTTGCAAGGGTATAAAAACTTCGGCACAGACGAAGTTAGCTTGGCCTTCTCGTTTTTCCTTATATTTGGTGTTGCACAGCCAATTTGTTTGTATGAACACGTAAGTATTCACACATATGGTTGTTGTTTGCGCGATCGCCTTTTTCCTTAATTGTGTGAATAGAAAAGGAAGCCTTAAACATGTTTATTATGTATGTATATATGTGTGAGAGAAAAATGTTTCTGGCGCGCCTTGACAGCTTGGTGCTGGTATCTTGAAAAGATGCACTGTGATCTTCACAGTGTATGGCAGTGAGGGATGAACAATTTTTATTCGCGTTTTGACTCTCGATAAGTTTGCTAGTGGGCACTTCTTTAACCCCAACATTTTTAAAGTGCGCGATGCTTCGATCAAAAACAGACATTTTCCAGCAATGGAAAATGTTAACCAAAAATTAAAGATGCCTATTTTAAGCATTGAAAACAAAAAAGGTTTTCTCAATAAAACTAGTTTTGTGACCGATTGTTCCTTTGGCACCTATATGCTATAGTCATCCAATACCGCCGGTTCCGACAAATGTGCGGCGTATTTGTACCAAAAAACTTCGTGCAAAGTTTGGTTACGATAGCTTCAAAACTGACGGAGGAGATAGCATAGAAACAGACGGAGGGACAGACGGACATGGCTATATCAACTCAGCTCGTCATGCTGATCAAGAATATATATACTTTATGTGGTCGGAGATGCTTCCTTCTACGCGTTACAATCATCAGAACAATTTTAATATATACTCTTCAAAAGTATAAAAAGTCTAATTTGTGTAATCGATGTTGTTCCGAGCTGATCTGAGTTGTGTACTCTATATAGTGGAGACTGTTATCGGACATTTTACTGTACCAAAGTGGCTGCTGAGGTCATGTCAGCGGCGTCGTCCAGTCGTCACTGTCTCTGTCTCTCTGTCTCAATTTCGTCTGTGTGTGTGTGTGTGTGACTTGGAAAATTAACCCCTTTTCTTTTGAAAATTTTCATTGAAGTTTTTATGAAATCGCCGCACGTTTTGTTGCCAGTACATTTGCGGTTATGTGCACACAAACACACAACCTAGCATACATATATGTATGTGGATATGTGTGTGCGTGCGCCTCTTGCCAAATTGTCGATTTTATTATTTGTGTTTATATGATTTTCCAGCTGTTCTGCATTTTCAAGTGGCTGCCAACCGAATTCTGGCCATAGCATGCGATGCGCGTCTTCAGCCTCATTTCTTATTATAATGTGAAAAATATCCTTTTACAAATTCAAAACGTTGAAATGTGCGATTTCTTTTGTTGCCGATTTTAGCTTTAAGTGTGTGTGTGTGTGTTTGTGAGTCTTATTGTGGGCAAATCACGTACTCCTTGAGCGCACGCAGAAATGTTTTGCATATACAAGTCTAGTTTACAATGGGGCCTCATCGAGATATTTATCATTTTCATTTTTTTTTTTACATATATTGAAATAGTTGATGCATCATTTTGGTGTAATTTTCTACATGCTGTACTCGTTTCAAATAGTTTATCATCTAGTTCTGCAAAATCATTTAAGTCTACCCCACATGGGAGTTGAACGAGACACTTTGAATGTATAGTATAAGTAAAAGTAGTAAAGTAGAAAGAAATGTCAAGCTGATAATGAAGAAAAACCATTTAACAGTTTCTTTAGTTCTTGATTCGTATAATGACAAA
This sequence comes from Lordiphosa magnipectinata, assembly GCA_037044535.1. Classification (NCBI taxonomy): domain Eukaryota; kingdom Metazoa; phylum Arthropoda; class Insecta; order Diptera; family Drosophilidae; genus Lordiphosa; species Lordiphosa magnipectinata. Next base: position 98,684 of record JBAMBO010000971.1, read on the forward strand.
AAGGTTGTGGATAAGCGGTGCAATATTATTGCTCCAACCTACCCTGGTCACACTCAAATTAAATTGTTCTCAAAGTTTAAATTCAAACCGTCGCTTAACATTAAGATCCCAATTGCCCAATATGGTGGCATCTTTGGATCCCCATATATTTTTCTCGATCACGTCAATCCCGGAAATTTATAATTAAGGGTCCCGCGAGTTTATGAATTCCTAGATTTCCGAGGATCCCGAAACTTATACAAATTAAATAGTTTTGAACATTGCACTGTGGGCCAGAAATATCATTTTTTGGCCAAAAATAGTCAATCGGTACACCAATCTAGCTAGAAAGCTGAAATTTTTGATGACATGTTCGTACACTGAGAAAAAAATCCAGCATCTTGAGTTTTAATGCTTACTTACCATTTGCTAAGCCAAAATTTTCAAACTTTTGTTTGTCAAAATGTTAAGAGGGTCGGTGTGTAATAGGAACATGCTACGAAGACTAAAAATTCCTCCATGGTAAATATTTATGACTCAGGATGGTAGATGTTAGATGTGCTCAGTGTGATTAGCCTATTAGTTTAGTTTTTAACATTTTCTTCTTCCTGGGGGGATGGAAACGGTGTAAAATCTAAAGAAAATCAAATTGGGCATCGTTTCATATCCGATTTCATTTCTGACATTTATAACCATTTGGACAGTTTTTGGTACATGCTTATTTTAAGCGAAGCCTAACATTCTGGTCGAGTTTCGTTAAGAACAAAAAATTAATAGCTACAAATATTTGAGTAAAAGTAAAAGATTGAACTTGTTGTCTATAATTTTACAAGCAAAAACAAGAAAGAAAGTCGGTCAAGCCCGACTATAACATACTCTGTACCCTTACACTCGCATTTGCTCAGGAGTCAAACGGCCAGTTAACAGTTTCTCTGTCTTTTTCTCTCGCACTAAGATTGCCTGTGTTGAACGGTTAGGGTATGTTGCTGTGGTTGTCGGTGGGGGGGTGGGTGGTGTTAACTGGCCGTTTTTTGGCCATAACTTGAGTATCGTTCATCCGATCTTTATCATTCCTTCAGCAAATCGATAAATAATTTTGTTTACAAGGTATCTCTAGAAGGAACGAACGATCTATCTCCAAAACTGTAGGAGATATGAAGTTTTTTCCAAATTGCGGGGGCGGGAGGGGGCGCGGCAAAAATTGAAAATAAACTTGATCTGCCTGCAAGTATAAGAAATATATGTCCCATACATGTCAAACCTCTATCTCTTACCATCTCTGAGATCTCTTCGTTCATACGGACGGACGGACGGACGGACGGACAGACGGACATGGCTATATCGACTCTGCTGTTGATGCTGATCAAGAATATATATACTTTATAGGGTCGGAAACGATTCCTTCTCCCTGTTACATACTTTTGCACAAACTTAATATACTCTATGTACCTTCGGTACAGAGTATAAAAAAATTATATAAGATATTGATAATCCATCATCCAATGAAATCAATCATCCGTCTCAGGACGAAGCGAATGGATATGGACCCTAACAAATCAAGGGGCGGAAGTTTGCAAAAAACTGCAAAATACGAACGCACTACAACATGTAACCGGTTTCAGAAAAGGGTTCACGGACCATATAAACACTGTGTGCATCCTGATGGTTTTTGTAGACTTTGCTAGTGCATTTGAGAAGAAGGGGGCTGCCGGAAAAACTTATTTCCCTTATCAGAGCGACATACGACAGCTCCCAGTGTAGAGTGCTTCATGATGGAAAGTTCTCGCAGCCTTCTCCAGTCCTAAGTGCCGTTCGACAGTTATGTGCTCTGTCCCGCATCCTGTTTATAAACGTTTTCTTACGCAGACGCGTCATCAGGTGGTTAATGACAACAACACTGCGGCACATGAACTATGCAGACAGAATATGCCTACTTGCAACAAGTCTTAACGAAGTCCAGTAATTCAGCTACCAAGGCAGCGCACTCGCAGTGGATGGAGGTACGGAACTTGATGTGGATTCGCGCCTTTGGGCAGGCATTTCAAGTCAAACGTAGTGCCAGTGCTCTTATGCGTTTCCTCCACATGGAAAATAACAACTTCCGTGGTGTCAACCAATTGTGATCCGATGCCTGCGACGCATATTCGGAATATTCTGGCAGAAAAGTAAATTACGCTTGATCAGAAATTCAAAGTGGATTGGACTATTTCTGAAATTCTGGTTACGATTTGGTTTCCCTCGCGAACGACCTTGTTTCAGCAATATCCAAAGCTATCAATGCAGCCACAGGAATTTGTATACCCGTTACTCGTAGAGTAAGAGAGAGCATGTTTCACATGCGTCATCTATAATATCTATACATCTTTGGTTACAGTCAATGAACTAAAGTTCCGTTCGATGATAACCGACTTTTTTTTGCCCAAAATGGAAGAATTGTACTTGGTTGGCATGTGGTTTCAACAAGACGGTGCCATAGGCCACACGGCAAGCGAAACCATGAACCAATTGACAGGCGAGTTGGGTGAGCAAACAATCTCACGTTTTGGATCGCCAAGATCATCTGATTTGACAACACAAGTCTATTTTTTGAGGCACTACGTGAAGTCTCTGGTGTACAGGGTCAAGCCAGCCACAAATGCAGCCCTGAAAGACAACATTACAACTGCCATTGGTGAGATACCGGTCGAAATGTTGTAAAAGTATGCCAAAATGGAACTTATGGATGGACCACCTCAGGCGTGGTAACGGGCAACATTTACATGAAATAATCTTTAAAAAAGAGTTAATGACATGCATTGATGCAACGTTCCAAATAAATATTTCATTAAATATTGCAAATTTTTTTATACTCTGTACCAGAAATATAATAATTATACTCTGTAAATATACTCTGTATTTATTTTGTGCAAAAGTATGTAAAAGGGAGAAGGAATCATTTCCGACCCTTCACTCAGGAAAAAAATCCGTTCTAAATGTACCGAAAAAGTGTATTTTCGTTCTCAATAGTAGGGTAAGTCCGTTCTTTTCTTATACCGAGAACACCGGGCTTATGTAATGAACTTATTTTTGGAGAAGCCTTTTTTAACTTTAATAGTTCTCCGTTCTTGTTTTTGGAACTGATGAAGACCGTTCTGTTAAATCCAGAAAAAGACAAATGTTAACTACATTATGGAGTGAGAGGTGGAGTAGAGGAAATAATGTGGCGGTTGCTTGCTTGAACTCGGGACCTTGAATGACTGAATACAGTCGGACGACGACAGCGCTTTAGCTCACACGGCAATTACTCACACGAGAACGGTGGCGCTTAAACCATAGTTAAAGCACAGCAGGCAAAAGCAATTAGCAATTATAAGTGTCGTGGGGACTGCACCAGCATCATGCGCCGTGGTGTAGTGGATCAACGTTGAAATCGTGGGTTCAAGTCTCAGTCAGGGCAGATTTTTTTTATTGGTTTTATTTTCAATTAGATACTTAAATTATATCCTTAACCATTTTTTTGGTAATAATATAGCATAATTGATGCCTTATATAGAATATATTATTTTTTAGCAATTATCATCATGACGGACGCGTCGGTCATATTTCAAGACACAATTTAAGAATGAGTTTTTTTTATTTTGGTCGTCGTTTTAGAACGTAGAGATATTTAGTAATCAAGATTATTTATCGATTTGCCGAAGGATTGATAAAGATCAGATACTCAAGTTATGACTAAGCTAATGTTATTGCCGCAGCGCAGCAGCAGCGCTGTTTTCAGCTACTACTGCAGGTACAGAGTATATTACAGTCGGGTTCGACCGACTTTCTCACTTGCTATACCCTTGTAGAGGGTATATTAAAATTTTCCAGAAGTTTGTAACGCATAGAAGGAAGCATCTCCGACCACATAAAGTATATATATTCTTGATCAGCATGACGAGCTGAGTTGATATAGCCATGTCCGTCTGTATATCAGTCTTTCTTTGTTTTTTGTTTTCATTGCAAACGGCCCCAAACTTTGTTTTTATAAGTTTTCTATGCTTTTACATAATTCCACCAAGCTCGATGAAAATCGGACACCTATATAGTAAAGCTGCCATAGAAATGTTAGGTCTGATAAAAAGTCTGAATAAGAAAAACATTTGTTTTTAATGCTATTGCTCCCATACTTGTTATGGGTCATTGTTACATGCTTCCACACAATTTGGCCAAGTTTGATCCAAATCGGACGACTATAGCATATAGCTGTCATAGGAACTATCGGTCGAAAAGGTAGTTCTAGTGAGAAAAACTTTTTTGTTTTCATTGCAAACGTCCCCTAACTTCGTAACTAAAAGTTATCTATGATTTTTCATAATTCCACCAAGCTTGATGAAAATCGGACAACTATACTACAGCTATACTACTGCCATAGAAAAGTTTGGTCTGAAAAAAAGTTTTGGTAAGAAAAACTTTTTTGGTTTCAATGCTATCGCTCCCAAACTTGTTATGGGTCATTGTTATACACACCTAATCATATTAATAGGTACACACATCAACTCTGACTTTAAGGTAACAGAAAACAGTTTTATTCATTGTTTCAAACTTAAAATTTGTTCTCATTGGTTCTGTAACTATTTGTTTTTAATAAAATAAACTTAATTGTAACATAGAATAATAATATAACATAAAAGAGATCATTTTGTGTTTCAGATACGTTTTCAGTGTGATCATAATAATAGGTGCACTTCATGTGTTGGTAAGAAAAAATTTTTTATTTCCATTTTTTGTTTTTTTTTTAGGTAAATTAGTATTTCCTAACTTAGTATCCAGTGTATCCACCTCTATTTTTGGCCACTACTGCTATTCTTTTTGGCATACTTTTAATAAGAGCCTGGCAGGTCTCTACTGGTGTCTCATACCACAGTTTTTGGACACCTTCCCATAATTTTTGTTTATTTGAAAATGAATGCTTTGCCAATTTCTTTTTTAAGTCTCCCCACAAGTTTTCAATGGGGTTAAGGTCGGGGGATTGGCTTGGCCACTTCAGAACGTCAACTTTTTGGTCCTTGAAAAATTTAGCTAACAGTCTTGATGTGTGTTTAGGATCATTATCTTGCTGAAATACCCAACGTAATGGCATATTTTCCTCAGCATACGGTACCATAACTGTTTCCAATATGGATTTGTACTCTTCAGCATTCATTTTGTTCGTAGTCTGATAAATTGGACCTACGCCGTACCAGGAGAAGCAACCTTATACCATTATATTGCCACCTCCATGTTTGACTTTTTTTTTTGTAAACCGTGGATGGAATTCCTTTCCGTTAGGGCGTCGAACATTCCTTTCACAGTCATTCCCAAAAAAATTAATCTTGGTTTCATCGCTCCATAATATGTTTCTCCATTTTTTCTCCCCGGTGCATCCTACCCAGTCTTTGTGGTCCCTTGCAAAAGCTTGCCTCATGGTAATATTTTTTTTGCGCATAAGTGGGACTTTTCTGGCAATTCTTCCTGGTAGGTTGGCATCTTGTAGTCGTCTTCGGATAGTTGGAGCACTAACTGAATTCCCAATTTCGGCTGCAATAGCCTTCGATCACTTAAATGGGTCCTTTTTGCTCAAAGTTACTATGTAGTGGTCAAGGGTTTCTGTTGTTTTTTGTGGCCTTCCACGGGTTTCCTGTCTTGGTTTTCTTTCTAATGCATTTTTAACAAAATTATGAGACCTGTTCATTAATTTGGCGATGGCTCGTAAATATTTCCCTTCTTTTCTCAGACTAAGAACCAATCGAGCTTCTTCTATAGTACAATGAGAATTCCGACCCATTTCTTCTAAAAAAAAATAATTATTTAATTCTCTGTATTGACAGGAGCTATACTTAATTTACCTTTAGTTACCAAAAGATCACTGATTACAAAATTATTCACTTGATACTTGTGAGAAACGAAGACTGTACCTATTATTATGATCAGGCGAAATGTGTGGTGGACTCGAAATTTATAAAAAGCTTTGGTATACGGGGCAGACCCTCTTTCAACTCTTTGTCACAGTGTGGCCAGACATTGACAACAACAAAATACCAAAAATTTAAAAGTTGTCAACACTAAAAGTACGAAAAAACCATCTATAATTAAAAAATTCCGGTGTGTATCTATTAATATGATCAGGTGTGTATGCTTCCACACAATTCTGCCAAGTTTGATCCAAATCGGATGTCTATAGCATATAGCTGTCATAGGAACGATCGGTCGAAAAGGTAGTTCTAGTAAGAAAAACTTTTTGGTTTTTACTGCAAACGCCCCCAAACATCGTATTTATCAGTTTTATATGCTTTTTCATAATTCCACCAAGTTTAATGAAAAACGGACAACTATATAGTAAAGCTGCCATAGAAAAGTTAGGTCTGAAAAAAAGTTTTAGTAAGAAAAACCTTTTTGTTTTCATTGCTATCGCTTCCAAACTTGTTACTGATCAATATTATATGCTACCACATTTAATTGATATGAATTGATTTAAGTCGGATGACTATAGCATAGAGCATCTATAGGAACGATCTGTCGAAAAAGTAGTTCTAGTAAGGAAACATTTTTTTGGTTTTCAATGGTAGCGTTTTTATACTTTCTAGTTATGAATACTATCGGTTTCCACACAATTTTGGGGAGTTTGGTCAAAATCAAATGAATATATCGTATAGTTGCCATATAACAAACTGTGAAGCAAATAGTCAAAGTAGTGGCGTTATCTAGTGCTGAGTTTGAAATATAGCTCAGCTAAGAATGTTTGACGAAAAACATTTAAAACCTTAAATTATATAAAATTATAACGCTTTTAAAACCACCCTTTACATATGTACGATTAAAGAGCATGTATGGTCAAGAGCAATTTGTCAGTTTAGTTAGTTTTGCACAATATCTTTGTGCATATTTGCATTGGTTTTTCAAATTTTGGCCAAAATTCATTTCGATTGCTGCTGCGTTTTTTTTCCATGTACGCAAATACAAAAGGAATAAAGGATTTCCACAGCAGAACTGCCATTGCAGCGATGCTTTTATTAGTTTAGTTTTTGAAATTAAACGTATTTGCATGTCAGACTGTCACTCACATGAACCCAAAAAACGTATAACATTTGCATCTCTTTCAGTGTGTGTGTGGTGTGCTGATGTATTTTTTTGCATTTGGCAAATGTTATAATAGTGTTGCTCGATGCCTTTGGTGTCTTTTGTCAACGTATTTGGTAATTGTTGTTGTTGCCTTGCTTTGCTGGCAGCTGCATTTGCAAAGTGTGCAATTTAATTGCTTTTTAGGTTTTTGTTGTTCATATGCATGTGTGTGTGTGTGTGTGTGTCGTCTACAAATTTTAGCATTGCAGTAACAACATTGGCACAAAAGAAACTCGAGTACGACATTTGTGGACACGGCAACAATATTTCGCTTTTAAACTGAGAGCTACCGTTTTATTGTCTTCGCTCGAATGTCAACGGTTGCCGCTTCCATGTTAGTTAGTTGGCTGCCATCGAAATTCCGGATTTAACAGCAAAGTAACCAAAATGCAATTGTTTTGCAATTGGCATTTTGACCACATTCTGACACCCGGCCAATGGCGAGTGTCAACAGCAGCCACTCCTCACACACTCACACACACACACACACGTAATTTATTTAGCATTTCAAATGTTTTTCCATCCTGCACATAGAGAAAGCATTAGGCACAGGATCTGCTGTCGATATGCTGAAAAATCCTTAATTGAAAATGAATTTGGTTTTTGGAAAAACTTGTTGTTGCTCTGGTGCTCCTTTTTTTTTTTTTTTGTCCAGCTACTAATTCAGAATGTTGTGTGTTTATCTGCCTGGGAATGGATGGGAAGGGGGGGAGTAGGTGTGTGAGGGTGAGTGGCCATTTGCATATTTGTCCAGCCTGCAGCGCACAAACCAGCCATGGGCTTCATGCTGTTATCCTTTTGGCACAGCTGGGCCACTCTGTTTACTTAGTGTCGCCAAATCTGACCATGAGTTGGACTGGGCTGCCTCTTTATATATCTTCAGCAACAGCAATTGGCGCTTATTGTGCGTTTCGTATGCGCACAGGCAAATACAAAAATGCCGAGTGTACATATTTGAATTCGTCAAATTACTATGGGACAGAGTCTGGTTAAAGACATCAAAATGTTGGATCTTAAAAACTATATGTAAAATAAATTAAAAAAAAGAGGAAAGCTAACTTCGGCTCGACCGAAGTTTATATACCCTTGTAGTTTGATGGCGCCACTACTTTGAGCATTTGCTTGCCAGTTTGTTATATGGCAGCTATACGATATATTCATCCGATTTTGACCGAACTCCCCAAAATTGTGTGGAAACTGATAATTATATATTCACAACTGGAAGGTATAAAAACGCTATCATTGAAAACACAAAAGTTATTCTCACTAGAACTACTGTTTCGACCGATAGTTCTTATGGCAGCTACATGCTATAGTCATCTGATTTGGGTCAAACTTGGTAGAATTGTGTAGTAGCATTTAATATTGATCAGTATTAAGTTTGCTATAATGGCGAGACTTATCAACATATTGCGCAAATTTCGTTATCCGAAAATATTTCATAACTTTGCTAATTATTGACCGATTTTAGAAAAAACACGTTTTACTCGTGAAAATGTGTTCTTTTTATACCCTTGCAAAGGGTATTATAATTTTGCCCAGAAGTTTGCAACGCATAGAAATATTCATTTCCGACCCCATCAACTATATATATTCTTGATCAGGGGGACGAGCTGAGTTCATTGAGCTTTGTCCGTCCGTCTGTCTGTCTGTCCGTCTGTCTGTCCGTCTGTTTCTACGCAAACTAGTCTCTCAGTTTTAAAGCTATCGAGCTGAAATTTTGCACAGAGTCTTCTTTTTACTGCACGCTGCTAATATGTCGGAACCGACCGGATCGGATCACTATATCTTATAGCTGCCATAGGAACCATCGGTCGAAAAATGGGTTTTAGTGAGAAAAACTTTTTTGTTTTCATTGTAAACGTGATTAAACTCGGTCATTAATAATATTATATACTTTCAAACAGATTTGCAAATTTTGGTCATAATCGGATGACTATATCTTATAGCTGCCATGGGAACCAGAGGTCGAAAAATGGGTTTTAGTGAGAAAAACTTTTTTGTTTCCAATGTTTACGTGATTAAACTCGGTCATTAATAATATTATATACTTTCAAACAGATTTGAAAATTTTGGTCAAAATCGGATGACTATATCTTATAGCTGCCATAGGAACCATAGATCGAAAAATGCGTTTTAGTGAGAAAAACTTTTTTGTTTTCAATGTTAACGTGATTAAACTCGGTCATTAATAATATTATATGCTTTCAAACAGATTTGCAAATTTTGGTCAAAATCGGATGACTATATCATATAGCTGCCATAGGACCGATGGGTCTGAAAAATTGTCTTGGTGAATAAAAAACATTTTTGTTTTTAAGTAAATCGTTCTTAAGGTCGGTGATTATTAATATTAAACGCTTTCAAACTAATTTGAAAAAGTTGATCGACATCGGGTGACTATATCTTATGGTTGCCATAGGACCGATCGGTCGAACATGAGTCTTGGTAAAAAATTTTTTTGTTTAGTTTTGTTAGCGTCCTTAAACTCGCTGATGACTTATTTTATATGCTTTCAAATAGATTCGCAAAATTGGGCCGAAATCTGATGACCATATTGTCTTAGTGAGAAAAACTTTTTTCATACGTTTTTCTGTCGGAAAATAGGTTTTAGTTACAAAATTTTTTGATTTTTATGTAAGCGTTCTTAAACTGTGACATTTGCATTTATTTATTTATTTATTTATTTATTTAGAGTCGACAAACAAATGCTGTCAACGAAAGTATAAATACGTTACAAAAAAATTTTATGAGCTAAGGAAGCCTATCAAAGAAAATCTAATAAAATTACAAAATAAACTAATAACGACTCCGACACGGTGGGGGTATTTTATTTGCCCGTCCGGCCAGCTATGCCCCTATTCACAGCCGATTGTAGTCAGAGACGTTATTAGAGCTAACAAAAACTTTAATAATATAGAGATCGAGAAAAGGGAGAGAGAGAAAAAACCAAAACCTATAGTTATGTAGAAGCAAAGGAAAAAATAAGATAGTATAATAAATTAAACTAAAACAGAGATAGAGAGAGAGAGAGAAAACTATCTAAAAGAAAACTTTAAAAATAAAAAATGTATACGTAAAACTTAAAACTAAATAACCGGAAAATCTCTGACCCGGTGGGGGAGGATTTTTTAGCCAGTCCGGCAAGCTATGCCCCTACTCACAGCTGGGAGTGGTCAGAGATTCCCCGGAGATAATTATAGAGAGACGTTTTTAGAGAGAAGAGAGAGAGCTCTGTTGAGAGCAGGTGATTGAGATCATTGTAATTCTTACATAAAACCCGAAATCGATTATGCTGGGCATAATCAGTTGTGCATCTAGACAAGATAAAAGGAAAATAGTTTCTAGTTGGCCTAGAAGGAACGGAAAAGTTAAGGCGACCTAAAAGATCAGAAGAGTCTACATCACCGATAATTAGCTTATGAAGAAAAGAAACACCTAAGACTGTTCTACGGTTAGCTAACGAAGGAAGGTCAATAATTAGCTAACGAAGGAAGGTCAATTTGCAAGGGTATAAAAACTTCGGCTCAGACGAAGTTAGCTTGGCCTTCTCGTTTAATAATAAAACAAATTTAAGTGGTTTCTAACAAAATAGTTTTCAAAAACATCATCAAAATCAACAAATTGTAAAAAAAAAACAACAAAAAATTTGGTTAACTAGCAAATACTCCAATACAGGAAAGACCTAAATTTCTTCTTTCCAAAACCGGTAAGAAAATGATAAACAGTGGATATTTGACGATGTTATGGGCGATGTTTTTTTTTTATTTTTTTATGTCACAGTGTCTAATAGACATTAATGATACAAATTTAGGTTTTCATTCGTGTTACTAGCAATTTTTTGTCGTGTAAATTGTTAGTAAGTTAGTGTCCGGCGCAAAAGGTCACCGGAGTGCCGAGTTCCTGAGCGCCATAAAGATTTTCCATCCTGACCTGTTTCCAAACAATGAACCGCCCTCTCTTGGTGTCTGCTGAATACCAATTTCATGTATTGCTAAACTGTTACAGAGTATTTTATAGTCGGGCTCTACCGACTTTCTCACTTGATTTAACATCGGATAATGAAATCACGAATGAATTCGAACTTTATAACTACAAACCGAGTTTCAAGCCAATCGGATGAAAACCAATTTTTTGCATGCAGAAATTTTCGGAAATATTTCTCTTGGGCGGATTTTCCAAAATCAGTAAAATACGTCTCCAAAGTGATCACTTATCAAGTATTTCTGGTGACTGCACCGAAACAGCTCTTTAACTTTAAAATGAATTGCACATTCGATAGTGGCAGTGGCTAGCATAATTAAATCGATGGACACATTCAGCATAGCAGTTGGATCCCTAATTTGTGACCTATTTTGTTTATTGCAATCCCAAAATTCACTTATTCCCGCGAATTTGTGCCCATTGTAAAAACGTTTCAAAATGCCTTCGCTTGTGCCTCTGTATTGGATGAGCTTAGTGACTGAAATTGCATCTGTGTTTGAGTAGATGGAATAGATAGATGAATGGTTGATGGACAGACATGTGGCTGAAGCTATATTTGCCATCATGCATGCAAATTGTACTAATGAGCGGGACAAATTTTGCATAGACAAATGGTTGAGCAACCAGAGAGCGAGACCGAGGCGAATATGGGTTTAATGGTGTTTCACATTTATGGCATTTTTGGTCAACGGAAGACCCCTGAAAATGAGGTCAAAACAAAAAACAAGAAAATAACCGCAAGCTTGCTTCTTTTCTGCTCCTGATTCTGCTGGGCCCTTGGTACTTGCTCTAGGGCAGTTTTCACGCACGGTCGCATTGTTCACGGAATTGTGACTACTGCTGCTGCGTCTGTGACAGTTTTTGTCGCCACTCTGCAGCTGCTGCTGCTTCTCCTGCTGGTGGCCATTTTTGCTCATTAGAGTAAATGCACTTAATTAGAGCATGCCAACCGTTTGGGGGCTATCCAAAGCAAAAAAAAAACGAAACAAACCAAAAAAGAAAAACTCTATGATTACGCCGTTGTTAATAACAAAGAAAAAACAATGCAGTTGACACTTTAAATTAGTGGAAAATAAATAAAAGGCTAAACGAAATGCGACAAATGGCTGGCGAAATGGCAAAAATGGCTTACAAAGTTGCGCAATTCCAGTGGCCAGTAATTTGTGTGTGTTTTGCATTTCCCAGCGGTGGTTAGTTGGCTGGCATCATTAGCGTTTGATTGCAGCTAGCAAACTTGAATTTTTTTTAGTGGTGCCATTAAACTTCATTAAAATTATCGGTCAGGCTCTTCGCGTTGGACGGGGCAGGCATTGTCCTTAAATTTGGTGGTATCGTTAGGTTTCAGTTTGGGTAAACTACAAACCCGAAATTTTTAGTTCCTTATATGCTTTATTAAAAAAATATACAGTCTGAAAAAATATACAGTCCACTTATAAAGCATTTTTATTCCGTGAACATTAAAGTTTCTTATTCATCATCATCATTGGTTATTCTCGAAACAGCGATCGTTGTACGAACATACACAATTGCTATTCCAAAATGTTGTAATTAATATCTGTGGATTTGTGTTGGTTATAAAGATTTATACTCAACCATAGACCTCGAGATAGCCAGATGTAACTTTGACTAACATTAAAAACAGGTCACTAAATCCCATATACATCATCAGAATATTAAGAACCATTTTATCGTTACTGACGAATCATTAAATCGCCATAAAACTACAAATGATGATAAAACGAGAAGGTCAAGTCAACTTTGTCTGTGCCGCACTTTTAATATACTTGCAAATGCTGGTTTATAACCATCAGATTTTAAGAACGCTATGATTAAAATCAATAATTTGTTATAACTTATAACTAATACCCATTTTTCGACCGATGACAATGTGTGAATATGAAAGGGTATACAAGTAGTATAACAACCAATGCTGAGTTTGGTCTGCTTGGCTGCCGTTTTCTTTTTATAGCGCTTTGAAGCTTACAGATTCTGATTGGGTCTTAGAACTTCATATTTCGTAACCTATTTGGAATTTTTGTTTAAGATCTTTAGTGAAAATGTTGCTTTTGAAATGGCCTACCAAACAGTTATGCATTGCAAGTACAAAAAAATCTTATCTTCATACTCAAAATTACAAAAATGTGGAAAACCATTAAGTTTTTTCATTATTATACCCTTGCAAGGGTATAAAAAGATTTTCTGACTGTTTGTTTCTGTCATTTAATTAATTTAATTATTTATGTATCGAGTCTCAAAACTAAAGAGTCAGCCTCCTATGTAAGCTGTAAGAGTTGCGCTATTGCATTCTCGCTCTCTCTCTCTTATATTATTGTACATATATACGCATTGGAAAGGCGTCTGCTGTCTTTGCCTGCAGTCTACAAACAAAAGTAAGGTGAATTATTGAATTCAAAGAAGAAAGAAGTGCGTTTTCTTAACTAAGCCAGCCGGGTCCAAGGGTCAATTTCTTACCATTCCATACTGAACGATTTAGTTGTGTAGAGACAAATTTGGAGTTCTCGTTTTCACCGCCATAGTTGGATTGGCGGATCACTTTCATTTTTCGACCGATCGGTCCTAGGGCAGCCTTAAGATATAGTCCGATTTCGACCAAATGTTGAGAATCTATTTGAAAGCATATAAAACAAGTAATCAGCGAGTTCAAGCACTTAGCGTCCTATTAAAAACATTAATAACAAAAAAAAAATTTAATATTCATAATCACCGACCTTAAGAAAGATTTACTTGATAACATTTTGACCTATTCGTAAATCTATTTAAAAGCATATAATATAAATAATGGCGGAGCTTGAGGACGCTAACATTGAAAACAAAAAAGTTGTTCTCACTAAGACCCATTTTCCGACCGATGGTTCCTATGACAGCTATATGATATAGTCAGTCGATTTTGACCAAAATTTGCAAATCTGTTTGAAAGTGTATAATATTAATAATTTCAGAGCTTGAGGACGCTAACATTGAAAACAAAAAGTTTTTCTCACTAAGACCGTTTTTCCGACCGATGGTTCCTATGACAGCTATAAGATATAGTCAGCCGATTTTGATCAAAACTTGAAAATCTGTTTAAAAGCATATAATAATAATAATGGCCGTGTTTTATGACATTAACATTGAAAACAAAAAAGTTTTTCTCACTAAGTCCCATTTTTCAACCGATGGTTCCTATGACAGCTATAAGATAAAGTCAGCCGATTTTGACCAAAATTTGCAAATCTGTTTGAAAGTCTATAATATTAATAATGGCCAAGTTAAGGGACGCTAACATTGAAAACAAAAAAGTTTTTCTCACTAAGACCCATTTTCCGACCGACGGTTCCTATGACAACTATATGATATAGTCATCCGATTTTGACCAAAATTTGCAAATCTGTTTGAAAGCATAAAATATTAATAATGGCCGAGCTTGAGGACGCTAACATTGAAAACAAAAAAGTTTTTCTCACTAAGACACATTTTCCAACCGATGGTTCCTACGACAGCTATAAGATATAGTCATCCGATTTTGACCAAAATTTGCAAATATGTTTGAAAGCATATAATATTAATAATGGCAGAGCTTGAGGACGCCAACATTGAAAACAAAAATGTTTTTCTCACTAAGACACATTTTCCAACCGATGGTTCCTACGACAGCTATAAGATATAGTCATCCGATTTTGACCAAAATTTGCAAATATGTTTGAAAGCATATAATATTAATAATGGCAGAGCTTGAGGACGCCAACATTGAAAACAAAAATGTTTTTCTCACAAGACCCAATTTTTGACCGATTATTCCTATAACAGCTATTTGATATAGTCATCCGATTTTGATCAAAATTTGAAAATCTGTTTGTAAGCATATAATATTAATAATGGACGAGTATAAGGACACTTTCATTGAAAACAAGAAAGTTTTTCTCACTAAGATCCATTTTTTGACCGATGGTTCCAATGGCAGCTATAAGATATAGTCATCCGATTCTGACCAAAATTCGCAAAATTTGTTTGAAAGCATAAAATATTAATAATGCACGAGCTTGAAGACGCTAACATTGAAAACAAAAAAGTTTTTCTCACTAAGACCCATTTTTCAACCGGTGGTTCCTATGACAGCTATAAGATATAGTCATCCGATTTTGACCAAAATTTGCAAATCTGTTTGAAAGTGTATAATATTAATAATTTCAGAGCTTGAGGACGCTAACATTGAAAACAAAAAAAGTTTTTCTCACTAAGACCCATTTTCCGACCGACGGTTCCTATGACAACTATATGATATAGTCATCCGATTTTGACCAAAATTTGCAAATCTGTTTGAAAGCATAAAATATTAATAATGGCCGAGCTTGAGGACGCTAACATTGGAAACAAAAAAGTTTTTCTCACTAAGACACATTTTCCAACCGATGGTTCCTAGGACAGCTATAAGATATAGTCATCCGATTTTGACCAAAATTTGCAAATATGTTTGAAAGCATAAAATATTAATAATGGCTGAGCTTGAGGACGCTAACATTGAAAACAAAAAAGTTTTTCTCACTAAGACACATTTTCCAACCGATGGTTCCTACGACAGCTATAAGATATAGTCATCCGATTTTGACCAAAATTTGCAAATATGTTTGAAAGCATATAATATTAATAATGGCAGAGCTTGAGGACGCCAACATTGAAAACAAAAATGTTTTTCTCACAAGACCCAATTTTTGACCGATTATTCCTATAACAGCTATTTGATATAGTCATCCGATTTTGATCAAAATTTGAAAATCTGTTTGTAAGCATATAATATTAATAATGGACGAGTATAAGGACACTTTCATTGAAAACAAGAAAGTTTTTCTCACTAAGATCCATTTTTGACCGATGGTTCCAATGGCAGCTATAAGATATAGTCATCCGATTCTGACCAAAATTCGCAAAATTTGTTTGAAAGCATAAAATATTAATAATGCACGAGCTTGAAGACGCTAACATTGAAAACAAAAAAGTTTTTCTCACTAAGACCCATTTTTCAACCGGTGGTTCCTATGACAGCTATAAGATATAGTCATCCGATTTTGACCAAAATTTGCAAATCTGTTTGAAAGTGTATAATATTAACAATTTCAGAGCTTGAGGACGCTAACATTGAAAACAAAAAAAGTTTTTCTCACTAAGACCGTTTTTCCGACCGATGGTTCCTATGACAGCTATAAGATATAGTCAGCCGATTTTGACCAAAATTTGAAAATCTGTTTAAAAGCATATAATAATAATAATGGCCGTGTTTTATGACACAAACATTGAAAACAAAAAAGTTTTTCTCACTAAGACCCATTTTTCAACCGATGGTTCCTATGACAACTATATGATATAGTCATCCGATTTTGACCAAAATTTGCAAATCTGTTTGAAAGCATAAAATATTAATAATGGCCGAGCTTGAGGACGCTAACATTGAAAACAAAAAAGTTTTTCTCACTAAGACCCATTTTCCGACCGACGGTTCCTATGACAACTATATGATATAGTCATCCGATTTTGACCAAAATTTGCAAATCTGTTTGAAAGCATAAAATATTAATAATGGCTGAGCTTGAGGACGCTAACATTGAAAACAAAAAAGTTTTTCTCACTAAGACACATTTTCCAACCGATGGTTCCTACGACAGCTATAAGATATAGTCATCCGATTTTGACCAAAATTTGCAAATATGTTTGAAAGCATATAATATTAATAATGGCAGAGCTTGAGGACGCCAACATTGAAAACAAAAATGTTTTTCTCACAAGACCCATTTTTCGACCGATTATTCCCATAACAGCTGTTTGATATAGTCATCCGATTTTGACCAAAATTTGAAAATCTGTTTGAAAGCATATAACATTAATAATGGACGAGTTTAAGGACACTTTCATTGAAAACAAAAAAGTTTTTCTCACTAAGATCCATTTTTTGACCGATGGTTCCAATGGCAGCTATAAGATATAGTCATCCGACTCTGACCAAAATTCGCAAATTTGTTTGAAAGCATAAAATATTAATAATGCACGAGCTTGAGGACGCTAACATTGAAAACAAAAAAGTTTTTCTCACTAAGACCCATTTTCCGACCGACGGTTCCTATGACAACTATATGATATAGTCATCCGATTTTGACCAAAATTTGCAAATCTGTTTGAAAGCATAAAATATTAATAATGGCCGAGCTTGAGGAGCTAACATTGAAAACAAAAAAGTTTTCTCACTAAGACCCATTTTCCGACCGACGGTTCCTATGACAACTATATGATAGTCATCCGATTTTGACCAAAATTTGCAAATCTGTTTGAAAGCATAAAATATTAATAATGGCTGAGCTTGAGGACGCTAACATTGAAAACAAAAAAGTTTTTCTCACTAAGACACATTTTCCAACCGATGGTTCCTACGACAGCTATAAGATATAGTCATCCGATTTTGACCAAAATTTGCAAATATGTTTGAAAGCATATAATATTAATAATGGCAGAGCTTGAGGACGCCAACATTGAAAACAAAAATGTTTTTCTCACAAGACCCAATTTTTGACCGATTATTCCTATAACAGCTATTTGATATAGTCATCCGATTTTGATCAAAATTTGAAAATCTGTTTGAAAGCATATAATATTAATAATGGACGAGTATAAGGACACTTTCATTGAAAACAAAAAAGTTTTTCTCACTAAGATCCATTTTTTGACCGATGGTTCCAATGGCAGCTATAAGATATAGTCATCCGATTCTGACCAAAATTCGCAAATTTGTTTGAAAGCATAAAATATTAATAATGCACGAGCTTGACGCTAACATTGAAAACAAAAAAGTTTTTCTCACTAAGACCCATTTTTCAACCGGTGGTTCCTATGACAGCTATAAGATATAGTCATCCGATTTTGACTAAAATTTGCAAATATGTTTGAAAGCATATAATATTAATAATGGCCGAGGTTGAGGACGCCAACATTGAAAACAAAAATGTTTTTCTCACAAGACCCATTTTTCGACCGATTATTCCCATAACAGCTGTTTGATATAGTCATCCGATTTTGACCAAAATTTGAAAATCTGTTTGAAAGCATATAACATTAATAATGGACGAGTTTAAGGACACTTTCATTGAAAACAAAAAAGTTTTTCTCACTAAGATCCATTTTTTGACCGATGGTTCCTATGGCAGCTATAAGATATAGTCATCCGACTCTGACCAAAATTCGCAAATTTGTTTGAAAGCATAAAATATTAATAATGCACGAGCTTGAGGACGCTAACATTGAAAACAAAAAAGTTTTTCTCACTAAGACCCATTTTTCAACCGGTGGTTCCTATGACAGCTATAAGATATAGTCATCCGATTTTGACCAAAATTCGCAAATTTGTTTGAAAGCATAAAATATTAATAATGGCCGAGCTTGAGACGCCAACATTGAAAACAAAAATGTTTCTCTCACAAGACCCATTTTTCGACCGATTATTCCTATAACAGCTATTTGATATAGTCATCCGATTTTGACCAAAATTTGAAAAGCATATAATATTAATAATGGACGAGTTTAAGGACACTTTCATTGAAAACAAAAAAGTTTTTCTCACTAAGATCCATTTTTTGACCGATGGTTCCAATGGCAGCTTTAAGATATAGTCATCCGATTCTGACCAAAATTCGCAAATTTGTTTGAAGGCATAAAATATTAATAATGGCCGAGCTTGAGGACGCAAACATTGAAAACAAAAATGTTTTTCTCACAAGACCCATTTTTCGACCGATAATTCCTATAACAGCTATATGATATAGTCATCC
This sequence comes from Lordiphosa magnipectinata, assembly GCA_037044535.1. Taxonomy (NCBI): domain Eukaryota; kingdom Metazoa; phylum Arthropoda; class Insecta; order Diptera; family Drosophilidae; genus Lordiphosa; species Lordiphosa magnipectinata. Next base: position 117,574 of record JBAMBO010000971.1, read on the forward strand.
GATTTTAACCAAAATTTGCAAATTTGTTTTAAAGCATATTAATAATTAATGGCGGAGCTTGAGGACGCTAACATTGAAAACAAAAAAGTTTTTCTCACTAAGACACATTTTTCAACCGATGGTTCCTATGACAGCTATAAGATATAGTCATCCGATGCGGTCGTTTCCGACATATTAGCCTGATTTTAAGAATCATACTACTCTTATTCCGCATTACCAACAACAACTTATGTAATTCAACCGAGCACTAAAAATATTGGGGGTAAATGCCAAAAGATATGAATTGAATTGATCTCTCAGTTCGATAACGCTTGGCCACATATTAATCTTTTATAGCGTTTCGTTTTTGTTTTAAAAATTAAAAGTCAAATTCGCAAAGAACACAATATGCAAGCAAATAATATAAAAAACTGAAGCAGTCGTCTCATGAATAGCAGCGAAAGACTGTTTTAGGGGCAATTTTGCAGATTTATTAGGACAAAGTTGGAAGTACCTTTATTTTTTTTTTTTTTATTAATTATTTCGTTTTTGAATTTTCTGTCACCTTGTGTAAATTTGGCAACTTAATTTATATTGTTTAGATATTCTCTTAATTTATCTGTTTATGTAAGTTTGATTGCAGGTGTGTCTGATTATGAGCGAGTTGTTTTGTGATGATATAAAATATGTTTGGTGTCAAGTTTATTGAATGGGAGGTAGTTGCTAAGTTAGTATATTTGTCTGTTGGGAAGCTCCCTTGGGAAAAGTTGCTATGAGTTCCGTTGTTATGGGTTCCGAATGTAAGGCGCTTGGCAAGGTATATTCCCAAATATTTATGTCCAGGTAAGTGACGTAATAGCTGATTGTTGAAGAATACGCCTGGACACTCATCGTGACGAAGTGAATAAGTTACACTGACACATTTAGCTAGGTTAAGCTCAATGTTCCATCGTTTCGCCCATCTGCTGAATCGATACAAATACTCTTGAACGACATCAGGGGCATCATAGATACACGAGTCTCTTGCCATAATAGCTGTATCGTCAGCAAATGTTGCAACGAGTAAGTCTTGGGGGTCTTCAATGGGTATTGTTCTTCCGCTAGGCATATCACAAGTGTAGAGAGAGTAGATGGTTGGTCCAAGGACACTTCCTTGAGGTACACCAGCGCGTATTACCCTCACGCTGGAAACAGCCCCTTCCAATACTACCGAGAAGGTCCTGTCCGATAGAAAGCTTCTCACAAGGGTGTATAGTTGAGGCGGTAAGATGTTTTTTACCTTACGTAGTAGCCCGTAGTAGTCTTCATTTGGCTAGTTGTTCCGACTCTAGGATCATCTAGATTCAACAAATGCAGTCTTTCCGCCTAATTTAAGATAAATTACTTTTACTCTTTAGTTAAGAAAATTACTAAGTAAGTATATTTTGCAACAATTCAAAAACCGAGCTGAACAAAAATCCCATTATATCGTGTTTTGTGGTTTAATTAACTAAAGAAACACACTGAGAGAACTGCCAGTGTGAAAGGGTTTCTTAATTATCGTAACGCATGACTTACTCCAGCCTTAGGCCAACACGCTTTTAGCTTATTAGAAGCTGCATCCCTCTGCGCGCTTCTCTTTGGTTTATGCAAGATTTATTAAAGTGAAATAAAACGTTGTTGATTACTCAAATATTCTCTTTTAACTACTTCACAGTCTTGTTTTTTTTTTCTTCCAACTAAAGATGGCGTCTACAAGTTGTTGTAATCCAGGGCATATCTCCATTAAATATTCGCAATGTAAATACATAAATACTTGAGTAAGACGCTTAACCCTCACACACACACACACACACACACACACACACTCTCATGCCTTCGCTTGTGTATTTATGTGTGGGAATTTCAGTGCTAAGCTTACTCACTCAGACTAGTCGTAGGCCCCAGCCTCGTTTGTTTGTATGTATTCTCATCTACTTAGCATTAGTGCGTGTACTTGGGCTTTGTATTAATTCAACTGAACAGTCATGGAGATGAGAGGCTATTCTGTGCTTAGTGTGTTCGTTGGGGTGCTAAGTAGGTGAGCGAAACTTTGAGTTCGTGGCGGCACACCCCGCACACAGTAATTAAATTCAAAATTGCATTGCCTACTTGTGGGCGCGGAAATTGCATTGCAGCTAACGATTTGACTGTTTGCGTGCTGTTCAGTTATGGATTCAATTTCAAGATTGATTTAGAAACATAAGGCCAAAATTAGCGGAAACTTATCTTCGTCCTCTCAAACCTTATACTCATGTATACGCTTAAAAAAAAAAAACTGATAAATAATAATACATTTTTTCGATTCATACTAGGGTTGTCGGATATTTCAAAAATATCTATATCGATATTTTTGACGATATAGAAAAAATATCATTTTGATATTAATATTTTGGTGTAAGAAAATCGATTTTATTTATATTTTTTTCAATAAAAACCCGGATCTTAACAATTAACAGGTCTATTGAGGTAATTGAGGCGTCATTTGACGCGTAATATGAACTAAATTCTGACTGCGCTTAAAAAATAAAGATTAAGGTCCGATTTCTCTTCTTCCAGATAGCTGCTATGTGTCAGATAAGCTCACAATTTACTCTGCTATTTGTAAGTTTATGTGACATAGAGCTGTAACAGATGAGAAATCGGCCCTAAATGTATATTCATTAAATTAACAAAAGATATTTATTTTTTATTTAATTTATAACATAAGAAGTTCTGCCAACTTATTCATGAATTTAAATTTATGGAACGAAAGATTCATCATCTTTCAAAATAGAGCATTCGAACTAGAAAGCATAAGAAAAAAACTTATTCAGTTCAATCTACGAAACGTAAAAACTTCTGATTTTACCAACAATCGTTAGACAGACATTTTAGGAAGACCCGCTGAGTTTTGTGCTCATCGGTCATTCGGCTTCTGGTGTCAGAAACCACACTGTTTATAGCCTAAGCCAAGCGTTCCGATGGCACGGAGCTTCCCGGTGTAACAAGATATGACAATGCCAAGTCAGAAAGTACCAGAACTTAATGGGTTTTAAGTGAAAATCGACTATACTTGCATTTACTGCTTTTAAAGATGGTCTGCATTTCAGCCAAGCATGTATATGCTTTTGCTTTTAAGTGCGCCTTTATATTTGTTGAGTTGCCACAGGTCCTTACAATTTTATTGCGATTTTTGTGCATCAACTTTAATAAAATAACTTTTAATTACATGTCCAGAGACAAGCTTGAGTCCTTCTACGTTCGCATCCACTTATCGGCAAACGCGCGTTGAACTCCATATAAAAACGAGAAGGCCAAGCTAACTTCGTCTGTGCCGAAGTTATTATACCCTTGCAAAGGCTGTTTTTGAAATGTCAGAGTTTAAGAACGCTTACTTAAAAATCAAAAATATTTCTAACTAAAATCCATTTTCAGACAGATTAACATCTGATTTCAAACATATCAAATTAACAATCGCCGAGCTTAAGAACGATAAAATTGAAAACAAAAAAGGCCCAATTTCTCAAAAGTTGCGGTTAGGTACCGGTCGGTCAAATTTGCCGGCCGGAATTATCAGAGGATAAGTCTTTTGGTTATCTCAACGAGACTTACCGGCAGGTTCACCCGATAGCGATTAATTGCTATCGCTGCAAAAGTGTGACCTGAGACTGTCGAAGAAACAGCTGTTTGTTTTGGCTTTTTTTAATGCTATTGTTGTCGCTGGTTGTTATTTGGCAAAATATAATAGTTAAATAAAATTGCATGCGATGATGAATCACTGTGAAACACCGAAAAGACCAAGAGCGAAGAACTTTTCTGCGGCTGAGGGACATTCGTTTGTAGACTTTTAGAGTCAAACAAATCTATTTTTGAATGCGGAGACCTGGAAGCAGAAGGCTTAGGCTTGGAGATCAGTTTGCCGCCATGTCGGTATTCATCGCCCTTGGAAAGACTTACGGGATAAGTACGAGAATTTAAAAAAACGATCGCGAAAATAATTCGCAATTAAGAAGCGGGAGACTTCTCGAACTGTGGCGGCTTTCCCAGCACTGCTGGAGTCTTGTCTATTTCCAAAAAATTCGTGGCATGATCCCAAGCTCAGCCATAGAATTGGAAAATGTGGTTGATAATGATGGTCCGTTTTTATTTATGATATGTAAGCTTTAAAAATATTTAATTTTCTTCTTAAATTTTAGCACAAATCAATCAGTCAGTGCCTGTTTGTGATGGCCAGTAATGCAACAGCACGGCCGAATAAAGTCTGCAATGATAAGGAAGAAGCCACTTGCATAAGAGCGCAGCGCTCTTATGCTCTCTGACAACAATCCACGATTCCTGTTAACAATCCAAATCATAATAAATTGAATCACAACTGAAGTTAAGGTTTTACCTGTTACTTAGCGAAGATATTTGATCTCTAATCCTAGCAAGAATTATTTGACATGCTGAGTTTGTTAACCTGAATAGTTCAACAAATTTGGCATCATCCAGACCAGGAAAATAATAAATACTCTCCCTGTACTCTCTCGCATTATTTATTCGTTGCTCCGCCATTGTGGTAATACCGTTTCTGGTATTGGCCTTTTATGGTGCACACGTATCAGCGGTTGGATCACTATCGGTATACCACATCGCATGAGGCAATTGGTGGTGCCATTAGACAGGTGGGTCCTTCGATTTTGCAGACGACTGGCAGTGAGTTTGCCTGCTTTGCCATTGTCAAAACATTTGCCACGAATGCGGCGGTTGCTATTCTGATGAACAGAAAGTTCCACATCGCCGCCAGTGTCCATTTCCATTGCGTGGATGTAAGAAATTTGTTTATTTATAAACATTTTGTTTTGGCAATTGACAAAGTAAACAATACAAATTTTGGACACTGCTGTTTGTCGATCGATAAAAATATCGATAATTCTATCGCAACTTGCCGGCAGGTTAAAATTTTACCCCATCAGGAGGCAGCGGTTAGCTTTGCCGCTTGGCTCTCGCCAAAGACAGCAATTCGGCTAACCTGCAGCTAAGTTTGACTAACCGGACATTGAGAAATTGGGCCTAAGACTGATCGGTTCTATGGCAGCCTTAAGATAAAGTCATCCGATTTAGACCAAATTTTGCGAATCTATTTGAAAACATATACAAAAAGTAATCAGCGAGATTAAGGACATTAAGACAACAAAATTTTTATACTAAGACCCATTTTCGACCGATCAGTTCTATGGCAACCATAAGATATAGTCACTCGATGTTGATCAACTTTTTCAAATTAGTTTGAAAACGTTGAATATTAAAAATCACCGACATTAAGAACGATTTACTTAAAAATAAAAAAGTTTTTTTTTTCACTAAGGTCCGTTTTCCGACCGATCGGTCCTATGGCAGCTATATGACATAGTCATCCGATTTTGACCAAAATTTGGAAATCTGTTTGAAAGTATTTAATATTAATAATGGCAGAGATTGAGGACGCTAGCATTGAAAACAAAAAAGTTTATCTCACTATGACCCATTGTCCGAACGATGGTTTCTATGGCAACTATAAGATATAGTCATCCGATCCGGTCGACATATTAGCAGCGTGCAGTAAAAAGAAGACTCTGTGCAAAATTTAAGCTCGATAGCTTTAAAACTGAGAGATTAGCTGGCGTAGAAACAGACAGACAGACAGACAGACGGACAGACGGACGGACGGACGGACAGACGGACGGACAGTCGAACGGACGGACAAAGCTCAATCGACTCAGCTCGTCGCCCTGATCAAGAATAAATATAATATAGTTTATGGGGTCGGAAATGAATATTTCTATGCGTTGCAAACTTCTGGACAAAATTATAATACCCTTTGCAAGGGTATAAAAAGTCAGTTGATGTCTGAGGGGGGTGGTGAGAGAGGCGGCAATAAGTAGTGTCCACTTTAAACGCTGGTTCTGCCAACTTGTTTCTTCACATTTATACGATGAATATCGATTTACATAAGCCGGATGGTGACCTCTCTGAACTCTCGGAATGAGTTCGGACGCTTGATTTGATGATACAGCATTCACTCTATCATTCTGTTTGGTAAACAGAATTCGTCTGTGAGGATTGTTCGTGCACTGGCGACACGATGCTTTCGATTTTGTCTTGCGTTTTTGTTTCAATGCTGTTGTAAGCAAGTGGCCGTTGTGTCTCTTGTATGCACTGTGTCCCAAGGCACGTTTTAAGATGCGCGACATGCAGTCCTTGCTGATATTCATGTTTCGATGAGAGCGAAGGGAGCGAATGGCCGGATTTCGCGGGGTCTTTCATTCCATCAGAATCCTCAAATAACTTTACGACTGTACGATACACAAGGTTTTGGGTTGATTTCCAGTGGGTGCAACATCCGAAAGACTTCACCTTTTTCGTAGCCGCATTCATGCAGGCCAATTACGACAACACGATTTTCAAGCTAGCCCCATTGCGAACAACTGACGCCAACAACTTTTGATGCAGTAATATATCATAAACGTCACTTGTCAAATAGCCGTCAAGTTGGAGTGGATGGCGTTCAATGGTTCAAAAAAACAATTCCGACTACTAGGTATAGAGTCATCTCCGTTCTATCATCAGTAGGCTTTGCCAGCCGCTTTTGATTCAAAACTGAAACAAAACTTTTCATTCATCTCGAATTATTGATCGGCCATCGTGCTAATTGCTTTGCCCTGAATATTATCCTTGGCCCCTGGGCTAAGGTGGCGCTCTTTGCCTATAAATAAATACATTTCAGGCAATTTCCGTTGCATTGGCGGGGCGTGTCCACTTGCTGCTGCCTTTCCACTCCATCGCTCACTCACTCTCACCTACGGCAAGTACAAATTGCGTCCCTGTAACTTCTCATTTGGGCCCATTATTTAGCTGCTCGTTTTGCGCTATTTTCTCTGCTTTTGTTTTGTGCTTTTAAGCTGCCATTCTCCTCTCTTTCAAACAAAAAAAAAAAAGCAAATTTTTCGGTGCATAAATTAAAATGCAAATCCTCCGCATGGAAAAAATCCCCCTGTAATTAACATACATTAGCACGAGGAAATGCAAAACTTTTCTTTCATTTTTTCGTGTTTCATTTTGTTGCAACATCGCGGACCTCGCTTCAAGTCTCCGTGTGCTGCTTACATACACATATATTTTCGTTAATTTCTGGACAATGACAGTAAGGTAATGTGACCAAGTGTACCGGGGGTTACTAGTGGAAGGGAAGTGCACTAATATCAAAATACATGGGGCAACGAAACGGAGTTCGGACCTTTCTCATGCATATGCAGCATTTCTCAGTTGTTATTGTTGTTGCTGCTGCTGGAGCATACATACATTTACGTAATCAACAGAAGGTCCGTGTACTTGTATAATGAGTAAATTACACCATCAGCCCCCTGCTGCCAAGCATTTTTGCTCAATTTGGCCAGCCTTTGGGCCGGACTTGACTTTTGTTGGATTTTTCGTTTCATTTTCAGCCGACGTTTGTTTTTTTTTTTTTTTCAGCTTGAAATTTTTCCACATGGAAAATTATTTGATTTATTTCCACTTGGACACACTGGCACTGCAATAAATCTTCGTTCAATATGGCAGAGTCGCACAGCAGGCCGAGAGGACAAGAGTAGACAGGGACCAATGAGGGGGCCTGCACATATGCATACATACTTATATTAGACTGGACCTCATTAGTATGAAGATTTTAAATGCAAGTTGAGTAAAAGAAAACAGTAGTTAAAAAAAGCCAACAAAATTATTGAGAAATAACCGGCTGGTAACATGGATACAAGAACATCAAAAGATGAAAGAATATTAAGCCGGGTTTCGGAAGAGTTATTCTACTGCCGATAATATTTGCAACCTCATCTCGATAATCCATCTCATGTGGAACATAAAAACGAAGGTTTATGCGTTTTTTGTGCCTTTGATTGGGCTGCACAGACTGGATGTGTCATATAATAAAAATCCGTTTTATAGAACAAATTTATAAAACTACAACCTCATTTGTATGGACGGGCCGAATGTAGAATAGGTTTTTAACTATACTTCGTAACGCTAGGTGATTTGGGTGTCCCTCTGCAGAACATTATTTTGAATTGGATCAGAGACAAGCGCGCCGGACAGATGTTAACACACGCCGAACAATTGACCGAGAACGCCAACAAGTACATCGAGCATTTACATCTGCTTCGTTCCTTCGTCTCGCATTCCAATATGAGCCAGATGTCGAATATTCCGCTCATCCGAAAGTTCTGATTGGTGCTATGGATAAAGAATGTCCCGATTGGGAGGTGTTGCACATTAGGAAAAATGCAACTACCGCAAATTGAGACGCCACCAGAACCATTGAACGTCTTGCTCATCGGCACGGATCCAGATTCAAACCTGTTTTACCTTCTGCTTTCAAGTGACTTCGTTTGGGGCAATAGAAATAATGCACAATACAGCGGTAAATGGTCACCAATTTAATTCAACCTTTAAAATCAAAGGTCAAGTGTATCATAAAGTAGGCTCATTGCTGTCAATGCCAAACGAACCACATAAATTTTTACAAATCTACTTTATGGGCGGTGAGGATGTCAATCGTGTGGATGCACGTTGCAGCTACAATAACCTCAATTTGCCTAACGCCAGGCGCATCGTCGTCGAGCTGGACTCCCTTTTGAATGAGCACCATAAATTATTGAAATTCTTTAAATCATACATGCACGAATTGCAAAGTGACAATCATGGAATAATGGTTGGCGACCGCACAGCGACGAGAGAAATTGTAATTCGATGAAGAAACAATAATGTAGTAAATTTGTGTTATTGTGATGCCATGCCATTATCGATTCTTGTAAACGCATTAACATAAGTAAATACTTAGTCATAATCAAAATAATAAAGAATCTATCTATCTATCTTATTGTGTTTACCTTGTTTTATAGTTATGACCAAAAGAACCGATTAAGGGCCGATTTCTTATCTTCTATGTACAAAGAACTATCTGTCGTATAAACTAACAAATAACAGAGTAAATTTTAAGTTTATCTGAAACATAGCAACTATTTAAAAGACGAGAAATCGGTCCTAAGTCTATTATTTGTTTTGAAAACTTCTTACTACCATTTGGCCACTTCGAGGTCCAGACTAATCTGCCAGGACATGCTATGTTTAGTTTGCCTTGTGCGTATTGCATACGCAGTTGAGAACTAAAATTTTATTTAGTGTTTAGTGCGGCTTCTTTGACAGCTGCAAATGCAGCAACAACAACAATTGCGAGAATTTTGGGAAAGAATTTGGGGGGTTTTTTTCTTTTTTGTATTTTTGGCCAACTGACCACAGAGTAATGCTTTCAAATTTCTTGTAAACTTGTGAAAATTTCTGCCACAATGGCAACATTCGAGCGGGACGGTCAGTGTGACAAGCACGAGTTATGCTTTTGAGGCTGTGGCTGCGTCTGCGGCTGCCCAGACGTGCTGGCAGGTCTATAAAATGAAACTTTATTACACACATGCGGAGTGTTAAGGGGGGGGAGGGGGACGACGACGCAACCATTATGCAACGTAATTGAATTGTTTCTGGCTTCCTTCCGGCAACACTTGCAAGGGTCACATGCGCCTTCTCTAAAGTGGTACACGCCCACTGTTGGGCCACTTGTCTTAATTTTCCTTGAACCGAAAAATTTGCCTACCATTTCGTGTTTTTTTTTTTCGCCCCTTCTGGCCATGGCAATTTAATGAAATTTTATTATTATGAACATGCCCATTAAAGTTTATTATATGACCAAGTGCTCTGTAGTTGAAAGTCCTGTGGCTATTTGTTTGGAGTCGCTCCATCCTGTTTGTCCCAGGTTAACCGCCAAAAGTTACTGCATAGCTTAAGGCGTCGTGGGTGCAACATAAAAGGAATAGCCTAGAATCATTTGACCATGCGCTCAAAAGGAATTTCTATCCGTATCCCTGTGAATGGAAGGAGCTGTGGTCGCCGTTGCCGCTTTTGAAGTGGTTTTTTTTTTGCACATGGAGTCATGTAAGAAGGGAGGGGGAAGAAGAAGTGTTCGAGCATTAAACTAAATACAAATTAAAATATTTGCCACACTGTGTATGTGTGTGTGTGTGTGTGTAAGAGTGTTTAATGAACTCTCTACACCAAAATTGTTTAAATGAAATTGCTTGGAAATGTTTTTGGTGGTAGGAAAAGAGACACAATTAAAACGTTGCAGTTAAACAAGCTCCACGAGGGTGGCTTTTAATACCAAAAACAGATAACTTTATTCTGATTATTTGATAATAAAACTACATATTCCCATAATATATTCCAAAGGCCGCCAATTTTAGGCATAACACATTTTATAGAATGCAAACACACTTGTCTATTAAAAATCTTAAACTTCATCTTAAGGAGTCTACTCTACCTTACACTTTTTTGGTCATCTATTTATGCCATCCATCTGGTTCCACGTCTGTTCAACACAAAACAATTTCAGCACGTCAATTCAACACACGTCAATTCAACACAAAACAAATTAAACACGAACAAAATAAACACGAACAAATTCAACACAACTCAACTTTAACACAAGCTATTTCAACACAACTACAATTTCAACATAATTTATTTCATCACGAAGCAATTCAACATCGGCAAATTTCAACACAGTTCAATTTTAACACCAGGAAATAGAACACACAACAATTTCAAATTTCAGTCGAACTCGAGTGTAGTATACTCCGTAACTTCGAAAGTGTATGCACATTTGTAAGAGATTTTTCGCAACTTGCATTTTTTTTTACTATCACCACTAATTTACTAATAGAAAGCAATTTAGCGAGCTAAATTTTCCGCGCTTCTCAGAACAGGCCTTTAGGTGAAATGACTTTATGTTACAAAGACGAGTGTTGAAATAGTGAAAATTGTCAGAGCGAGTACGGAGCGACCAACAATTCGCTATGACAATTTGCGTGGACCTGCCAACTCGTTTTTTTGAAAACAGCTGATAAATTGTCGAAGGGGGTCTGGAAATTATGAAACTTGTTTGATAATAGTCAGAGGTACCTTTGAGAATTGAGCACAAAATTTAAAAAATTAATGCAAAGAAGACCAAAAAACAAAACTACAATTATTTGGACAACTGAGCGGTGGACAAACAATTGGAGCTAATCAAAATTTTCGAGTCGCAACCAATTTTATGGAATCTGGCCTATAAAAAGCCCGGCAGCTGCATCACTTGTGGCGAATAATCCTTCTCTGTATGCTTCTCCCGGTACGCCATTTGCCCAATGTATGCACACCACCCGAGTCTAAACCTTCGCAGTCTCCACAGCTCACGGAATGGCCCAACAGCCAACGGCCAAGCAGCCCTTCAAGGGATTAGGGCTGCTTGGCCCTCAAGTCTCCACAGCCCATTATAGTAGTGGCTCCTTCGGCGCACTGTGGTAGCTTCCGTTGCTACAGTTGTGGCCACCCACCAGCCACCTTTAAGTCCGTATTCACCTAGTTTTTTCTCCTCTAATACGCCCGGAGAGTATGATCAGCCTCCAGTCTATGGAGCTGGCTGTGGCTATGAATATTGCCTCTGGTTTAATATGCGGCCCAGCAATTTTAATCTCCAGATGCGTTTTGTGTTGTCGTTATAGCAGTATGTCTAAGTGGCTAAGTTCTGCTCCCGCAGTCCAAAATAGAGGGCTTCTACCGCCCCACACAAAATGCTTCCATGAAATAGACCATGGCATTAGCACAGACAACTGAATTTCCCCTAGTGACTTTCATTTTCAATTTTATACACTTTTTTATTTTATTTGAATTAGCCCGCTTATTTTTTATACACACAACAGCTGATTTCTGTCTGTTGTCTGGTCACACTTCATTGTCTGAGCGGCTCTGGAAATTATCAAACAATTTCCGCTCCGCAAAAATTGTCAGCGTCTCCGTACTACGCTTAAGTTTTTAGTGAATGACCCTACCTCTAATAAATAACAATTTTTGACTTACCGCTAGAATTCAACTGCATTATTAATTTCAGGTTCATTCCAATAGCTAAATTCAAATTGATGTATGTAAAGTGGCACTATACTCGAGTGGCGCCAAGGAGATCGACGTTTGGCAGAGACAGACGATTGGCAGAGAGTGACTATCAACTAGAAGGAGAGCAACAGTCGTTGATAGTCAGCCGTAGAAGTCGTACGCACGTAGTTGCTGTTCATAAAGTTGCAAAGTTTAATGTTAATTTTCTTTATCATTTTCCCATTCGGGTTATTATTTAAATAAACATTTAATCATTGTTTTAATCATTGGATATTCATAATCCTACATGTTCATATATTGTCTAATTGACTTGGATAACGTTTTTTTGATTTGAAATAATTTCATAATTACAGCCAAAATATTGATTTTTTCCCTTTTCTTCCTGCCTCATTTTCCAACATTTGTTGGTTAAAAATGAATTGCAACATATGTAAACTAATAGGGTGTTCACTTTGTTGTGCACAAAAGCACTTGGCCAAGTTTGCCCGACTTATATTGTGAGCAGCGCTCTGTGCCCGAAAAGCGAAAGATGTTCTTCTGAAATAGTACGAACAAATGCAAAGTATAGATGCGCTATCGCTCAAAACGTTCGTTACTATTGCAGCTCCCATATATTCGTCCGATTTTGATAAAAAAAAACCTTTTAGAATTATATAAGAGCATATTATATTAATAAATACTAAATTAGGAGACGATTTCTTTGAAAACAAAAAAGTGTTTCTCACTGGAACTAGTTTTCCGACCGATCGTTCCTGTTATCCCGCTTATATGTGGAGAACTTAGCGCGTACTTGTAGCATCACAGAGTGTCAAGTTCACAGCGCAATGTGACAATCTGTAATGCAGCGTATACCCAGCATAAGTGAATAAATCCACATATGTATAAACGGGGTATCTAGCAGCTATACCATAGATCAAATGGATTTTTCCAAAGTTGAGTATTTAGCCTATTTATACGCAAACGAACGAAAAAGATGTAATTGAAATTTGGAAAACACCTGAAAAAACGAAATGAATCAATCGTAAGGCAATATTTTTCTTGCTACTCATCTTCAATGCAGCGCTCCGCCTCAGCTATTTCCCCAGTGCCTGGATAAGCGCAAATATTATTATGCTGCACAAACCAGAAAGCTACCAGACGGGCTGGAGTCCTATAGGCCAATAAGCCTTCTCCCAGCCTTTGGCAAATTACAGGAAAGCGGAGAATCTTGGAGAATCCTGCAGTCAAACGGAAGATTCCAAAGTTTCAATTTGGATTTCGACAGAGACATGGCACAACTGAACAACTTCACAGGGTGGGCAACTTCGTCCTGGAAGGTTTCCACGCCAAAGAGTACGTTGTGGCAGCGTACTTGGATATTCAACAGGCATTTGACCGCGTCTGGCACGACGGCCTACTTACTTAGATCAAGGGAACGCTCAATTTACAAATCTTCTTAATGGTCAAATCATTCCTCTCTGACAGGACCTTCAGAGTGGTCCCGAATGGCCTTGCATCCCTGAAGAAGAGGAATCGAGCAGGAGTACCTCAAGGCAGCGTGCTAGGCCCATCCTTATTCAGTCTTTTCACCTCGGATATACCCTCATCGCTTGATATACCAATAGAAGACCCGCAGGACCTCTTTATAGCCACGTTTGCTGATGACACTGCTATAATGGCAAGAGACCCGTATATTTATAGGGCAACTGATACTTTGCAAGAGTATCTCAAGAGGCGCGAAAACTGGTCGTGCCGTTGGAACATATCTATAAATCCTGAGAAGTGTGCCTGCGTCAAGCACACACTCAGAAGTCACATAAGTCCTGGTGTCTTCTTGCACAAGACGGGCCATAAGTACCTTGGAGTTACCTTGGATAAGGGACTCACATTCAAGCAGCATGCCGCCGAAGTAGCTGGCAGACTACGTAGCAAGGCGACGAGAATGTGTTGGCTCCTCAACGCCAACAACAAACTGTCACTCAAATACAAAGTCCGCATATTCAAGGTCATCCTAGCTCCGATGTGGGGTTACGGTGTACAGGTATATGGCATTGCCGCAAAAACCCAACTGGCAAAAATCAGGGTTTTTCAGGCCAAATTCCTCAGAAGAATCACAGGGACATCAAGCGAGAATGCGGTATTCCTAGGGTTGGCGACACCCTCAACCATCAGGCTGCGCGCTACCTTGATAAAGCAGCGTGCCACCCAAACAATCTTGCCAGACGTCTCCTGCGAAAAAGCAGAATAAACGGGATCAGCGCAAGAAGGAGATTTTGAAGGAACCAACCCACTGACCATCGAAGGATCTAGCCCTAATATGCCCACCTACTACAGCACTACAAATGTGTACTAAGTAATAGACAATTATAAAATACTATCACATAAGCAACAAAAACAACTCAATTAGAAAATCTAGAAGTTAAAATCCCTACAACTAGAAATACACGATAAACAAACATGTACCACAGCAAAAGCTGAACAAATGAAATTACAGTTACACTTCAATATAAGTTATTCAAATAAGTAACCGTAAATTGTAATAATATATTAGTAAGGCTTCTAAATAAATAAACAAATCCTTTTCCAATCCAAAAAAAAGCTGTCAAATGGATTGACCGCCTACTGCGCCACGTGTTGAACTCAAAAACTAAATGTACAGCGCCACCTTTTTAAATTTTTATCGACTTTTCTATTTTCTTAAGCTTATTTCAAGTTTATTTTCAATTTTTGCCACGCCCCCTCCCGCCTCCGCAATTTGGAAAAAACGTCATATCTCCTACAGTTTAAATGATATATGGTTCGTACTTCTAGAAATATCTAGTAATCAAAATTATTTATCGATTTGCTGAAGGAATGATAAAGATCGGATGAACGATACTCAAGTTATGAGCAAAAAACGGCCAGTTAACATCCGCCACCCCCCACCCATAACCACAACATTCCGTTCAAGAAAGGCAATCTTAGTGAGAGAGAGAGAGAGAGAGACAGAGAGAAACTTAGAGAGCGCACAACGGGGTACGAGCAAATGCGAGGGTAAAGATACAGAGTATGTTATAGTAGGGCTTGACCGACTTTCTTTCTTGTTTTTTATATATATATAAATCATTTATCTGTTTATTAGGGCTTGTGAATAAACTCATTATAAATTCAATGATTACAAAAAAAACTCTATCCTGGTAGTTTCAATATTGCTGCATAAGTTTATTAATACAATGTTAATTATCTAGTCTTATTTTCAGTTTTCCCTTTAAAGACGACAGCTACGAGCTCATGGATTAATTCCACATTTAAAAGCTAAATCCCCATCATGCGTCATTCATGCGATTAACGTTTCTGATCGTCATCAAATATGCCACAAATCCAATGCCAAAATTTATAAATTAATGTTTTAATTTCACGCTCAAGTTAACATTTAATATTTTGAAATGAGGTTTGAGGATTGCTTTGTTTACTTTTCTTCAGGTGACTGCCACCATAAATGACAGAGACTGTGGGTTAGTGAGTCCTGGCCTGGTTTCACTTATCAAATTTACAAAAGTTTAACAACTTCTGACATCATACATACTCGTATTTGCCAATGGAGAACTAAAGGAGAAAATGTAGCGACCCCTCAAGTCCAATGATTACAAGCTGCTCAACCACAGTACCCCCCCCCCCCAGTAAGCCATCAACCCACCAACCCACCATTAGCAACAGGAGGAAGAGCTGCGAAATATTCAAACCTGTGCCGCCTGAATGCGCCCACCCCCCCCTTCTCCCACCAAAAAGTTATCCACTCGACCCGGACCCGTTGCTGCTGGCTCCTTTGGCACGTCTCTGAAGTTGAGTTGAGTTTCATTTTGCCTTTTGTTGCGCTCGACTTGAGCACAAATACCGGAAATTGTTGTCAAGATAATTATTGTTATTTGTTTTTCAACAGAGGCACAAATAAAGCAACAACAACAACGGCAACGACGGAGCCTTGAGGCTGCTTCCTGGCTGGGGGTATGTTCATCAATCTGGCAAAAACATCAACATTCGCCCGCCCTTGATGGTGAAGTGGGCAGCGGGGTATGAGGGGCGAAGCAGCTTGTTTCTGTGGCTTTTGCTCGGTGAGTATTAAAGAGCCAAATTGCTCATCGTATCTTCGGCCTGGCCTGACGTGTAATTTGCGGTTATGCAACGGACAGTGATAGTGGCAGCCATCTTTACCTGCATCCTGCACTTTGAGCGGTGTGGAGAGCTGCGGTTGCCATCAAACTTTCAGAGTCCATGGAGCTCTGCATAAAATTGAAGCACTTGATTGATTCTGCTTGAAAATTTCATAACTAAAGCAAAAATATTTACCTTTTGACAACTTGAGCATGATGCACTCTGCGAGGACACCAGGACGAGATCGAAGGGTGCTTCATCGGTGCGTCTGACTGACGAGCAGCAGTTTCAAGTGCTGGGCGAGGGAAAGTTTCGTTTGTTTCCGTCAATCACAAAGCCCATATCCTGTGGACGGCTTTTGTACTTGAAACTTTAGTAACCATCAGGAGCGAATGGCACATTGGACAAGTATGTAAAATGATAAAGGTATTTTTCGACAGCTAAAGTTTTAACGACATTTAATTAACCTTCAGTTTACGGTTAGTTACTCGTACACTTAAAAAAAAAAACACAACTTTGTACTCAAACTTCGACTAATTTTGATTTTTGTTTTAAAAGTAAATCCGAGATTGGTTCATGCATTTTCACACTTACCTTCCGATTGATAAAAATACAAAATATTTGATTTATTTTCCGAGTGTTTGCCTGTACAAGTACAACATACGCTCCTTAACACGAACATCAAGATGGCAGGATGGGAAGCCAACAGCCAAAATTAAACTTTAGTAATTAGCAAAAAGGAGTTAACTGATTTTACAAGCAGGCCAACTGCACGGGAACTGCAAATGAAGCACAACGAAATGCGGAATGTAATGAGGCGGCAAAATAAAAAGGATTCAACAACAAAAGTCACAGCATTTAGCGCATTGCGGAGGATCGCATCGCGGCCATTACCGTCTAGATGAAAATATAACGGAATTAAATTAATTACAATCATTATCGCCTAGTGCACACCTGGCCCAGGTAGTGTGTACTTGTATCCGCAATCCCTGCCAGCGAGTGCATTAGGTTTAAGCAGTTGGCAGGCGGACTAACCAGATAATTTTTATTTCTTTTCTTTTTTGGGGTTCATTCAGCAATTTTAACTTTGTATGTTTGTTTGTCAGAAATGTAATTAAGTCGAGATATTTAATTAATATTTGCTGCTTAAGACGTTTTCAAAATTAAACTGCTTTAAATGCTTTGTTTGCGATTGACTTTTCAGAGTTCTTTTGCGCTTATTAATCCATGCGTCAATATAACTGACTAGGTAAAGCCCAGGCCGAAAAATTGCAAAAATCTCGTATCAAAATCAATCCCGAAGTACAATGCACAGTTAAGTAGAAGTGAAGACGATACCTGATGAATTTTCAAAGTAAAGGCCTCTACGACAGGGTTCTCCTTGAAATGAGGACGGAAAATCTCTGACACTCAGTGATGCATGACTACGGCAAGCATACGGTGTGAATTGCTGAGTGTGTTCGGCCCCCGTGGGCTAAGGCTGGGGAACTCTGTACTATGTACATGCGAAGTAACGAGAAGTTTCATACAAAAATAGATGGAAGAAGAAGCAAAGTAAGTTAAGAAATGTTTGCAAAGGGATATCTATAAGGAGAAAATAGAGCAGCTAAGAGGGCAAGCTACTCATATCCCGATACCTAATGAAACCTTACCCATACCGCGCCGCCCTAGTTTAAGTGAGCAAGATTTTCTTGGACCGCCATCGGAAGGAACTGTCGCTTCATCCATTGAACATTCGGACAGCGAAATCATGCGGACATTACAAAGCTTTGGCTCTGTAAGATGTAGTGACCGATGGAGAGTCGATGTCTTGCAATCTATCGGAGATAGGATGTTCCCCGCAATAGGAGACAATTCAGAAGACAACAGTACGCTTGGGTTCAGCGTAACTGGGACAAGCACAAAGGCCGATGCATTAAGTCCTTGCTTGATGGACCTGACGAGACGGTAATGCCAAACCAAGAGGTGATGGAACCATATTGGAAGGAAATAATGACACAGCCGAAACCCTCTTCATGCTCGAACGCCTCGTTCCACATGGAACACCAGCTAGAGAGGGCGTGGGCATCCATTACACTGGGTGAACTGAAGGCATCTAAAGTGACATTATCCTCCTCCCCTGGTCCTGATTGAATATCCCCGGCAACTGCCAGGAGTATTCCGAATGGCATTATGCTTCGCATAATGAACCTGACCCTCTGGTGCGGGAAAATACCAAAGCTCTTCCGGATATCTCGAACCATTTTCATCCCGAAAATGGCGAAGGCATCTCGACCGCAAGACTTTCGTCCGATATCAATCCCATCGGTAATAGTGAGACAACTCAATGCCATTCTGGCATCTCGATTAACCACTCTGTTTGATTGGGATCCACGGGAGCGAGGTTTCTTACCTACTGATGGGTGTGCTGATAACGCGACTATTGTCGACTTAGTCCTGAGCAAAGCAAAGTGTACTGTGGTCGAACCACAGAGCTTTCGCGTTGGTTTGCACACATGTCCAGCACAGAAGCGCTCTAACGAATGGAAGTATTTGGGCATAGAATTCACTGCAGATGGGAGGGCTCGTTTCGTTACTGCTTCCGACACTTTATGTATTATTATGAATACTTAAAAGAAATAGCCTGAGACAAATTTCCTCTTTCGACCTGCTACCTTGGTAACCACAAAGGTATAAACATCGCATTTTAACACAAAAGGTGAGGTTTTAGCCAAATGCCTCGTCATCTACATGAAGCGAAACCACAGCCAAGGGAACGGGCTTGGAATAATTCGCGAGGAAATAAGACCCTTTTGATCTTGACTCTAATCTGGCAGTGTAAGGAGACATAAGAGGTGTAGAATTAGTGGGAGATATTAGGCCTCGGCTTGGTATCGACAATGAAATACCACTAATCTTATTGTTTCCTTACTTACTTGATTAAATGGAACGTGTATCATTTCCTAGCCATTATACGGATATATTTACTAAATCTTATGGTATGGGGTTTTGATGCAAGCTTCTTGATCAAAGTATCAAGAGTTTGTTATATAATCGCAAACAAATTCTTTAAAGAAAGAATGCACTCTTGTGTTTTTTGAATTGAAAATTTGTTATAACTCCAATTACTCAGGTTTGATCCAATTCAAGGACATTGCCAGATAGGGAGTTTGACTAGGGCGGTACATCTCTCAAATAATAACGGAGATGTCACAAGGCCAGCTCAGTGCGGACAGAAACCACACATAGAACAAACGAGCAAATGCTGACTTGATCTCGGTGTTCAGTACACACAGGGACAGCAAAAGCTCGGCCTATCGATCCTTTTGCTTTAAAGAGTTTTTAACAAGTGGTGTCAGAAAAGTTAGCATTGGGATAACTGGCTTGTGGCGGCCAAGCGTTCATAGCGACGTCGCTTTTTGATCCTTCGATGTCGGCTCTTCCTATCATTGTGAAGCAAAATTCACCAAGCGTTGGATTGTTCACCCATGCAAGGGTGAACGTTAGCTGGGCTTAGACCGTCGTGAGACAGGTTAGTTTTACCCTACTAATGACAAAAATGTTGTTGCGACAGCATTCCTGCGTAGTACGAAAGGAACCGCAGGTACGGACCAATGGCACAATACTTGTTCGAGCGAACAGTGGTATGAGGCTACGTCCGGTGGATTATGCCTGGACGCCTCTAAGGTCGTATCCGTGCTGGACTGCAATGATAAATAAGGGATAAATACAAATCGTGAAAGTAATACTAGCAAGATGTTGTTTCTTACCCCGATTATTCACGTAACTCAGATAAATATGAAAACGCGCTTGTCCTGAATGATGCCACATTAACTGGTGTAAGAAAAAATTGCTTTTTCAATGAGTTAAAATGCTTTGATGCTACTGAAAACTATGTTGTTGCAATCTATCTATCAGCAATTCTATCTCATTTCATTTTAAATGAACGTCTTTTTACCCTGGAAAATTTTAAGTTTAGAATGAATATGTTTGAATATGGTGAGACAGAACTTGTAAATAAGTCAAATGCAATTGAAATTAAGCAGCTAAAAACGCATTCCAATAAAGCAAGCGCTCGGCAAAGGATGAATCTAGTTCATTTTTTCACTCTCGTAATAGGAGACTTAGTCCCGCCTAGCAACAAGGTATGGAAATTTACTGTTACTCTTATTAGAATGGTTGATCTCATACTTCAAAATAAATTCGATTCCAATAATTTAATAGAGCTTTCGAAACTCATTGAAGAACCCCATTCCGACTATTGTAAACTCTTTAACGCTAAACTTAAGCCTAAGTTTCACATTTTGTTCCATTATCCTGAAATTATTAAGATTAATGGCCCACCTAAAATTGTATGGAGTCTTATAGGGCGTTTTTACTACAGCTGCGTCCGCGTTCGCATCCACTTATCGGCAAACGCGCGTTGAACTTCATATAAAAAACAGTCAGTTGTGGGCCGAGGGGTGGTGAGGGGGGCGGCAAAAAAGTTGGTTCTGCCAACTCGTTTTTTCATGTTTATACGATGAATATCGATAGGTATCGATATCGATAAGACTTTTGACAACAAAATCAGCTGGCTCAACAATTGGCGGTAAATGGAAATGGAAGGTAAGATGTTTTTATTCTGTTTATTTATTTTTATAAAGGTTTTCCCTTTCTACAGGATTAAAAAAAATGGATTGGACCCCAGCGGCGACCTTCTTCCTTCTCGATTTATGGGAGGAGAACATTAACGGACTTCGAGGTGCAAGGAAAAACACGCACATATAAAAAAAGTCTTGCGGTATTTTTATTGAATTTCCGACTACTTCCGACTACCAAGCTCGTTCGCCAAGGACAGAAATAGGTGGTAATCACTTGGTGCGAGATCCGGACTATACGGTGGATGCAAAAGAACCTCCCATCCGAGCTCCCGGAGCTTCTGGCGCGTCACCAAAGATGTGTGTGGCCTGGCGTTGTCCTGATGGAAGACAATTCGGCCTCTGTTGATCAAAGATGGCCTCTTCTGCATGAGTGCTGCATTCAAGCGGTCCAGTTGTTGGCAGTACAGGTCCGAATTGAGCGTTTGGCCATAGGGGAGCAGCTCATAGTGGATGATTCCCTGCCAATCCCACCAAACACACAGAAGAACCTTTCTGGCCGTCAATCCAGGCTTGGCCACCGTCTGGGCAGCTTCACCGCTTTTCGACCACGACCGTTTGCGCTTCACGTTGTCGTAAGTGACCCACTTTTCATCGCCAGTCACCATCCGCTTCAAAAACGGGTCGATTTTGTTGCGATTCAGAAGCGATTCGCATGCATCCATACGGGCAAAAATGTTTCTTTGCGTCAAGTCGTGTGGCACCCATACATCGAGCTTCTTTTTGAATCCAAGCTTCTTCAAATGGTTTATAACGGTTTGATGACTCATGCCCAGCTCTTGGCCGATGCTACGGCTGCTACTATGCCGGTCTCTTTCGATCAATTCAGCGATTTTATCGCAATTTTCGACGACAGGCCTTGCGGACCGTGGCGCATCTTCGATCACCTCTGCACCAGAACGAAAACGTTGAAACCATCGTTGTGCGGTGGAAATGGAAACTGTATCGGGTCCATAAGCTGCACAAATTTTATTGGCAGCATGAGATGCATTTTAGCCTTTATCGTAGTAGTACTGTAAAATATGCCGTATTTTCTCTTTATTTTGCTCCATGTTTGCGACGCTATAACTCACGAACGACTAAAAACAAACAACAATAAATCAAATACGTGTTAGCGCGTGAAAAGAGCTTTCCAAAAAGCTCTAGCGTGAACCGATGCGACGAATACAACTAGAACTACGCGCTTGCAAAGACAAGCTTGCGGAAATACCGCAAGACTTTTTTTATATATAATATAAGGAGATGGCAGAAGAATTGGCTATGTACAGACCGACTGCGGCTGAGGTGAAAAACAGGTTGGAAAACCTGACTACATGACTGACTACCTGACTACCTACATATACAAATAAATATAAACCAATGTGTCAATGTGATAATGTCATAGATTTCCGCTGTAGAAAGAAGCAAGCCAAAATGGGGCCATCTGGCGGAACATCCTCAACTTGGGAGCATTTCTTAAAAGTGCAATCAATTTTGGCTACCTCGAAGGCTGTCAACATCAGGAAATTGAGGAGAAGAAGCTGCAAATAATGACTTCGGTGGCCGAAGACATTAAGGCGGCCAACGACGAAATGAAGTCGTTCCATACGTAGCTGTTGGACATCTTTAAAAACAGAAGCCAATAATGAAATAAAATAAAATCAAATTAGCAAGTAAATAATAGTTAGGTAACAAAAAGACTTATGTGTGATCCAATATGTAAATGAATGTGATCCAATAATTATTAAGCAACCATCTGTGAAAAATGAAATTTAATTTTGAAATAAAATAGTGAATATAAATATTAAAAATCTATGTACAATATATATTATTATATCCATCTCATTGCGAAATATGTGCCAAGGGAGCGTCGAATAGCTTCAGCTTCTGCGTTGTTGTTGCCAAGCCACACAATATTTTCTGGCTGCTGTTTTTCTTCACCAGCATCCGATTCCCATTTCTCGTTCATGACACTGTTAAACTCGTTTAAAAAATTATGAAGAATACAACAGCATATAATTATATTTGTAGTTTTGGAAATGTGGTTATCGAGACCTTTACCAATACGCCGAAAACGCGCTTTTAAGTGGCCAAATGCATTCTCTACAACGCGCCTTGACTTTGACAAATGGTAATTAAAAGCACGCTGTTCTGCTGGTTGGTCCACTGAAAACGGATACGGCTTCATTACAGTGCTGGAGAATCTAAAGGCAGAATCTCCAAGGAACACAACTGGAATCTCAGTGCCACATATAGTTATGGCATTTTCATTGAACAGAGATGTCCCTTCCAACACATCCTTGAGCTGGCTCTCAGAGTATATCTGAGAGTCATGGCAACGTCCAGGACACCCGACGTGTATGTATAAAAATCTATAACTGCAAAGGCAATTATTATTTTGAGGTTTTTGAAAGACACACACATAAACGATATCTTACCTGTAGTCGACCAGTGCAAACATCACCGTTGAGTACCACCCTTTGTAGTTGTGATACTCCACTGCATCTTTTGCATTTGGCCGTACTTCAAAACCTTTTCAAAATCTTTGACGCACTCTTTCACCATTTCATCGGTCAAGAAGTTTGGTGGCAGATACTCGGTAGCCATTTGGGATATCACCTCGTTGCAGAACTCGATCAGTATTTTGCAAACCATTGATTTGGATATACCAAATAGTCTCCCAATCGTTCGAACCAAGCGTGTAAAGAGCAACGGCGATTCGCTTGTCCAGTGGGATTGCAAGCCGAAAAGGAGTGTCTTGCTTTGCCAGCCCAGGCAGAAGTTGGACTAAAACCTGAAATGTTTGCCTCTCCACACGAAAACATTCCTTGAAAAATGCGTCTGTATTTTTAGGCACATCGGTCTCCCAAAAGAAACCATATAACCGACTCTAGAAAATAAATGATTAAGAACTGGAATACTAGTTAAATGGCTTGTGACTTACAAACGCACAAATGCTACGTGTTTGCTGGTCACAGCACACTCGTTCATTACTTGCAAAACATTTTTATTCAACTGTATTATCTTCAATTGTTGCTTTTCAATTGCATTTAGCATAACAATGTCACTGAAATTCATTTTGATTGATGGAAAAAGGTAAACAAACAGACCAGATCAGCTGTTGTGGATGCGGATGGGGACGCTGAACGCAGTAGAAACACCTTTGGAGACTTATCGAAAAATCGTGCAATCGATGACAGAAAGCGCGTATGTGGAAATCGGCTATTATTAGATTTGAGGCTAAGCATAAAGAAGCCAAAATGTATGCCCATAATATTTCAAGCAGGAAATACACTGCTCGCCACATGAATAGGACACCCTGTATGCTCTCTATAAAACTGCTCGTAACTCGAAAACGAAATGGTAGAATAACGGTATTTTTTGCATATTATCTTTGTGCAAGCATTCTTCGCTCTTTCTGGTATATTCCAAGTTTTGGAATAGAACCGTCATAAAGTTGTTTGCACTTTATGTGAGCATTCGCAAAAATTCAATGGAATTTTTGTGCCACTTGAATAGAACATGCATTTTATTTGGTCGGTATCGTTGACACGTGCACACAAATTTTGGTTTACTTAAACTTTTTGCTTTAATTGAAGTGTATATAAAATTAAAAAAAAACTAAAATGGGGCGTGGCACTTCATTATCTGAGTCGGAGAAAGGAAAAATCCAAGCTTACAAGGATTCTGGCCTTTCTATTGCCAAAATAGCAAAAAAAAGTCGAAAGGAGCCGTCACGCCATAACAAATTTTTTACATAATGAGCCTAATTATGGTAAAAACATGAAGGGCCGCACCCACAGTGTGCTTACCATCGCGGACAAGCGACTTATATTAAGAGAAGCTTCCAATTCGCACGACTCTTTGGCCAAGATAAGGGAAAAATGCAACGTTAAAGCAAGTTTGACAACCATGCGTCGTGTTATTAATAATGCTACACACCTGAAGAGACTAAAAATCAAGAAGAAGCCACCTCTTAACCGGGCTCGGAAGTTACAACGCCTTGATTTCGCGCGCGCACATGTCACCTGGACTTCGGAGTGGCGACGTGTTGTCTTTTCGGACGAAAAAAAGTTTATTTGGAGGGCCCCGATGGCTACAGCTACTATTTTCATGATCTTCGAAAAGAACCACACCATCTTGATAAGTTGCACAGCAGTGCTGGAGGTATTATGGTATGGGGGGCCATTTCCTATTATGGCACCTGTGAGCTTAAATTTATTCCAACCACCATGAATGCGTTGTGTTATAATGGTATATTGAAAGAGGCCTTTCCACACTTCCAAACTCTTTTTGCAATTCTAAAATGGATTTATCAACATGATAATGCCCCTATACATACGGCCCGGATTGTTAAATCGTAAATAGCGAGCCAAAATGTGGAGTTATTAAACTGGCCACCCTATTCACCGGACTTGAATATCATTGAAAATGTGTGGGGATGGCTAACACGTGAAGTATATGGATCAGGTCAGCAATATTCGAGCGTTCCCGAACTAATTGCAGCTATCAAATTAGCATGGGGCTCAATATCGTTGAATTATTTGGGAAAATTGTATGCATCCCTTCCAGACCGAATGTGTGAGGTTTTGGAGAAAAAAGGAGGCTCAACACACTATTAAAAACTTTTTTTGGTTTAAAAACATGTTAGTAATTTCTTATTTAAGTAATATTGTTATTTGAAAAGGATTGATATATTCTTAAATGGTTTTTAGATAAAGTGTCCTATTCAAGTGGTGCAAAATGAAGACTCCAAAATTTGTTACTTATTGGTTAACAATGTTTTTTGTATACTTACAACTTTTGAATAATTTTGTAATTTTCGTCTAATTACTACATTTAAATAAACTTTATAAGAAAACAAAAATTATTTTCCTAGATGGCTTGGTTTAGCAGCAATTAACTATAGAAAATCGACTTTACAGGTGTCCTATTCAAGTGGCGAGCAGTGTATATATCTTATACTTTAAGTATGAAAGGTGCCTTAAAATTTTCAAATTTTTTAAATAAGTACCTAAATGGCCTCCCACCTGATTTTGTAATTCTAAAATGTAAATATTCCTCAATAGAACAATGTTATTTTTCTTTTGCCATAAAAAATAAAAACAGCTTTAAGAATATCATCATAAGTGAAATAGAATTTGAGGGAACGATTTACAAGGAACGTTTGTTGGTTACCAAAACTATTAATCAATGCATAGAATTGCATAAAATTGATAAAATACTATTTAGTGTGTCTAATGAACCATATTTACTGACACATACATAAATATGAAGTCTTATCTTTTAATACCCATTACCAAGCATTTGAAATAGGCTCACAGATCGAGGATTTAAATATTGTTTCATTAACGAGTTTCGAAGGCCCTCCCATTCATTTGAATTACAAACCAAGTGGAAAAAAATTCTAGAATTTAAGGATACCACATTTACTTTATTTTAAGAATATCATTTTTAAAAAATAAATAGTTTGAATGAATAACTGAATCCATTGGTTATTAAATACTGGTAGTTTCATATACACAATATCATAATGGTATTATAAAAATATCCAGTTGATATTATAGTGGTGTATCATTGATCGTAAGTTCATATCATATACATTGTGAGGACGTTTAATTTTCTGACATTTGGATTTCATATTTTTGAATTTCAAATGCCCTGCCGCCCAACTGACTTCTTGTGTGAGCGAACCAGTTCCGGGTTCATCACGAGACGATCTGGCAGCGCGGCGAGACTACGTCATGAAAGTTTTAATGTCACTGATCGTGTCGTAAGCGCCACAATTTGGGATTTTGCGGGAAAAGGCGACGCAGTGTGCGACTTGTCAAAATTCGCAAGTTTGGTTTTCGGCCAGAATGGCCAATTCTTTTCTATCCAGACTTCGATCTATACGGTTGTAACAAAATTACTGCTCTGCTATCACGTGCATAACACACGTGCATCGTGCTATTCCTACTCCGCTTAAGCCTTGGATATTTCCGGCAGCCCCAGCAAATCAGCCATTCTGAAGTTTTTTTTATATTGGTGGGAGAAATTAGTGACGCGTCTGTAATACAGCTTAAGGTACGCATTATAGTGAGATTTATTCGCCCTTGTTAATTAGTGATTCCTTTGACGCAGTCGGCGGCCGTAACCTTGACTTGTTGGCGTGGCCCAACCGAGTGTATTACTGCCTCGGTGGCCGATATTGTTTGACTGGGAATCAGTGCGGTCCTTCAAGTGGCACTGGCTACGGCCAGTGACCCAACCTCCAACAATACTTGGCCCCGGCAGAGGCCACCACACTCGTTGAAGATCGATTCGGCCACGGCCAGTTGCCACAACACTAATTGAGGGTTGATCAGAGCCCAAGCGCAGGTGTGGCTTAGCTGTTTTTGTCATACACCAGGGAGAGTGAGGTTATGTGAGGCCGACCAACACTATTGGTTGCCACCGACGGAGAGCTGCTCCGCACCCATGTGCCAATAAGCACACCGAGTCTGAATATAACGTTCGAGGTTACAATTTGAGTGAAGCGATGGCGTCCCTTAATTCTTGGGCGATAATGGAATGAGCGTCAGTATAGCCGGCTCCTATACGTACCCTAAATCGGGAGATTTTTCGTGATTTCGCCCCCATGGAATTGTTCATAAGAACCTTTTGTTGAAGGATTGAGTATTCGTAGTTTGTAGTTATCTTTTCTTTTAGCCGTAACTTTAATATTCATTACTTATTGCCGTAATCTTATTATAGCCCATGTACGGATTCAAGCGCACCTAATACTATTTCCTCACTCCTCATGAAAACTTAATTTCATCTTTAGAGGGCATCTATAGCTTCATCAGTCTCCAGGCCTGCTGACGTCGATGGACCTTGTCGTAAGTACGGCATAACCGTGATATCTTGATAATTTTGGCCGAAGATCCTTTATATGTATATGAGTCTGTGAGAAATTATTATTTTGTGGTTGTGCCTTGAGCCTTAATCGTAGAAATGAATTAGTCGTTAGGTTTTTCTATTTGCAAGTAATACCCCTTAGTTTTTAAGCCTTTTCATATCAATATTCCTCAATATTCTTAAGTCATAATGTTAGTATATTGGAATCCTCATCACCCCAATATATAGTTAAGCCATGAAGGCGATATTGAATTTGAAATGATTTAGTTTATTGCTTTGTTGTTTTTGCTTTGAGTTTTTACAGGTAGGGAGGGTAGAGAAGGGAAGAGCACTAACACCTCGTTCTTCCACTCTGAATAAGTGATGCGTTCGTGTTTCTTTTTACGTTTGGGTTTTCCTTGTTCCGTTCCCTATGACTCTGTCTACATTTTAGTCATGTGACGTCTTCGTTTTCGAGAGCAATAGCCCACCCCAGCCCTGAGCACAGCCGTGCAAGTTAGTTAGACAGAGAAGCTCTCGAATCGTTGTTATACAGGCGTGTTCGTTACAACATATTTAAAAATACTGCTTTGATATTAAAAAAATATTGCATTGGTACCCTTTTGATATTTTAAAAATATTTCTTTGATACTAAAACCATGTCCTACAGGTATTTTGAAAATATAGCTTCGATACTATAATAATATATCATTGATATTAACCAATATCAAATTGTTGATCTGAAAAAATATCACTTTGATGTGTTCGAAATGTCAAAGTGATACATTCGAACATATCATCTGGGTATTTTTCAGATGAAGGTAGATTTCATACCACAAAATACCAGATTGATACTAAATATCGCGATCTTTTTTTTCTGTGTATTTGACTGAGCGGGCGTATGTGGAAATTGGCTATTAGGGGCTGCGCACTCATGCAGCTGAAAGATAAACTGACGGCAGAACTTTAGGCCGAACTTTAAGCTTTCGTAAAACAAGCACACTACATGCATGCAAGTGCGCCAGTGCCTGTGGCTATGCGCTTAACTGAACATTTGAAGTCAGCCGTAAGTTCAGCTTTGGTTGAATAACCAAGCATGCTTGTTTATTTCAGCTCGCTGATTTATTTAGTAACGGCGGCAGTTACACAGCAGTCATGGACTAGGAAACATTATTAAGTGAAATTGCATTAAAAACTAAAACTATTCCAATTGAAGTCTGACGTATAATATTTGGGAGACAATCTCAAAAAATGTCAATGTTACAAGTAGTGTGTTATATAAAACTTAATATGCCAAATTCAAAAGCTAACATAAATACTTAGATAGATGTGAATGAATAAAGCTGTCTTTACACTTATCATATATCTCTAAATAGTAGGTTGTCAAGCTTCTCTAAATAGAATCTCTTATCAAATAAAACCTGTCAATTTACATTAGAAAAGGCTAAATTTTTCAAATATTTAGAGCTATTTGCTTTGCTATTACACTATCGTCAGAGAGTCTCTTTAGAGATGTATGACAAGTGTAAAGGCAGCTTAAGACTTTCTAGATCTCCAATTTTATTTAAAATATTGTCGCAAGTGTCCATATTCATTCGGGCGTGTACATAAAAGTTTATTGGATACGTTCTTGATTGACCATATAAATTTTGAAATTCACTCAATCTCTCTCTAACAGTAACAACCTTATTCTTCTTTTACTTTGCTAATATTTTGTCTGCACTTTTTAATTGTACCGCAATTATGTTGCTAGCAAGATTAAAATGAATAAGCTAATATCTCAGGTCAGTAATACGTGTGCTCTCCTTCAAAATTAAAGGTGTCAGCAAAGCTTTCGGTTCTGCAGTCAGTTCATCTTTCAGCTAAATGTGTGCGAGGGCCCTTAGACTTTGTAAGACTTTGCAATACAGCGGACTGACAATCTGGCAGCATTTTCCCTAAGACACGAGCTACTTTACTATAGCATCTCAAGATGTATTTATATTTTGAGATTTTAGTGAATTTAATTCACATTTTATTGTGAATTTAATTCACAGCTTGAATTTATTATTTAAAGTGCGGTTTCTTTTCGGTACAATCCACAGGAGATTCATATTTTTCTCCTTTGATATTTCATTGGCTGCCTGTCAGTTGCTTAAGCCATTTCATAGTAGTTAAAATTGAGTTTCACAGCAAAGGAAAAAGTTGCACACACACGCACACACTCAAAGAATGACACTGGGAAATGGATTTTTATGCCCATATTTATGTCCATGCCAAAGTTATTATTTGTTGTTTAATTAAAACTGCAAATGGCATTGAAAAATGCATGACAGTCGTGTATGTGCTAAAATCTATGGCTTTTTAGTAAATATGAAAGCCAAGACAGAGACAGAGACAGAGAAAGATAGAGAGTGAGAGAGTAATGCAAGGACAAATGCCGAAAGTTAAACAAACATTTGCCTTTGGTCCTGGCAGCTTTTTTGGAAGAGTTGTAAATAAATATTTATGGCCAGTGGCTGTGGAATTAATCGCCTGCATGTTTGAGACAATTGTAATTTACTGATAATAAATATTAGATGGCCAAAACCAAAGGCAAAGTTAACCTCAAGCAGCAGGGACTAAGCCGTTTGTATGCAGCACTAATTACGAGTTACATTATGCATAAACAATGCAGAAATAAGTACTATATTGTATGTACAACAACTATATATACACATAAATCAAGTGTGAGGCAAACGGAAAAAGTTGTATTTCCATTTTCGGTGCATTTGTTTGTGTTGTTGGTGTGTTTGCCATTAATTAAGTTGAATATGGCAACACGCAAAAGCACTCTTAGCCAGTGCCGGTTGCCATTCGTGGTGGAGTGGTGCCTATTTTTAGGCTCCAACGCCTGCATGACATAGCCAGCGAAAAGCAATTAAAATGCTGCATTCGAAATAAGTAAAAAAGCGCCTAATGGCTGGCCAAACATTTACAGCTTGTTTTCGACTAAGGGCGAAATGTGTTAAATGGCAACCACGCCCCCGAAAAAAGTAACATACGCCTCCATATGCTGTGCTTTCCCATTGCCATTCGCTTAATTTGCAAAGTTCATGCAAAGCGTGCGGCGTATGCGCAATGTGGGTACGGACAACATACATACATATGTGAAATGTGTGTGTGTGTGTGTTTTTTTTTTCTGTTTAGGAAAACATTTTTGCACGCACTTACTCGCGGTGGGCGAAATGTGGAAATTTTAATTACCGAGTAATTAGCGACACGGCATGGAGGCCAAAGCAATGCAGCGAATGAAAGGCGTGTGGCGAAAATTACCCGACAATGAATTCAAATCAAACAGTGTCTAGCCCAAAATGGCGACATTATGTGGGCAAAGACACCAAATGACAGCAGAAAAATTGTCAAACAGAAGGCTGCATAGAGAGGAGCAAATCAGAAAAGAACAGAACAGAGAATGAAAGTGAGGTACACTTTTAAAATTTAAATAGAGTTTAATACTGGGCTGCAAACCGGTTTTGAACCGAACCCAAAGGTACACAGAGTATATTAAGTTTGTGCAAAAGTATGCAACAGCCAGAAGGAATCATCTCCGACCCAATAAAGTATATATATTCTTGATCAGCATCAACAGCCGAGTCGATATAGCCATGTCCGTCCTTCCGTCTGTCCGTCTGTATGAACGCGCAGATCTCAGAGATGGTAAGAGATAGAGGTTTGACATGTATGGGACATATATTTCTTATACTTACAGGCAGATCAAGTTCATTTTCAATTTTTGCCACGCCCCTACCGCCCCCGCAATTTGGAAAAATCTTCATACCTCCCACAGTTTTGATGATAGATTGTTCGTACCTTCTAGAGATATCTAGTAAACCAAACTATTTATCGATTTGCTGAAGGAATGATAAAGATCGGATCAACGATACAGAAGTTATGAGCAAAAAAATTAACCGGCACACGCCAACCACCGCTGTATTTAAACAAACACAATATTTGGGAGAGAGGGAGAGAGAGAGAGAGAGAGAGAAACTTAGAGATGAGCGTATAATAAAAATATTGCACGATAACCGCGTGACTCCTTGGATGTATTATAATATTATAGTCGGGAGCAAATGAACTGGTACAGAGTAAGTTATAGTCGGGCTTTATCGACTTTCTCACTTGTTTTTACTGTGAATCAAGCCCTGAACCGAACCACGAGGACGCAAATAGATGAACCCTAACCCGTAACGAACCCAAGCTTTTGGTTCAGTTCAAAAAAAAAATGTTTTCGATTTGTAACAGCGTAAGCAGTGCATTTGGCATGGTTTGCGAAGGAGAGGGATACCGGAAAACTTATTTCCCTAATCAGAGCGACATACGATAGCGCCCAGTGTAGAGTGCTTTTCCAGTTCTTAGTGGCGTTCGGCAGGGATGTGCTCTACCCATTCTGTTTATAATGGTGATTGTTGACGTGTTCGCTACAATGCGACCTGCCCCAACAACAGCGGCATTAAGTGGTCAATGACTACAACACTGCGGCATCTGGACTATACAGACGATACATGCCTCCTGGCAAATGGGCTAAGCGACCTAACGAAAGCACTAGTCGACCTGGACACCTCAGCTAAAGCTGCAGGCCTCAAAATCAACACGACGAAGACGGATGCGCTCAGCATCTGTTCCGGCTCTGGTCTTGGACGAACAGCCACTTGAGCGAGTTCAGCAATTCAGCTACATGGGTAGCGTAGTCGCTGTTGATGGAGGGACGGAACTCGATGTGGACTCGCGCCTGCAAAAGGCTAAGGGTGCCTTTGGGATGCTGTCAGCTGTTTGGCGATGCTCGTCATATCCACACTGGCTCAAAATCAGTCTTTTCAAGTCCAACGTAATGCCAGTGGTCCTATACAGTTCTTACACTTGGAAAATGACAACTTCCATAGTGTCAAAACTCCAAACATTTGTAAAACGTTGCCTGCGACGCATATTCTGCATATTCTGACCTGACAGAATACGGATTTCCGAGCTACTCAGTCGAGCGAATATGGAGAGTGTCGACGAGATAATACGCAGAATGAAATGGAGCTGATTAGGAGACAAAATGCGGAAAAATGACAACAACATTACAAGGAAGGCAATGGAGTGGAACCCGTTGGATGGAGTCGGGCGGACACCAGGCAGACCCAAAGAAACTTGAAGAAGGACTGTCGGTAGATAGACGGAAAGTATCGAAAAAGTTGGAGACAACTCAAAGGGACGGCTTACAACAGAGTTCGCTGGAGAGGAGTACACAGAAAAAAAAAATGCCAGGAATTTTTTAAGCCTTAAAAGTGTGATTTGATCCCGACAGTAGGATTAAATTTGTAAGTACGAGTGGGCATTTATTATTCCGAAAAGGATTGTTTTATGTACAGATCGTACTTAACAACCAATTGAGAGAGTGAGAGAGCGAAAAAACTGAGAGCAAAGGCAAATTCGCTCTCTTTGCTTCTCCCATCGATGTTTGATCTCCTTTTTGCATGCAGCATTGACCGCTTTTCGGCTTGCCAGCATTCTTTGTGTGGCGCTTGCTAGAAGCAGTTGAAGTGCGAAGTGAAAAAAACTACAAAAAAGTGAAATGGTAACGATAAAAAATCAACAACTTGAGAAAGCAACAACTTGCACCATATAGTGGTGAATTTGGCACATAAGTGTAAAGTGTATTGTGTAAAGCGTTGTAATTACTGCGGCGGTGTATGTGTGTGTTTGTATGGATGTGTGTAAATATTCTTGCCCGCTTGCATACACCCACGTATGTACATACATATGTGGATTCAAGGCATTGCTTCGACATCGGGTTATACATATGTATGTATGTATGTCTTCACACCCAAGACGAAAATCAGACGCACGCACTAAACACCAAACTAACGTTTGCATGTACACACAAAAATACTTCAATGCAAGTTTATTAAGTGTTTTGTTTATTTATCATTACATTTATCACATTATTTACAGATGCGGGTATTAAGTTCGAGCTCTTAAAGCTTTTGACAGCTGAAGACCTTAAAGAAGCGATCCCTGATTTAGGCCCTCGCAACCAGATCAAGAATGTTTTTGTGTTTTGCCACTCCGCATGCCACCATTGTTCGAAACTTCTAAACATTTTTATACTCTGTACCGAAGGTACATAGAGTATATTAAGTTTGTGCAAAAGTATGTAACAGGGAGAAGGAATCGTTTCCGACCCTATAAAGTATATATATTCTAGATCAGCATCAACAGCCGATTCGATATAGCCATGTCCGTCTGTCTGTCTGTCCGTCTGTCTGTCTGTCTGTCTGTCCGTCCGTATGAACGAAGAGATCTCAGAGATGGTAAGAGATAGAGGTTTGACATGTATGGGGCATATATTTCTTATACTTGCAGGCAGATCAAGTTTATTTTCAATTTTTGCCACGCCCCCTCCCGCCCCCGCAATTTGGAAAAAACGTCATATCTCCTACAGTTTTGAAGACAGATCGTTCGTACCTTCTAGAGATACCTTCTAAACTTGTAAAATTATTTATCGATTTGGTGAAGGAATGATAAAGATCGGATGAACGATACTCAAGTTATGAGCATTCTATTGAACGGCAATCTTAGTGAGAGAGAGAAAGAGAGAGAGAGAGTGAAACTTAGAGATGAGCGTGTATAACTCGTGAGCAAATGCGAGCTGCGACGTTAAGGGTACAGAGTATGTTACAGTCGGGCTTGACCGACTTTCTTTCTTGTTAGTTATCTAAAGCATAAATCTAGACATTTATAGTTATCTGCATTAGTTATCAGCTTAATCTTTAAATTTGTTCTACTTGCAGCCGACGATTTGATTTCTGCCCAATCAAAAGTGGCTAAGCGAGTATTATAGCGGAAAATATTTATATATTTAATATTTATTACATAAATATTATATTTTATTAATTGCAAAAACAATATCTATATTGCCTGTAAGAAAATATCAGAAAATATATAAATAAAAAAAATCAATCTCTACCGAACTAGAATATTATCACCTATGGAACAAAGATAAGTTCGGATATAGGGCACAAGTCTATCTCTACCGAACTAGAATATTATCTCTTATGGGACTAAGTTATGTTCAAAAAGGAGGATGAGTTTAAGTTCGGCCAGGCTAAAAGCGGGATAAAAAATTTAAAAAATTATCCGTACTTAAATTGTTCCTGTCGGGAATGATTTATGCCATTCCAGGATCAACCCATTTTTATTACCATTTCGGCATGAATTGATCCCAGAAATCCCGGATTTTTTTTTCCAGTGTAGTTGATGCCCTATGTCCCACTAGGAATTGGAACTAGAAGAGAAGAAGACACCCAAAAAAATTTGTGTCGATATCAATTTTATACGAGTTGTCTCAAATTGAAACTGAAACTACATAGTAGCATTTTTTTTTGTATCAATATAAACCTTGAGAGCATCAAATTGATATTTTGGGTATTCATTTGATACATTACTTTGAAACTAAATAATGTTCAATATCAGCAAATGTAAGTTCGAAAATACTAAAGATTATGGCTCTTATGTAAAACGAAGCATGTCACACTTAGTGTTTTAATTTTTATGCAAACACAGCAGTACTTAGTTTAAAGTAAATGCTATGGAAGACACTTTCCCAGACGACGTGCTGAAGATAAATAAATGGATTTCAATATGGATCCCGAATTTATACATATAGCAAGATAAGTTTAAGCAGTTTTGCAAACTTATGTAAATAACAAATAAAGCAAGCCACAATGCTGCTGTGGCTGTTTAAGCGCTTTGCAATATGACGCACAATGCGAAAGGTTCGAAACGAAGACAGCCAAATTTTGAATAAAAACCGAGTGTATGATAAAATCGGTCCTGAGTGACTTCGATATACCCTTTACTCAGGGGAAGAAAAGTTTAATAGCCTTCCCTTTCGTTAATTATCGGAGCATTCACATTAATGTTAACATACTAACTTTAAGTTAACAGCCAGCGCATGCTGACCTCAAATATATGACAAAAGTTGTGTTCCTTAAGGAAAAGCGGAAAATTATGTAAAGTTTTTTTATAGTTCCGCTATTTATTATCCGATTTTAATGAAACTTTCAGATAGATATAAGAAAATATTAAAAAATTGGGGAAGTTATTCCACATTTTTTTATTATGGGGGCGGGAAACAAACTTGATCTGCTTCCAGCCAATAGGAGTCTACATTTAGGTCTTTTAGTCTCTGTTCATACAGACGGAAACGACAGACAAACGGACAGAGTGCAGGGTGCAGGCTATTACGTAGTCGAGTTTCCGGCTTGTGTTGTACGTTTAAAAGTTAGTTCGTTGCGTTTAGTCTTTAGGTCAGTCTTTCTTTTGTATTTTGAAGTTTCTAACGATCCCAACAAGAATCTGATGTTATTCATTTTCTCAAAGAAAAAGACTTAAGATTTTTCGGAGCTCTGCATCTGGAATTCTTTTTGCAATAGCGAGATGGCATTATGTATTATGCATTATTCAAGTCTTTCGCTTTCGGGAGTTATATAAAAAATTAAGCAGGAGTCAGTATATGTGTTGCACTTGGTTATTTGATACCTCAAAGTGACAAAAGGTTTCACACTTTGCCATAATATTTGTCTAGCAATCTGAATGATAATATGTTCATACCCATACCAACAATCAAGGCTGCCCATCCGACTAACAAAGAGCGTCCTGCTACCCATTCACCGTCACTTTAGCATCACGGTTCCTGTTGCTGGCATTACGACAATCTCTTGAATCTCTAGTACTTTGGCATGTCATTCGCATTTTAAAGACGCTAAGCTTCAGCTTCAGTGATAAGCAGCCAAATTAGATTGAATAAAGGTGCAGCAGGCAAACATTCTGGCTGGCTGCTGCTGTCAGAATCGACGGGACGCAGACAGTTCTCGTCCAATGAAGACAGCACCAACCCTCCAAAAGCCTGTTAACCAACATAGGGGCCAACCCCAGGGCCACCCCCAGTTGCGTTGCTACTTCACTTATTTCAATTATTTCGCTTTGTTGCTGTGCTTTAAATATTTATCAATCACAGAAAGTTTGTTAACTTTCCGCCAGCCCGCAGAAGGAGCAGCAACAGCATCTGAAAGGACTTTCATTCATTTCCTGCTTCCAGGTTTTTCGTAAAAATTGCAGCTTGTACTTTCAATTTGTGTTCATGGCTGCGTGCATGATCCCTGCTCCTGGCCCAGAAGTTATGTGCAAAATGTACGTAAATCAGCCTATCTTCGCGTTGGCGTTTTTGGCGAACTTTGGCAGGCAATGCCGAAAATGCCTGGCTTATTGTTTTTCATGGGGCTGGCATGTGCAAGTCCTTTTGTTTTTGCTGCGGGCGGCTTAGTTGTCAGAGCTGTGGCCTTGACTAAGCCACCACCAACCCCATTGCTGTGGATGCGAGTGCGGGTAACAGCCAACACAGGGTGGAACATACAGAAAAACTTCATTTTCCACTCATTAATAAATTTATGTGGCTGCTGACGACGTCGTGGTTGTTGTAGACTCCATCCACCTCCGCCAGGTTTATTAGCCATATGAAATATTATGTTTTGCATTCCCCCATAGACTGCTTACATCGCCTTTGCACCCCGCGGCGGCTTTTTTGAGTTTATATATTGCATATCTTATGGCGCGCACACGTCCATAATGAAGTTACAGGTGGGCACAAGAATTCAGGGATGATGCTTAAAAGCATTTGTTGACGAAGGGCACAAAAAATACGGCACTTTAACGGAATTTTAACTGCACTCAGAAGAAAATCAAGTAACAAATGGTGTAAATAGTAAAGGCAAGTATGACAATATTTATTGCAAATACAGAATGCTCATGTAATATGTATAAGATTTTTTTTTAGTTCGGAACTACTTAATCTGAGACAGATTTGTGTATATTAGGTAAAGTAAGAACCTGATAATATCAAAAACTTTGCTTTAGTTCTTTGCAGTTAAGATGGAATTGCTCCAATTCATGACTGATATCAGTACTCACCCATGAGTTCAGTACTGAAATCTATGCTTAAAAGAAGCGATGAAATGCTGCCATGATTTCAGATCACCCTTTTCAAATCAGGTCTGATTCTGCATTGATTCGAAGTACTGATCAGTACTGAGAGTTACTGAAGTCTTTGTACACCCTTGTAGAGGATATATTAAAATTGTACAGATGTTTGTAACGCATAGTTGGAAGCATCTCCGACTACATAAAGTATATATATTCTTGATCAGCATGACGAGCTGAGTTCATATAGCCATGTCCGTCTGTCCGTCCGTCTGTTTCTTAGCTATCTCCTTCGTCAGTTTAAAAGCTATCTTAACCAAACTTTGCACGAAGTATTTTGGTACAAATACGCTGCACATCGGATGACTATATCATATAGCTACCATAGGAACGATCGGTCAAAAAACAAGTTTTAGTGAGAAAAACAATTTTGTTTTCAATGCAAACGCCCCAACACTCGCATTTTTCAGTTTTCTATGGTTTTACATAATTCCTCTAAATTTGATGAAAATCGGACAACTATATAGTATAGCTTCCATACAAAAGATAGTTCAGAGAAAAAGTCTTAGTATGAAAAACTTTTTTGTTTTCAATGCTATCGCTCTCAAACTTGTTACTGATCACTACTATATGCTACCACACAATTCTGCCAAGTTTAATTCAAATCGGATGACTATAGCATATAGCCATAGGAATGATCGGTCGAAAAAGTAGTTCTAGTGAGAAAAACTTTTTTGTTTTCAATGGTAGTGTCTTTAAGCTTTCTAATAATAAATAATATCGGTTTCCACACAATTTTTTGGGGAGTTCGATCCAAATCGAATGTTTTAGTTTATTTTGTTTCTTGTATAATATTTTTCCTATAATTTATTATAGCATTGACGAATTTCGCAAATTCCTGCCAATTTTTCCCATTGAGTAGTTCAATTGCCTCCTTCTGTTCCAAATAGATTTTATTAAAATATGCTACTCTATACTCCGCCAGTACTAATACTATCGCTGTACTGGGGTCGGTATCCCAGTGGAAGCAATTCACATCTGGTCTTGAAAATAATTCCAATGGTTTCCATGCTGTATTGCTCACTTAAATAATTGTTTATGCAAAGGTTGTAGTTGAGCTGACTTTACCATATTCTCGATTCGCTTCTTCTGGCTTGAGCTTCACACTGAAATCTATGATTTTTGTCTATCGCAACAAGTACAGCCTCCAGCGCTGCATTCCATTCTTCAGTATTTAGAACGTCGCACTCTACTCCAAATCGAATGAATATATCGCATAATTGACATATTACAAACTGGCAAGCAAATGGTTTAGCTATGAGGTTTTATAAGTAACTAACTTTATTGAATACCATATAAGCTAACAATTATCTTCAAGTCGAACGGAGCGATGCAGGCGAGTGCCGCGGGTGGCGGACGCCAGCCAGAAACTGCGCGTCAGGGATGGCGCGTTTGTTGTCGTTCTGCTACTGCGTAAAGATGGTGCTCGAAGAATGGTGTGACCAGAGGTGGCCATGGCTGCCACAATGGTCAAAGTGGTGGCGTCATCTATAGATGAGTTTGGAAAATATCTCAGCTAAGAATGTTCGACGAAAAACATTTAAAACCTTAATTTAAAAAAATTAAACTAGCTACAAGGGTATATAAACTTCTGTCGAGCCGAAGTTAGCTTTACCCTATTTTTAATAGTACATCTGCTTATACCATGATGATTGTTATGTAATAAATTTGAATAAATAATATCGATTTAAATTTGTGAATTCTCAAACAAATTGCTTTTTTTTTCTTGTAGTAAAAACCATTCTTTCAACTCTGTGTTTGAAATTGTTTCGCTCATTTTTTTTACTTTGTGTGCTTAGAGAGAGTGATTCCATCATCGTATGATTAGAGGTAAAAAGTAATTATTTTTGAGTACTACGAAGCGGATTAGGTAATTATGTAATCGTTTGTATGACTATGAGTATTTCTGATTACTCTTCGTGAGTATTTTCCTAGTACTACTCGTAGCATCGTCTTAAAAATTTAATAGTAGAGCACCACCCCGCCTGCAATCAAAGAAAACAACCTCCTATATTGTAAAGAATAGCTGAATAATTCAATTTCCCCGCTTTTTAGATCACAATATATTTTGCAGAATATAATTTAAATATTATATAGCTTATATTTAATAAATTAAATATAATTTAAATAATACAAGAAGAATCAAGAAGATTTGGGTGACGTTTGTATATTATTTTAGTATTTTAGTAATTTTGTACGTGAGTCGTGCAATCTGTATAATTTTTTGAAGTGTCATTAAGTTAAGTCGCTTTGCTGAGAGTGTAGGAACAATATGGCATCCACATTATCGCCTTTTAAGTTAGACCTTTGGTCTTCAAATACTCGGTTTGCCGAGCTAAAACATCTTTTGTTTGACGCGCTGGATGCTGGGATGCATTAAATGTGTCGTGTTTGATTTTCTAGAATTGGGAATTCTTCTCCATGAATCTTTCACCAGTCCAAAATACTTCGTTCTGAAAAATAAGCTAACTTGTACATTTCCATTGGTACGTTAATCACATTTTCGGAAAATTGACTGTTTGCTATATTTATATCCTTATATGCAGGGAAAATATCATCAGACTCTACTTCTGAAGGCGTACTAAAATTTTGCATTTTATTTAAATAGTTCGGATAGCTTTCTTGCAACGGAATGGCTGAAATAACAGCAATTTCTTCTTTCACCAGATAATAAACCTCCTGACGCTTAACCTCGCTTAAGTATCGTAACTGTTTATTATTTTATGTTCTTTGCTTAGATGTAACTTTAAATTAACTGATTGTATAAAAGCAACTAGAAAAGCAAAACTAAAAAAATCAGACCCTCATTTGTAGAGGTACTGGGCGAATGGTAACATGGTTTTTTGTTACTTAATCGTTCAGCTCTCTAGCAATCATACTCATTTGTTATCGTACTTTTACTTACTCGTGCAGCGCCAGACAAAACAGAGCATACTTATAGGTGCACTTATGTAAGGCTTACATTACTATGTAAGCACACTCAAAAATACACTAGATTTTCTATGTGTACTCAGAAATACG
Organism: Lordiphosa magnipectinata; assembly: GCA_037044535.1. Taxonomy (NCBI): domain Eukaryota; kingdom Metazoa; phylum Arthropoda; class Insecta; order Diptera; family Drosophilidae; genus Lordiphosa; species Lordiphosa magnipectinata. Next base: position 158,172 of record JBAMBO010000971.1, read on the forward strand.
CGAATATCTTCGTCAAACGGTATCCAAATTCATTGGGACAACATTTGTTGAACGGAGAATGAAATGGGCTCTCATAATAAGCTTTGAGGAAAAATAGCATAAAATAAACTAGTTAAGCCATTGGTGGTCAAAGAAGAAATTAAAAAAAAAATTAAAAATGCCAGATCTGTAAGCCCCCTTTCTCAGCCATCGCGTTAAATCACTCAATCCATTAACTATAATACATATATAGACATCGGATTCTGTGCACTTATTTAAATGAAGGTTGATTGAGGTGAAAATTTGGAATTATGCTAATTTAATAACCCACTTTCCATTGGAAACTGCATATTCAATATATGCAAATTTTCCATATTTTGCATAGTCAAAAAATATGCCAAATTATGTAATTGTATGATAAATGTATAAAAATGGCGAAATTTACAATAATTCTCATTCTTGAGCTTAGATTAATGTAAAGATTATTTAGATGGCATATATAGACGGTTAAATGGAAGTTGTAGACCGAGCAAATGAAAGTTCTAAAATATTGGGAAATTTCTAAATTGTTCATTAATTTCAGATTTTTATGAAGATTTTATGGACGGCTAGAGTAAATAAAAAAGATGTGGAACAAATGGTCAAAAAAATCGCGAAATTTCAAAATTTGGCAAATTTTTAAAGGACCAAAGGATAGATGGCTATTGAAAACGCGTATGGGTCTCAACAGTTAAAAAACTCACAATTTTTGATTTCAATAAAAAAATATCCGACATTATATCTCGACATTCCCACCAAAATGTAATTTGCGATTTTGCAAAAACATTTTTTGTTAATTTTATAAACAATTTCAAAAATCGTCAAAAACGGAAAAATGGAAAAAACGGGTTTTTTAAAAACTGGATTTCTCAGGTTTGATTTGTCGGACAGGTCTCGTGTTGATATTGCTAAATAGTATTTTAATGTATCTACAAAAATAATAATTTAATAACTTTTTAAATTATTTATTATATTTATATTAAGAAATCGTTGCTAAATTTTATATATAATTTTTTCTCAGTGCTAACCACCATGATATAGCTTCTAAGGATATACATTTTATTGCCCTAAACAAACCTTAAATTATGGTGTTTTCAAAAAGATGGAGACTTTTTTAGTTTAAAAGATATTAATTTTTGAAAAATTTGCCAATTTTTCTTATGAACAAAGATTATATTAAGACTTAATAGACGGCAATAGTAGACGGGTAAATATAGGAAGTGCAGATCGAACTATTCGAAAAATCACGAAATTTTCAAAATTATTATTTGAGTTTTGATTTTTCGCGAAATTTGCAAAATTTTATGAGTTTTGGCAATCATTAAGATGTGATAGATGGCAATTGTGGGACGCGTAAATGGTTAAGTCCAACGGTACAAAAAGTCGCGAAATTTATAATGTAGACGGGTAAATTGACGGGTCAAGATCAAGCGGATCAAAAATCCGCATATATACAAAATTTTATGATTAGTTCAGATTATCATAAAGATTTAATAGCTGGCAATTAAAGACGGGTAAATAGGAGGTGTCGTTCAATCGGCTTAAAAAAATTTTAACATTTGCGGAATTCTTATATGAGTTTAGATTGACACGAAGACGGGTATATCGACGGGTAAATAGGAGGAGGTGAAGATCATACGAACCAAAAACTCCTGAAACTGGAAAAAAAATTTAGCAAGTTTAGATTATCTTGAAGATTTGATAGATGGCAATTGTCTATTAAGCTTCACTTCTTCGTATTGTGTTTAAAATTCTAAAGGGGGCGCAGCAACGCACTCCGGGTGCCTGGTATGTAAATATGTATTGCAAAACAGTTTGATGGCAAATCTCTTAGCCATTTTTGAATTATAATGTGTTTTCGTTACTCATTTTCGGCATTTAAATTGATTACAAATTGGATTGGTGAGGTTGATTTACAAGCTCAAACTGATTTGCAACAAAATCAGAAATTTTTAGCACTGAAACATTATGTAATTTAAAAAAAACAGGTTTTTTGCATATTCTGCATATTTTGCATATTTTTTTATACAAATATGAAATTTATGCAAAATTGTTTTAAGCGGACTTCCATGCGCAAGTTGTATCAATTAATCTAGGTATAATAGCAAAAACCGGTTTTTGGGCCATAACTTCATATTTTGCTGGTGTTAGTTGTTACCAGAGAACTGCAAAAATCACTTTTTTCTTGATTGGCTCATAAGCAATAAGCCAGCAAAAAACCAATTGTACGGACCGATTTGAGTTTCCATTTCAAGTCCATTTCGTACTCAATCGAGGAAGTTGTGTACCTAAATAAAGATTCGTGTTCTTACTTAAGGAATGAATAATTTTCGTTTCTAGAATGAGTGTGCTGGCCAATAGCGCTTTCCGCTGTCGAAACAGCCTGTCCCATAATGTTTAAAAAATAAAAACAATATTCTGACTGTTGCTTCTGCAGATGATAAGCGAAGTTGTGGGTGGGCCTGTGCGCACTTTTACTTCAGTCTGAACTTAAGCACTTCCTGTTTGATCGGAAGCGCCCCTGGGGAAATTGAAAAAGGCACTTCAGTGTCGGCGTCGGCATAGCAAAAACAAAAACGAAGAAAATATGAGTGAAGGTGGGCCAGACAGCTTGTTAGTCAGTCAGGTAACCATTCAGGTATGCACTTCTCAGCACTGGCATGTTTATCAACTGTGGAGCCAGCCAGGACAAGGCAATGTTGCCTCGAGGAGAATATTCCACCTCATTGTCAGTCTGTCTGTTGTGCCTGCTCCTTGTTTTACATTTTGGCCAAGGAAGTATTAGCTCTGCCTGAGCAGGAAACTTGTAAGGAAGCGCAGGTGATTTACCAAATAACCTACCCACCTTACGTCCATCTCCTCCCCTCACACACACACAGACACACACACAATGTTTGGCAAATTATAGCATAAATGGGGCCTTGGATTTGAGCCACACAAACGATAATAATATCAACCACAAATGGAGGCACATAAAAAATAAATCTATGACATTATGTCTTTATTAACTGGCGCATCCAATCCAGAGCTTTGCCTTGTGCCAACTATTCCGCACACATGTTACCTAAACCAAGAGGTTATTAAAAAGATTTGTCCCTTTGACTTTTTGCGGACGTTGTCAGCAATTTGGGCAGCGTCTTAATGGGCCCACAACTGTGACAACTGTTTATTGTTGTTCTTTGAGTGTTGCAATCGCCGCATTATGTCTGACACTGGACGGAGCTTAGGCGTAATTGCTGTGACAGCAAACCAGATGGGAAATTGTAGCATGAATGTAGCTTATGGTCAGCAAATACCACGTTAATGGCTTATTTTGTACAAGTTGTTTAGCCGTGCAATTAGTAGAAATAACTATACTTCGATTTGGGATAAGCAACATCTGGATTGTTATAAGTTTTAAGTTCAGTCAAAATCATCAACAAATATTGCACAAACAGCCTCGCCCACGAACATTCCGGAACCATCGTAAGTTCCTCCACCGAAGCGATCAGACACGGTCCCGATCCCAACCTGAACGGTCTCGCTCTCAATCTGAACCGTCCATCCAACCTTGCTCGCATTGGCTTTTCACCGTAAGAGCGCGAAAATAGGATAGGAACTGGCATGTGTAGCAGTGATCAGGTCTGAAATGATCAACGATTTCAGGAGCAGAGATCTGCCCTTGCTCCTATTGCTCCGATTTTTTTTTTCGGCAATTGGTCCCAGTCAGTCTTATAATAAATTGCGTCGCAATTAACTCGCTTTAAATTGTTGGACTGATTTCTGGCTCTTAGCTTATGGTTTCCCCTCGGCTGAAACTTTTTGTCCGTTTCCTTTTGCGCTTCTTTGTTTTTCCTCCATGGTCGTTTTTTGTTGTCTTAATAATGAGTTGCACAAATTTACGTCAGGGCATCAGCTGTTCATTCAATCCACTCACGACCCACTCCGCTATCGATAAGTCAACTATCGATAGGCCAATTGTGTATTTATTTAGCGGGTCTCAGAATACAGAAAATAAATTCAGCCGCGGACAAATTCCGCCACTGTCTTCTCAAATCATGACTTTAATCAGAAATGCAATAAGTCATTCAACAAGCTATGCCTCACTTATTAAACTAAGGTTTACTCGAAGACCTTGTTGATTTAATTCTGATTTTATATCGATTACTTTTAAATTAACCAAAATGTTGTTTGTGAAAAATATGTTATTTGAAAGCAATATAATTACTTTTATGTACAATTCGATTCAACGCAAAGCCATTCATAGCTGATATGCAGCTATTTCCCTTTGTGGAACTGAAATTTAATAAGCCAAATTCTCCAACATCTGCTGAATTCATATTTTGTTATGATTACTCACTTACTTATTAAGAACATTTTTCTTTTGCTTTGAGTGCGACTCACCTTATGCATATTACAAACATATTTATATTCCATTTAAGTTTTTTCATTATGAACAGCAGCAGCAACCGCAGCGAAAGGACTGCGGATGCCGGAGGATTCCGCTTTTGCATTTATGTAATTTACTGCGAGGCGGAATGACAAGTTGCCCCATTCCTCCCCCAGAGAGTAGCGGCAAAACAATTTTCCATTTTCGTTTTTCATTTCCGTTGTTAATTCAAGAATAATACGAAGTTATATTCGCATTTCTTGCGCCATAAACGAGGAAAAGTTTCGCATTCCGCTGATCATGGCCATATAATAATTATGTTTTTCCAGCGCTGCAGTTGCACTTACTCCGCATTTAGTTGCATTCTTTATGCAAATGCGCATCAAATTACATGGCTACTAAGGCTTCGCTTTTCATGCGTTTTTATGGGGCATGCAACGCAGTTGGTCGCCTTGACTCCAACTGGCTGCAATTGGTATGCAAATGTACGACATCGATTAAAATTTTATTACACGCCATGCCCGGGCAGGGCAATAAATCAAGTTGAGTTTACAGGTAAAGCCAAAGAAAATTGTCAGCTGGCAGTCCAAAAAATAGAGAAAAAGGAAAAGGATCTCGCAGACAGGGCTGCTAGCTCTAAGCACATCAAATGTGGGATTTAAAATGCCAAAGACAACAACAACAACAACAGCTCCAACAAGGGAGCGTCTATTGGCTGGCAAAGTTTCCTTCCCAGTCAATGTCCTCGTCTCCGTCTCCGTCTTCGTCTTCGTCCTGCTCCAAGCAGACACTTGATGGCGACACTCTTAAGGTAATTGAATTGAGTGAAATGTTGTCGCTGCTGCTGTTGCCATTGTTTTTGTTGTTTCTGTTGCCGTCGATGAGACGATATCAGCGAGGACAACGCAAGCAGGACAAATATTTAATAGCTCTCGTAAAGGTTTGCCCCACAGGATGCAGCAAACATATTTCTACAATATTCAATTTAATTTTGTCAAGGTGCAAGGGATTTTGTTTACTTTGTATGCGGATCAGCGATATGGAATTGAAAGCAACTCAGCTGAGATTAGTTGCCATAGTCAGATGTTAAGCCAGATTGGGGGAATAATTTAAGCTTGAAGTTGCGATAAATGCCATCTAAAAACTTGTACATTGGCAGACTAAACAGCAGCTGCAATAATAAGCACTGCTAATGCCAGATATCAGGGGAATTTCCAGTTGAATAACAAACAATAAACAAGCCGTATACAAGCTGGGCAAATGAAATGGGTAATTGCTGCTGGTCATGTACAGAAGGTGTACCTGGCGGATGGAAAATGCTCTGCTTATAAATAAAACATGCCAACGATATGTGAGTGAAGACATGAAACATCTTAAGTAGCCCCTTTGCTCCTACTTGCGGAAAGTCGAAGTACCTCAAGAAGCTTACATTTCTACTGTGTAGCCGCTTTTTTATTCTCTTTCTGCAAAAAAAAAAAGAAAAGAAAGAAGTTAAATAAAAACAAGAAAGAAAGTCGGTCAAGCCCGACTATAACATACTCTGTACTCTTAATGTCGCAGCTCGCATTTGCCCCTTCTCTCTCTCACTAAGATTGTCTCTGTTGAGCGGAATGCTGTGGTTATGTGTGGGGGGTGGGGGGTGTTAACTGGGCGTTTTTTGCTCATAGCTTGAGTATCGTTCATCCGATCTTTATCATTCCTTCAGCAAATCGATAAATAATTTTGATTGCTAGATATCTCTAGATAATACGAACAATCTATCATCAAAACTGTGGCAGAGGGCGTGGCAAAAATTGAAAATAAACTTGATCGGCCTGCAAGTATAAGAAATATATTACCATCTCTGAGATCTCTTCGTTCATACGGACGGACGGACAGACGGACATGACTATATCGACTCGGCTGTTGATGCTGATCAAGAATATATATACTTTATAGGGTCGGAGATGATTCCTTCTGGCTGTTACATACTTTTGCACAAATTTAATATACTCTATGTACCATCGGTACAGAGTATAATTAAGCCCGCCGCTAGTACGCAATTGGAATCTGCCATTTCCGTCCAAGGACAGCAAAATTTTTCAGATTATCTGGATCTCTAGCGGCATCGGTAAAGATCAATTCAGTCTATTAGAGGCCTCCCTTGTAAAAACCTAATCTAACCGAAAGTCTGTTAAATCTACACAGAAAACAAAGAACACAATATTTAGTATCAATCTGGTATTTTGTAGTATCAAATCGGCCTTCATCTGAAAAATACTCAGATGATATGTTCGAATATATCATTTTGACATTTCGAACACATCAATGTGATATTTTTTCAGATCAACAATTTGATATTCTTTAATATCAATGATATATTTTTATAGTATCAAAGCAATATTTTCAAAATACCTGTAGGACATGGTTTCAGTATCAAAGAAATATTTTTAAAATATCAAAATGGTTTTACACTGTGCAACACTAAAAAGTTGATACAGTTGAGACCAAAAAAATTCGAAAGGATATGATGGTAGTACAAAAACCCTGGCTGGGTTTGGTCTCGTTAGCTTGGATTTTTGGAAGAAAATGTATTCTTTCTCATACTCATAGCTCCGAAACCATTTGGAATATGAGCCTAATGTCTGGGGCTAAGTTGTACCTCTTGACGTGGCCAACAATACACTCCTTTGATAAAAATCAAAAAAACCACATCTTCGTACTTAAAATTACAAAAATCTCGGAAAAAACATTAAGTTTCCCCCCCCCCCCTTTTTTTTTCACATTTTTTCAACATATTTTTGGAACCGTTAGAAACTTTGCCAGGCATTGCAGAACAAAATTGTAGCTCAGACCTTAGTAAACAATTCATAGGAAGAAACAAACTTCATTCGACAGCGCCTTCCCATAGATATCTCGAAAAAACACCTACAAACAAATGAAATTTTTATTATAACTCAGAAATATACATTAATTTTTAGTAATTGGTTCACACTGTTTATAGAACCAGTTTTTTTCATGAAATTAATTAACAAGAAAACGTATAACAAAATTTGGAGGAAACCGAATTCAAATCTTTTAGTCGACTTCCATTGCAGTTTATATTCGTGCTCTTTTTGCATATATTTCATTGTCCGATTCATTTAGGTGATCATCATCAGAACTTATTTCTCTTTCCATTACATTTCTTTCATCCTCATATGTGTCTTCGCTGGATAGGAATGTCTTTTGGCTCCACCAACACACTTCCCCAAGCATTGACTTAATTTTTTTCCCTTTAAATCGTTTTTCCATTGGCTCGGTGGGCAACTGATGGGCAAATTCCTCGAGATGATTATTTAGGAAGTGTTATTTCAGAGTCATCGATACACCAATACCTCGAAATGATTTCAGCATATTTTTCACCAGCATTTGGAAGTCAATTTCACGGTTTATCCTAACACCTTTATAATAACTGCTTTTAGGGAGTCCCAGGCAATCAATTTATTTCCATGTAGTACGTTGGTGAACTCTACACTTTTGATTAATTTCGAATATCCGATCCATTTATCACACCTGTTAACGTAAAATGCATTTGCAAAACAATAATATTAGGTGTAAGAAGATATACAAATGATTTTTGCGGGTATTCTATATTAACTGGATTAATTTTTTGATCGCTGAGCTTAGGAAAAATATTTTTTAAGCAGCTGAAGACAATTTCATTATTTTTGACAACCGTTTCAATAAACTTCTTGGTAATCCCCAATTTTATATGCAGCGGTGGCAACAATATATACTTTATGTTTTTTATCAAAGGCTCTGCTGTCATGTCCAAACTTAAATCTTCTGCGCCTGATTCACTTTTGCTCGTGTATCCCAACGACAAATAAAGCAAATGTGTTTTGGCCAACAGCCCTTTATGCCGTGCAAAATGTTTATTACTTTTAAGTCGCAACAAATTCTAAATAGATGTTCTTGGTACTTGATGTTTTCTAATTTTAATTTCATTGTCGAATAGCATTCCGTCATATCTGTGCTGACCGCTAAGGGAACTGAAGGTTTCTTATTCGTTTTGTGTAGTAACACAGCTTTTAGTCTTGTTACTGAACTGTTAATGAACAATCTCCATTCCTCAGCGACATACAGCATTCCCATTTTGTACGTATTTTTATCATTTATAGTAAAGAAATCTTGAAACTCCGCTTGGCGATGACGGTAAGCCGTGGCTTTAACCCCACGGTCCGTTAGATTATTTCGGTTAAGAAACGACGACAAAAATTCGGTCTGACATTGTGAGAGTCCCAACTTGGCGACAACATAGTCCATTTCGTCTTGTGTTACAAGCTCTGGATAATTGGGTTCTTTCTTACGAAATATCAACACTCATAAGCAATCACCTACAACATCGATCGCGCTTACACGTTGCATGTGATCAAATTTGATATTTGTCAGTAAGCGCATTGACACGTTGCCCTATTGACAGCGTTTAATCTTTTTTTTCTTTTATTTTTTTTTATTTCATGAAAAAAACTGGTTCTATAAACAGTATGAACCAATTACTAAAAATTAATGTATATTTCTGAGTTATAATAAAAATTTCATTTGTTTGTTGGTAGATATCTATGGGAAGGCGTTGTCGAATGAAGTTGGTTTGTTCCTATGATTTGTTTACTAAGGTCTGAGCTACAAATTTGTTCTGCCATGCTTGGCAAAATTTCTAACGGTTCCAAAAATATGTTGAAAAAATGTGAAAAAAGGGGGGGGCAACTTAGTGTTTTTCCGAGATTTTTGTAATTTTGAGTACGAAGATGTGGTTTTTTTGATTTTTATCAAAGGAGTGTCTTGTTGGCCACGTCAAGAGGTACAACTTAGCTCCAGACACTAGGGCCATATTCCAAATGGTTTCGGAGCTATGAGTATAAGAAAGAATACATTTTCTTCCAAAAATCCAAACATGAGGCAAAAACTTGTAAGTGGAATAAAAAAAAAAATGGCAGCTAACGAGACCAAACCCAGCCAGGGTTTTTGCACTACCATCATATCCTTTCGAATTTTTTTGGTCTCAACTGTATCAACTTTTTATTGAAGTTGAAAATTGTATCACAGTGTTATTGAAGTACCAATGTTTTATTTTTTAATATCAAAGCTATATTATTATAATACATATAAGGTTGTCAAAAAAGTCTTGCGGTATTTCCGCAAGCTTGTCTTTGCAAGCGCGTAGTTCTAGTTGTATTCGTCGCATCGGTTCACGCTAGAACTTTTTGGAAAGCTCTTTTCACGCGCTAACACGTGTTTGATTTATTGTTGTTTGTTTTAAGTCGTTCGTGAGTTATAGCGTCGCAAACATGGAGCAAAATAAAGAGAAAATACGGCATATTTTACAGTACTACTACGATAAAGGCAAAAATGCATCTCATGCTGCCAATAAAATTTGTGCAGTTTATGGACCCGATACAGTTTCCATTTCCACCGCACAACGATGGTTTCAACGTTTTCGTTCTGGTGCAGAGGTGATCGAAGATGCGCCACGGTCCGGAAGGCCTGTCGTCGAAAATTGCGATAAAATCGCTGAATTGATCGAAAGAGACCGGCATAGTAGCAGCCGTAGCATCGGCCAAGAGCTGGGCATGAGTCATCAAACCGTTATAAACCATTTGAAGAAGCTTGGATTCAAAAAGAAGCTCGATGTATGGGTGCCACACGACTTGACGCAAAAAAACATTTTTGCCCGTATGGATGCATGCGAATCGCTTCTGAATCGCAACAAAATCGACCCGTTTTTGAAGCGGATGGTGACTGGCGATGAAAAGTGGGTCACTTACGACAACGTGAAGCGCAAACGGTCGTGGTCGAAAAGCGGTGAAGCTGCCCAGACGGTGGCCAAGCCTGGATTGACGGCCAGGAAGGTTCTTCTGTGTGTTTGGTGGGATTGGCAGGGAATCATCCACTATGAGCTGCTCCCCTATGGCCAAACGCTCAATTCGGACCTGTACTGCCAACAACTGGACCGCTTGAATGCAGCACTCATGCAGAAGAGGCCATCTTTGATCAACAGAGGCCGAATTGTCTTCCATCAGGACAACGCCAGGCCACACACATCTTTGGTGACGCGCCAGAAGCTGCGGGAGCTCGGATGGGAGGTTCTTTTGCATCCACCGTATAGTCCGGATCTCGCACCAAGTGATTACCACCTATTTCTGTCCATGGCGAACGAGCTTGGTAGTCGGAAGTTGGCCACAAGAGAGTCCTGTGAAAATTGGCTCTCCGAGTTTTTTGCCAATAGGGAAGCGAGCTTCTATAAGAGGGGCATTATGAAGTTGCCATCTCGTTGGGTACTCGTCATCGAACATAACGGCGCATATTTGACTTAAATCGCATTATTATAACCAATTTTATGAACAATTGAAAATTCAATAAAAATACCGCAAGACAATTATCTTTCTGGAAAAATCTGCTCTTTGTCGCTAGAAGAAATGTAATTAAGGCGGTCGAAGTTAAATCCAGACTCTAGAAAAATTGTAAAATTAATATATTGCGAAGAATAATTATTTCAATACAAAACTTACCAATTAACTTTTCGTACAGCAATTTTTCAATGTTTAGTTTTTGTATTAACTCATAGAGTGGGATGTCTTCCGTTTTAAACTGAAAATTATAAAAAATTAGTATATATAAACTCGCATAAGTTTTTTTGTGCATGTTTGCGAAATCTGAGCATGCGCTTTTTTGTTCTGCCCTTGAACGTCAAACAGCACACGTATACATACATACATGCATATTTTGCATGTACATTTGTATGTACGCATGTTTGCATATGCATGTATGTGTGCTTCTGTGCTGTTTGACGTTCAAGGGCACAACAAAAAAAAACGCATCGCGGACACAAAATATGTATACCTACTTATGTACATATTTAAACACGCACTTCTTCTGCGTAGAGAGCTCAAATTGAAAAAACACGCACAATATGTATGTATGAGTGTGTGTATTATAATCGTACACACTATTAGCGACTAAATAAAGACAATAGCCTTTTTACAATTTATAAATTTGCAAGTACAACAACAGTACAACAAAACACACACATGCAATTCACATTTTATTCACTTTTACCGTTTACATTTTTTTCTAGGCACCGCACTTTTTTTTTTTTACCTTTCATAAGCGCCAACTTCGAAACGTTCACGAAGAAAAACGACCGGCACTCGTTTTCGCGTTTGCGGCAGCAGAGCAATGAGCATTGTTTTTGCTTTTTTCGATATAGACTATTGCTGTCTCTCTTTTATTTGAGAAACTCTGTGTGTCTCTTTCTACTTTCAGAATTTCGATGTCTACTTTGATCTAAAATCATATCACTAGGGCACTTTTCATATCATTTTGATCATTTCACGTTTCAATATAATATTTTTAGTATCAATGTGGTATTACAGGTTCATATTGATATTAAATAGTTTCACTTTGATATGCAAATATTGATATTACTGATATGACATTGAAATACCTGATCTTATTTTTATCTGTTTACTTTTGCGCAAACTTAATATACGCCGTGTACTTTTGGTACAGAGTGTACAAAAATATCTTATAAGATCGTAGGTGCTTCCTTAACTGAACTGGCTTATCGACTAAAAAGGCAAGACCAAAATGTATGTACCCTCTGCCAGTGTAGACAAACCCAACACAAAAGATGAAACTCCATATCAAAGGACAAGTGGGGGGAGGAAAACGGTCTGTTCGTTCTCATGTTGGGCATGTACACCAATTATACAGGTTATTATTTTCCTTGCACACTCGAGCAGAGAACATATAGAACATTTTTAAGCCCGAGGCAAAGATTTTCAATTTTTGCTAATCTTAAATGAATATACAAGTTCGTCGCTTAAGGCTGAGAGAAACCCACAAACTGCCAATGCCATTTATTGGTGGCAGGGGACAGGGGCATCGAGAATCGCATAAGATTTGTGCACACACACACACACATACACAATAGCCGTAAAATGACAAAACAATTTATGCCACATGCATGGCGAAAATCGAATTTAATTAGAAAATTGTTGTGGCCAGCCTGGCTGTGGCTGCCTGGAGTTTGGCAGGATTTGCACGTATCACAGCAGAGATATTTCCAATTTTCACAGCCCCCTAGCCGGCAAAAACATGAAAAATAACTTCAATTTATTTTGACATTCACAGTCAAAAAAAGGAAAAAAATTCAAAAAATAAAATAAAATTGAAATTCGAGTAAAATGAAATTAGACCAAGCCATCAAAAGCATACGCCAGGCCACAAATATAATTTTAATGGATTTAGTGGCCAAAAGGAAAATGTCAAACATGCAATGTAAACAACAAGAGCACATATCAACTATTCCGAATTTGAAAAAAAAAAACAACAAAATATGGGAAAAACTATTTGTATTGTCACGTGCGTGGGGAGCTCGAAAAGATTTTCAACCCAAATAATTTTGCTACGTGCCCCGAGTCCTTCAGTGTTCTTACGTGATGTGCGCCTGTGTGTGTATGTGTGTGCGGTCAGCATTGCGCTCAACTGCACGTAAATAAAAACCACAAATTGAAAGGAAATAATGCACAGCGATTAGCGAAAAGTAATCATAAGTAGCGTTGTGCGAAACACGTAGCTGAATTTACAATTCCAGCGAATAAGCGGAAAAGCATTTCCGGCTGGCTTGGCATTAGTTAAGCTTAGCGTTTGTTTGGCCAAACCTATCAATGGCAAACGATATATTATGAAGTTAAGGCATAAGAATCAATTAGATTTACTCACTTCGTATAACTACAGCTGTTTGGGGGCTATTACCTAAGCCAGCAGAAGAACAGCTGACAACGACAAAAGTACCAAAGAATTTTCAAAAAACCAAAAGAAAAGTCGGTTCAGACCGACTATAAATTTTGTATATAACGAACTGTTTGAAGTGCTGCCCATGTGTGTGTGTGATTCAACTCATAAATACCAAGAGCATTATGGCGTCTGCTATTAGCGCTGTTCCTTTAAACTTTTTATTTTGCTTATAACTCTATTTTTGAAGCTATAATCAAACTGCGGTGAAGCGGCAAGCACAACGTGACCTCAAGCCAGCAAAAACTTGCAGGTTTGATTATTATAAAGGTCGTAGAAACATTCACATATGTCAAAAAAACGCTAGGCAAGGCGTTGTTGTTCAAACTAAATAAAAATAGTTACATTTATAGCAACAAAAACGCCGGTTTGAAGGCAATTCTGCACTCAGACTTATTGGTCACTGTGTTTACAGCGCCGTATAAGGCCGTTTCGGGATCCACACACACATACAAAGACTACAGGCAGCGCAGTGCCAGTCTCGTTGTGGCGGTTACTTTTCATTCAAGGCAGATACGGTCTTATGTAAATAAATACAGGGATTTGACTTATGCTGTATTTCCATCTCGAAGTCTTAATATGCCGAGCTTGGATACGATTTTTCTGTGATAATGCTCCGATTCCGATATTGTGATACGTTCTGAAAAAAATATCTAAAGTTATTCTGCTACCCGAACCTTTTTCCAAGCAATGGGTTCGGCTCGGGTCCAGGTTCGGGAGTATAACAAATTACAAGGTGCGGTTCTGGGTCCGGTTGTTGGAAGTACGCAAAAGCCCGAACCGAACCTGTTTTACAGGGAGCCTTGTTTGTAATATAAACTTAGACATTTCACTGCACAGAGAGAAAAAACCTGTTCAGACAATCAGTTGCTTTCAACTTAAAATAAGCACAAATTGTTTCCAAAACTCTTGACAACAAATGAGCCAAATATTCATGGAATGTGTAAATTTGTACTCAATCGGAGAATATATGCTTTGTGATCTCTCTCAACTTCTTGTCAGCTTATCCAAGTACAAGAAGCCCTTTCGATGTCAATCTGCAAAAGCGTACAATGCCTCTATGAGCTAGCGCGTCCTTACATTGTTCGTTAAGTGCAGAATGTACCGGGTTCAATTCTCAGTCAAACACAAAAAAAGTTTTTTTAAAAACAAGTTAAATGAAACAAGTCGGGTGGAGTGGGTCATTGCAGTTTTTGTTGCGCAGCGATGTCTCTGATTCTATGGGAATATAGGCCTCCGCCTATATCCGCAGAAGCATAATATCCAGCGCTTGTAAATAATAGATGCCGTCCTCTCCACCTCCCTTACCTTCTTATCTCTTATCAAAGAGTTATGTTCCGTTCCCTATACCACCAAAGCCCTCAAAATGTGAGGAATCTAGGATTCGACTTTGGGGGGACTAAGGAGGACTATCAAGAAAATTAATTTCGAACGAAAAATGTGCAATTTATAAGTCTTCACTAACATTTCTTAATGATCATTAATATAAAATTTGTTCTAGTATTGCATTATAGATAAATCTCTCATATACAGCGGTGTCACAGAAATCTCTATAGATTTCATCTTCGGTTGGTTTGCAAATCGCTCGAAAAATTCGTCGGTGTCACAAAACTTCAAGAGATTTCATTTTCTTATTTGAAAATCTAGTTAGAACAGAAGCTGTTAAAATTTAAGTGTCATCTCTAAAAACAGGGCTGCATCTCTAGGAAAAATTTTCATTTTTTTTAGTTAAGGGCTAATTGGATGTTCAACTGATATTTATTGATTGTGTTATATGTTTTATGATGCATTTTTAAATTATAATTCAAATTTATATATATTCATTTCATCTTCTCCAAAAATAAAATGCGAAATTTAAAAATGTGTTCGCGCCACTCATGAAGTGTAACTTGCCAGCCCACTTGAGTTGGCTGCTTTTGACAAATTCGAAAGACTTTGGTTGGTTTTGCGAAAAATAATTAAAACGCAAATTGCAATGTTTAAACTAATCAAATAGTTTATTCATTTGATGCAACATATCCAGAAAAATAATGTTGTTTACATTTCGAAAACTTTTTACTTGTCAAAATAGTTTGGGTGGTGAATTTTGCTAAATCTCCTGACAAAACACGAGAGATTAGAAACCAACCGAAAGAGATTTCTGTGACACCGAGAATTGGCTTTGGGTTGGAATTTGGTTGGAAGAGATTTCTGTGACACCGCTGATAGACTTTATCATAACATTCCAATTTTTTTTTAAGTTCTTCTTATACATTTTTAGCGGCATTCACAATTATTTCAACTGTGTGCTTGGTGCTGGAATCAAAAAAATTTCGTTTGCGTAACAACCAGTAGCGTTTTCAAGCAAAAAAAAAATTTGTTTCAAATAGTTTGGCACGTTGTATTTAAACTTCTGAACCGATTGGCGAACAATGTTCTAAACGATTATTGGAAATTCTATAACCTTTCGTTTCAAATCTTGCTGCACTCCATACAACGTTACTGAATTGAGAAATGCGTCTTTTTGGCTGTAAATTATTATTTTAAATATATAAAATATTTATTTCATCTTGCAAAAGTTGCGATTTTTAGCAGACTGTGTGAAAAAATTAGTCACTGAAGAAACTGTGCAAAGCATATTTCGGATATCCCGAACCTCGCAGGCTTCTGATACACTCACAGTTACTGAATGACCTAGTCAATGTGTATAGAATGTCAAGGGCTGTTTTTCACATATCAGTTCTGGGACACCATTTCGATTGTCCTCGCAATAAGAGCAAGAAAATCTTAATTAAATCAATCAAAATTATTTCGAACCATATTTTTATTGATCGTTCGTAATATTATAACCCATATTCCAAAGTTTTTTGTTCAGCCCCTATAGCCCCCACCCCCTACATCCCCTGGCTTCGCAACTGATACCCACACCTGATCCAAAATCAATCAATCAATGTTCTTGAAAACGGAACAATATCAACTCAAATCAATTTCTTAAAAACGCAACAATATCAACTCGATTTGAGTTTACATTGTACTAAAAATGGGAAAACCCGTTGCTGCACTGTTTTGGTAACGTTTGTGCTAATCTTGAGTCCCATGCTCTTGGTTTTTCCCCTTCTTTGTGGATTTAGACCGATTCCGAACCTGAGCGAACCGGTTCAAAAGCGATTCAGAGCCTTATCTCAAAAATTATTTTCAGAACTTTGGACCAGCTTTAAATCCTGTGCTATTGTGAACCCAAACTTTTAAACCAACTATCAAATCCAGCGTTTTGGTCCGATGTTTGCCTTAAATTTTATAAATATTGAGATTTAAGAACTGTTGGAAAAGCATCCAGAGAACTTCAGGGACTCACTTGACCCTCTAGTGCCCAAATTTTTTTTTCTTATAAAAACATAAATTTTGGGTTTAATTTGAATTAGGTTTTTGGACTAATTCTTTTTCGAAAAGAGCGAGTCTGGGTCAAGACAGAGATATTCTGGGAAAGTAAAAGAACTCAAAGCAGACAGGTTTGTCAGAGGTTTGGAGCTCTGAATTGAAATGATAAAAAAATTTGGCCATTGAAAAATCTTACGAGCTCACCGTTTCATATACATTTACTTCCGGAGATGCTTAGTGTTCGGATAGAATCTTCTTCCTACATTTGAGTTAAACTTTAATCACACCAACTTATCAGCTAATACTGCAGCTTAGGCCAAGGACAACACAACAAAGTGCTACAAATATGAACCATGCCAGCATGTTTGTGTGCGTTTGTGTAAGCATGCATGTTTCTGAGTGAGCGTTTCCTTTGTATGTATTTGTTAATATTGCTAAGCTCTCACGGCAACGGAAATTGCTTCGTGCCTTTCACTCCAAATGCTGCAATAAACATCGAAAGCCGTCCGAATACCAAACTACTGGCCAAAGCCAGACCCAGTGCCAGTTCCAATCTCTAGTCCAGTTGCCTGGCAAACGGCTGCCCAGTGGAGCGCATCACCAACCCAGTGAGTGGCCGCATGCTGCGCCACTGACTCCGGCTCTGGCTCCGGCTTCACAATGGGAAAACACGGCGGAAGCGCACAATAAATTGCTTATTTATGGCTCAGCTTTTGCCCATAAGAAACACGCTGTTTTTATTGTTTTTAATCAACTCGAAAAGATTTGGCAAAGCTTATAAAATAGACGCCATGTACACGGCGATGGATGAGCATCCGGTAGTTGTTTTTTTGTTGGTTTTTTATATCTTTTTTGCAGCAGTGCGTTTAGGGAATTTCATGCTTTGGACAGGAAATAATTTTTTGCTTGCCAGGTTTATTGGGGTGCACTATTTGCCATTAATGGTTGAAATTAAAATTTATGACAGTTTTCAAGTTGCTCCCAATGCTCATGAATATGACAAAGGATGGAGGCTAAATTGGGAACAACTGTTTTCTGTCCGCTGTCCGCTGAAGGGTTCTATTTTCTAACTTTGTCGCTTTGTTTTCTATGCAAATGTGAGCAGCAAAGTGCACAACAAAAAAGGCGACCAGGCTTTAAAGGCACAAACTATTGTCCATTGGACTATAGGAAATTTTCACATTTTCCTTTCAAAAATGTATACCTTCCCGATTGATCAAAGTAAACTTGTCAAAGTTTGAAGCAGTTTTTGTACTTTATTTGTACTGGAAGGTGAGTTTTTAAAGTCAGTTTTAAAATTTTCATTTATGACATTTCTTCTATAATAAGTAATTCGCTAGATTTTTCCCATCCCATCCAACCGTTCAGGGCCATAATCACCTCTTCTTCGGAAATATCGCTAACGAAATTCCCGCAGTATTGGGCATTATCCTATGAAATGCTGCATGTCCGCTGCTATTTAACCACAAAAGATCTCCTCTGGCCTTCATTAACCAATTTATCTCGATTTGCTTGAAAGACTCGTTGCAGTATGTGGGCCCTATTGCATAATTAAGGTCTTTATATACTCTTGATACACTTATTGACGCCTTGTTCATGTGTTGCATGCGGTTGTCAGCGTTTGATGCGCTTAGGAACCGAACATTGTGGTCAATCCAATCTGCATGCGAGTGGTTGTCTCCGAGTGATATCCCATGATACGCGAACATCTTTCTAAGCCTCGCAAACCGACCCAAATTATTACGCATCATTTTCTCAGCAAGGTGTAACATACAACGAATAGTTGCTGTTAGCCGAGCTGATGAAAGGGGTAGGCATTCTTGCGGAGCACGCGCTAGATATACGGCTCTGTCTCGGTTTCAAAAGGGGTTCCGTGATGCTACATGCTCTATTTAAGTTGGATTATTAATCATTAAAAGTCGCGTACTGTTTTGGGGATAGATCGCCTATCAATCAATCAATCAGAACTTTAAGATCAGTAGAAAAGGGAAAACACCACAAGGTAACTAGGAGAAGAAAAGAATGAAAAGCAGCAACTATTTATTGCCCGATAGTGGCTGTTGGCTACCCTTAGGTGGAATTAGGCAGCCGCATATCTCCACCCTACCATAATCGTCAAAGAGCATATCCATTTTTAAGACGATCCCCTATGCACACTATTATATGTTCATCTTAGTTCGGGTCCGCTTTTCTTAACTTCCGGAATAATTAGCCCTTTAGTTCAGCTTTACACCGCAATACACCGGAAAGTAAAGCAAGCTACCTAAGAGAGAATAGGAATTACAAACCACTTTGTGCAGAGAAGCAGCGTTACTACCATCTATATCTACAGATGGCTCTCGATAATATAAACGATAGCAAACATTTTTGGAAGATGGTGAGAAAAATAAACGGCTCAAGCGAAAAACGAGGTATAAACATCACGTCCAAGAACTTAGCGGAATATTTCAAAGGCCTGCTTTACAGAGATATATAGGCACCGCATGTTATGGATTTACCGATTGTCGAGAGAGCAGAAAGAGACAGACCGTTTACAATTGCAGAAGTGCGCCTTGCCATAAGACAAAATAAAGTAGGAAAGCGCGCCAGGAGAAGACAGAATTCCCGCGGAATTTCTGCTGCACGCTTCAGAGTGTTTTGTGGTGCAGTTAACTGATTCTTTTTATGAAATTTATAACACCGGATGTGTACCTAAGAGTTTTCAGAAGAACATAATTTACCCAATCCTTAAAAAGGCCCTCCCTAAAGAAGTGAGCAATTACAGAGGCATCTCTTTTTGAAATACTTTGCTAAAAACATTTACGTCAGTTATCTTAGGCCGTATAAACTTGTATCTGGCCGAACACCAAATATTAAACGAAAATCAATATGGGTTTAGGAAAGGGTATTCCACGATAGACAGCATCTTCGTGTTGACTTCGGTATGCAGGGACTTTCTGAGGACAAACAAAAAACTGTACCTGTTTTTTTTTATTGATTTTAAAGCAGCATTTGACTCAGTAGACAGGAAACTCCTGATTTATAATCTAGCGGATATAGGCATCTCGACAAAGATAATACAAGTTTTAAAAAGCCTTTATGAAGAAAATGAAACGGCAGTGTGGGATGGATCTAATCTTTCGCACTGTTTCAAAACAAATCTTGGAGTCAAGCAGGGGTGTATTATTAGCCCGCTTTTGATCTCCTTATTTGTAAATGATATCTCCACTGAACTTCAAGGCGGAGCGCAATTTGCCGGGAATGTTTTCAAAATCCTAGTGTACGCAGACGACATGGTCATCCTCGCTGAATCACCAAAGATGCTACAGTAGATGATTAATGAAATGCAAAGATACTGCCTAAAATGGGGAATGGTCATCAAAACGAATAAGTCGAAAGCAATGGTAATTCGAGATGGCCGAGGGAGGCTGGCGCGAGATGAGATACGGACACTTGAGAATATTGAACTAGAAACGGTAAAACTTTTTAAATATCTTGGAGTGACCCTATCTTCAAACATGTCTTTCAAACAGCACATTAATTTAAAACTATGCGAGTCCAAAAGAGCACTGAACAGCACATGGAAAGCCTTAATGAATAAGAAAAATGTAAGCGCGAGAACAAAGTACAAAATGTTTCAGGCCACGGCAAGATCCATCAGGTGCTATGCTGCAGAAGTTTGGGGATGGCAGTCATACGAAGATGCCGAAAAATTGTTAAGATTCTTTCTGAAAAAGATATTCTACCTCCCAAACAATTCGCCGACATATGCGATGCATTTGGAGACAGGCCAACCTGAGATGTTCGATTACACAATACAAGCGAATTTTAAATATATGAATAAAATCATGTCTCTATCAGCTGACAGGTACCCGAAAATGGTAGCGTCTGCACTGATAGCGTCGGCATCGCAGTGCTTCCAAAAATGGACAGAACTGTCCTCGGAACACGATGTAAATCTAGACCTAACCGACCCGAACATCTGGAAAGACAGTCAGTCCACACTACTGGCTTTAATGTACGAGAGAACGCGTGAGGCAAATGCAAAGCGAGCCCGCGAAAGCACTTCTCGAGAGATGTACAAGCGTTTAAGTTACGAGCTCGGAGAAAATAATTACTTTAGGGAAGACTATGACACCTTAACCATTTCCTATATTTGCAGAGCACGAACAGAGGTACTGGCGCTTAACTATTAACCACATAGACGCGTTGAAAATGAGCAGTATGTCCAATCTTGAAGGAGCTGAGGATCCGCTCTTGGGGCAGAGCATACCTCACATTGGAAGAGCTTGTAGCAATCCTAAACGGGCAATCTTGGAGTGTGTTGGCAAAATACCTGCTGGATGCTCACAAATACAGTTCAAGAATCCTGCAGGAAGCGTTCTAAAAGAGAAATCTGAAATTTGAATCTGAATTTATATTAATTAGTGGAGCCCGGGACTTCATCCTGAGGAGTGAAAGATCTACTATCTCGCGACGAGCGTTCCCCGCTAGGTAGGTAGGTGGTGTAACTCTGAAGGATGGGCGTTCCGGTAGCTCCAGTTTTATATTTATATTTATGTGAATTGTATAATTTTAAATTTAAGGCAAACGGCCAAAATGCCATGCCTATATATATATTTTATTGTTCTATGAATAAAGAACTTCTACTACTACTACTTAAATAAAAAGTTAAGTTTTGTTTTCTATCCTAGAATTCCTGTAGTGCTTATTAGCAATTATCAATTCATTTGATTTTATTTACAAGAAATATATATTAACTAATCTTTATCTTTATATGTCTAAATTCAGTTTTATTTCCTATAAATTTAAACGAGTTGTTCTTTCATGTTAATATTAATCTAACGAGAAATTTGGTTCATGATGCAAGCGAAAAACCAATAAATTGCTGAAAAATAATTGTTAATAGCATTTAAATAGATATGATAATAATAATCAATTAAAAAGTAAAATATATATTGAAATTGAAATATTGAACAAAAATTAAGTCATCATTGGCCATAGGTTTGATTTAAGCGATTTCGTTTGGCAATGGCCATCTTAGTTTCAATTAACAGACGATGGACATAATATTTTGTGCCACGACTGTAATACATCCGGCTGATACAGAAGCTGCAGTAAGGTTAAGGAATTGCAATCCCAACAACATCATAACTGGGCTTCAACAAGCAGTATCAGGTGGGTGTACGGTGAATCTCTCTCATATTCCTCGTGCACTCGGTAGTGGTCTTTATAGTGTGCCAAAACAAAATCAAAACAAAGCAATAAAACAATAACCCAACTTAAGAGTTGTTTTAGGCAAGCACACTAAAAGGTGGCTGCTGGCATCCGATCATTTTGGGACTTGGCTGAAGACACTTTCCGATGTATTTGCAAGTCACTGAACAAATGTAAATGAATGTCTGAAATTTTCCAGTTTACCAAGTTGTAGGTCCAGCGGCCAAAGCACTTTCGGCGGTGTCCATGTAAAGGGGTATTATAAGAAGTGTAATTGATTTGGAATTGACTTTCATTTACGGTTCACTTTGTTGACTTTGTTCTTATTTTAGGGTTTGCTTTCGAAACCATTTCTATTACACCAATTTGCCGATCAAAATCTCTTGCTTTAAATTTTCATTTGATTTAGTTTTTCTTACTGGTTACACTTATTTTCAATTTCTTTCCAACTTTTTTGCTTTTAGCTGCATCAGAATCAACAAAAGTATAACAACAACAAAACCAAAAAAAAAAAATAGATTAATAGGTATTTTGGCTTCTCCAGTGGATCAGTTTTGTTGATGCCTCTTTAGGCAGCTCAAATCTTCGCTACCCAGCGGCGCAGAGCTCAATGTGTTCTTCCGAAAGTAAGCATTACGCCTGACGAAAAAGTAATGCCATACAACCGCTGCTTTTCGTTAGAGAGATAGTAATCGGAAACAAACTGCAACCACTAATCGTGCCACACACGAGCCGATGTCTATTTCGTTCGCTTATGTGCTTTCCCCCTTCATCCATAAGCGTTTTTTGACATTTCTTCTATTTTCTAAATTTGTATCTGTATGCAGAACAAATGTTTAAGTGTGGCAGTGACTTGACACATACGTAGCGAATAGTCACTTGAATTTGGCTTAATTGTTAAACAAACTCGTAAATATGAAAACTCAATTGGCAAAAGTGATGGAGGCTCAAAACACGATTATGCAGAGTCAACCAAAAATTGAAAAATGCCAAATTGATATATTGGCCATCCTTAAAAAGCTGACGAAAAAGAACATGCCCCCTGATAACGACGTATTTCCAATTTGTAGTCTGGATAATTTAAAGCTTTGTAAAAACATACATTTTATTTATCAAGGAATAACAAATAAAACCATTTAAAATAAAATAATATAAAAACCACTGCATTACTACATCATTACCCACTAATAGAGGCTGTAATGCACGTGCATTACCAACCCATATACTTCTCTATCAATAGTACATTGCATCGTATAACACTTGCATTACCCATCATTAGTAAATTGAATCGTAATACAAGTGCTTTACGACTGAGTATACGATTCCTCAATTGTGTGATGAATTGTAAGCGGACTGCAAACATTCTGCATTACAACTTTAAACAAATATACGCATTCGTAATGGGAATCCGATAGCAGTTCCGCTCTGGCATAATTGTTTTATTACTAGTAATGCAGGATGTGCGCACCCCATACGGCAAAGTAATGCATATTGTATGCGATGATTTCCTTCATACTGAAGGCAAAGTAATCTATGAGTAATCTAATCGATTTTGTAATGGCAATTTGCGCCGCTGGGTAGGTTCACTAGACACTCTCCAGATTCTGAGAGTTTTAGATGTTGAATTAGGGAAAGCACATGTTGTCAGATTTTCCGCACATTTTCAGCAAACTTCTACTACTTCAGGTCGCGAACCGAACTACTCTCGTTTAACACAATTAGATCACTGCAGGGTCGGCTGGAGTTGCTCCCAAACTTGCTATTCAGCGAAAGCTTTTTTGGATTAGAGAGTGAGGCTTACGACAATGTGGAGTCTAAGATTTATGTATGGGTGCCAATCTGTATATAATTATAACAGAAACCAAAGAGGATTTTGGTTCGAAAGGGATATAACTGGCTGGTCCAACCAAAACGGGTCTGGAGAAAATATTTACCCTTGGTTATGGGTGTCTGTCCGTCCGACAGCATTTCTTTTAGACTCTCGAGCCACAGCATAAATTACTCTGCTTCCAGTTCGCCTGGATGGGCTTAGACAAATGTGACTGCTGTGGACCAAAACCAATAAAAATCGAATTTCGTTGCTTTTTATACTCTGTACCAAAGGTACACAGAGTATATTAAGTTTGTGCAAAAGTATGTAACAGGGAGAAGGAATCGTTTCCGACCCTATAAAGTATATATATTCTTGATCAGCATCAACAGCCGAGTCGATATAGCCATGTCCGTCTGTCCGTCCGTCCGTCCGTCCGTCCGTATGAACGAAGAGATCTCATGAGATGGTAAGAGATAGAGGTTTGACATGTATGGGACATATATTTCTTATACTTGCAGGCAGATCAAGTTTATTTTCAATTTTTGATACGCACCCTCCCGCCCCCGCAATTTGGAAAAAAACGTGTATCTTCCACAGTTTTGATGATAGATAGTTCTTGACCTTCTAGAGATATCTAGTAATCAAAATTATTTATCGATTTGCTGAAGGAATGATAAAGATCGGATGAACGATACTCGAGTCTATGAGCAAAAAACAGCCAGTTAACAATGGGTCAATTCCCAATGTGTAGTTCGGTGTGCTATCTGGTAGCTTAAGTATCCTCTTAAAAATATATCGCTGGAATTGGTCTGCCTCTTCCTTTATTTCTCCACCCCTGACTTGAGCTCCATAGCACTGTACTGTTCTGCATTTAGACACTAGGTTCATTGGTCCTTTGTTGATGCAATTCGCCCACTCAGAGTTTAGAAGCCTTTGCTTTTTTTGTTCTGGCTGCCACATGCTTCTTAAAGCTCATTGTAGGTGTCAGGATACTGTTCCTCCTGAAACGTCCAGTTCTCAGATGCCGCCAATCTACCGTCTTTTCTAAACACCATAATTTTCTTCCATGCCCCACAATATGCAGTATGTCTCGAGGTTATGGATCATTTGCTGGAAGCTAACCGCTACCATCACAATGTCATCTGCGTACATTAATACCCTAATGTTTGTGTTGTCGATAGACAGGCCACCTCCTACGTGTTCGTGCAGATCATCTGAGTACATCGCAAACAGCAACGGTGAGATAAGGCATCCTTGCTATTCCAAGAGTAAGTCGGGTTGTACCTAAGATCAAATAGTTCAAAATGTATTTAATACAAAGGCTTTTGTTTTCAGTGAGGAAAACTTTTTAAATATTTTGTGCTTTTTCCCATCCTCGAAGCACTTCTGATATTCACCTTTTGGAATAGTCTTGAGCTCTTCCAGCGATGCATCGATGTAAACGGGGATGTTTGTATGGGCAGAATATTTCCTATCTTTAACAAGGGAGATCCAAGGGATGTGAGACTTTATAGAGGTATCACGTTTTAAAACTCAATCGGCAAGTCCTTCTCCGTAGTGCAACTCCATTGTCTAACGAATCGATTTCAGTTGAAGACATTCTTGCAGAATATCAGGCTGGCTTCTCAAGCAAGAACAACCACAAGAATGCTGTCTGATGCGCATTGCCAACAACCTTCGCTCGGAGAGAATTAGAAGAGAGAACACATTTAAAGTTGTTGTTGCTTTACAAAGCCAGTTCGCTCGAAAGGAAAGAGAGGAGAGCACGCATATAAATTTGTTGTTGCTTTATGTAGGCTTGTGGCGCGAGTCGACCGTAAACGCGCCAGCTATTCCTTTGCGCAAAACAACATCGAATGCGTGGCTTGCGGAATGGGCTTGGGCACCCCTGCTGTAGACAGACATGAGCCTCGCAATTGAAGCTGCAGTATGGAATGGAGCCTTTTTATCAATCAAGTTTCCCACAGAGTCTGGAGTTGAGCAATACGACTTAGAAGACTATCTCACACAAGGTATTTCGCTAGACGGTCGCTATATAAAAGTCCTTTTGCATGATAGTTGATATTGTGCTATTCGCGGAATCTTCTATAGCTTTGCAAATCTCTCTTCAAATTATCTCCGATAAGTCCAAGATCTTGGCGTTCCTGGCTGCAAACGAAAAATGGAATTTGGAGGGTGAAGACTTTCTGCAGCTTATGATTTTAAAATATCTGGGATTTTGATTCACCACGACGCACAGTCGTCAGCAAATGAGAAGTACTCATAAGCACCAAGTACAAACTATCATTATCAGAAAGTTGAAAACTTACTTAGATATCTTATTCGGAAGCTTTTCCACCTGCACCAATACACCCCGAAATAGATCGTTGTGCTTAGTTTGAACAAAATAACTTTTTGAGAGCAAAATGGGACTATTTCGCATAGTGCATTGTGTGTGTTTGTGTCTGTTTACACATACATATGCTGCATTTTATTCATTTAGGTATACATCTGTGTTGCCTGGCACAAAGTTGTTTAACACAAAAGCTTCAACACAAACACCACCTCAGTTGGCTGGGCGTGGTCCAGCTAATCGCCTTTTTGTTGTACGCTTGCCATATACCAGTTTGCCAGGCTTTTTGCCCATAAGTAGTCTTACAATGAGCGTAAAAAGGACCAAAAACCACTCAAATGATTAATTAAAGCACCGCAGGGCGCAGCTACCTTCTTCCTTCCCGCCTGTGTTGGCTATGCAAATGATAACCAAAATGTAGTGACTGCAGCAGATACGACAAGGCAGCTGGCAGGGTTGAAGGCGGACAGGCAACTTTATGTTTATTTGCTTTGCGCTTTCGACTGCAAACAATTTTCGAAATAATTTAACGCTTAATAAAAGCGCAAATCTAATAAACCTTTGAGCTTTTTGTGGCAGCAGCTCGAGAGTTGCCTAAAAGTATGCAACGCCTGTAATTGCATTTGACTGGCCTCGCTTGTTGCTGCTGCTGCGCTGCTCCTGCTGCTGCTGTGTGCGTTTCCGCCTGGCCTGCCATCTTGTTCAACGTGTATTTTGGTTAATTTAACTTTGGTAAATTATGCACACAGTCCGGCCGCATTGTTCGTGTTTTGGCCCAAAGTGTTTTGTTGTTGTTTGTTGCAAATTCAATTTCTAACCAGTCAGCCACAATGCATTGGCCGTGACTAATTTAGTGCTAATTTTGTGCGCATTATGCGCAATTAGATTATTAATGGGAACATTTGTTCTGCAATTATCAGCGAGAATAGTGCAAATTTTAATTAAAATGTTTTTTTTTCTAGTTAGTAGGCGGAAATTACATTTTTGGATTCATTGATTAGGTCATTGGATTTTGATTAAAATTGCAACAATTAAACCACAAAAAGTTTTCGACATTAGAAATTGAAAAGTCCATAAAAATGCGTCGCGCTAATTAAAAACTGCTAATGAAAAACGAAAACAGAAATTATTCATTAAGGACGGAAATCAACTTGGCATCTACCAAAAAAAGCGTTCCCATAAATCTGACACAAGACACAGGCGAGTCCAGCGTTCGATGTGCTCATTAACGAGCCGTAGGGTAGGGGTAGGGTAGGGTGGCTTGCAGGCACATTTCAACACATTTTCAACCCAGGATCAGTAGCACTGCAAATCAAGCCGTGGCAAAAATCGAGAATTTGCAGTTAATAACTTTTATTGGAATCTAGTCTCTGTGGTCTTTACTACATTTTGTAATATTTTAAAGTGTATACAAATGTGCAAGTCGTTCGAAGCTCACTTAACTGAAACAGAAACATACGAAAGTTAGTCAACAATTCGGACAGCTTGAGGATAAGTCGCACTAATCGCTTTTGGCTTATTGGAATTGCTGAAAGATCACGGTCATAGCCTCTGCCTACTTCGCTGGAAACCAGGGCTTAATACCGGAACCGATACCGGAACCGTTAACCGAAATAAACCGTTTCAAATCAAAAACCGGAATCGGAACCGGAACCGATACAAATTTTTTCTTGAGAACCGAAAACCGTTTACCGTTATTAATGAAACCGATTGAACCGGAACGAAGCCGAAACGTTGGTACCGGTACAGTTTCGGTTTTTTTACCTAGCGCATCGTAGATTCGGTCACGAGTTGGAGCTCTACATACAAGATGCTAAAATATTTGCTGGCGGAAGACATCTTCACCATTTGCTCCAGTTTTGCGTCTGCAGATATTGACTTTCTTCTGCACCGGAAAGTGTGGGACTCAGTTCGCGAAATTGTACGCATATTAGAAACAGCGGAGGTGGCCACAAATAAACTTCAACCGAAAATCTTGTCTTGGGTGATTTTTATTCCATTTGGATACACTGGATCTCTAGCAAAACAGTTACTGGATTCCATTAAGAATTTTCTCGCAATTAAGCGTGTTTGAAACCATGAAAACATTCTTAACTGGTGGTCCAAATCCTCCACAAAGTTCCCAGAATTGTATGCGATTTCAAAAGTCGTGCTTTCTGTTCCAGCTACGCAGGTTCTCTGGCGATAATTTATAATAAATCCGCTAAGAAGTTGTATGGACTCAACCACATTGAATGCAGTTGTGTTACCGCGAGCAAATAACAAGAATGCTATATTAGTCACATAAGACGTGGACGTACCGGTACGTACCGGTATACCGAAATAAAAATCTGGGTACCGTATTGAAACCGAATACCGAAATCAATTGAAAACCGAAATAGAACCTTTAACCGAAACATTAATTTCGGGACGTACCGGAACCGGTACCGGAGCCGAAAATTGTTTCGGGATTAAGCCCCGCTGGAGACCGATCATGTCCCCCACGGCCCTGGCAGAACATTGCAGGAGCAATGCCGCTTGTAGTCGGATGTGACGTGAACATTCGAGGTGAGTGCTTATAAGAATTCCTCTCCAGGCTTGACCTGGATATATATAATGTTGGATCCGTCCCAACATTTGTAGCTAGAGTAAGGGAGGAGATCCTTGAGACCTCACCTTCTGCAACAGGTCGCTAGAACCCTCTATAAAGGACTGGCAGGTCTCATTAGAGGAATCTATGTCCGACCACAGAATGATCCAATTCAGATTGGAATCTAGCATACAGCAAAGTATCCCTAATTGAATCCCCGAAAAACAAATTGGGGAGGCTTCTACTCCACGTTAGGAAACAATATATTAAACAAAAGCATAATAATAAGTAAGTATAATATATAATATCT
This sequence comes from Lordiphosa magnipectinata, assembly GCA_037044535.1. Lineage (NCBI taxonomy): Eukaryota > Metazoa > Arthropoda > Insecta > Diptera > Drosophilidae > Lordiphosa > Lordiphosa magnipectinata. The sequence continues at coordinate 186,953 of JBAMBO010000971.1, forward strand.
TAGCAAATCGAGAAAAGAAAATGATGCTCCCTGGTGAAATAGCACCTTGGAGGCACTCAGAAAGAAGACCCGAATTCTTTTTTATGAAGCCAAAAGAAGCGGGGACTGGAATAAATACAAGCAAACCCTGACGCTATACAATAGCGAAATCAAGAAAGCCAAAAGAAAGAACTATGGGAAATTCTGCGAGTCCATTGAGGACACGAAAGAAGGAGCTAGGTTACATAAAGTCCTGTCCAGGAAAAGCCCTGACGGCAAAACCTCGCTCAAAAAGGCTAACAATGCATACACAGAGAGCAACGAGGAGACAGTACGTCTCTTGTTAGACACTCACTTCCTGGGAAACATCGCAATGGAAGAATATGACAAACAAGAGATCTATTATCACCCACGTGGCTCTGACTGGGCGGAAGCCAAGAAAATTGTTTCCGCAGGGAGACTTGAGTGGCCAATTGGAACATTCAAGTCCTTCAAATCCCCCTGGCCGGATAGCACTTATCCAGCATTCCTGCAAGAAGGGAAGGACACACTCCTACCATTCCTCAGGAAAATCATGACAAGCAGTCTTGCTAGCAGAGCATGGGTAGTCTTCATCCCCAAGGCAAGGAAGAAGGATATAACTAACCCCAAGTCTTTCAGACCCATCAGCTTGGCATCGTTTTTACTGAAAACGATAGAAAAGCTGGTGGACAATAGTATACGCAATACGCTGTTAAAGGAGGCACCCCTCCAGCCAACACAGCACGCGTACAGAGCAGGCCGATCAACAGACACGGCACTGTAAAAGCTCGGGAAGATGCTCGAGAAAACAATAGAAGATAAGGAAGTCGCTCTGTGCGCCTTCCTAGATATTGAGGGAGCATTTGACAACACACCCCATAGTGCTCGGAGTACTCTCCCCACTGTTGTGGTGCCTACTTGTGGATGAACTCTTAGAAAGACTCGCGTCCCAGGGCATAACATGCCAGGGATACGCCATTGACATCCTTATCCTTGCAAAAGGAAAGTACGAAGAAACCCTATGTGACATAGTCCAAAGGGGACTGAAAGTGACGTCCGATTGGTGTAAGGAGGTTGGGATCAACCTAAACCCTGCAAAAACCTTCGTTGTACCGTTCACTAGAAGATACAAACTTAGTAAAATGAGGCCAATACGTCTTACCGGCTGCCTCATAACACCGGAAAAGGAGGTCAAATATCTTGGCGTCGTCTTCGACAACAGGCTAAAATTTGACAAACACATAGAGAATACACTCAGTGAGTATACTAGGGCACTATACACATGCAGGAGCATAGCCGGAAAATCGTGGGGCATGACACCACACATACTCCGGTGGCTATAACTCATGGTAGTGAGACCGATGCTCACGTATGGAGCTGTCGTGTGGGGAGATAGAGCAAATCTTTTCACTGTAAGGACGCACTTGCAAAAGCTGCAAAGGCTGGCATGTGTATGCATGACCGGAGCCATGCTTACCTGTCCGACAGCGGCCCTAGAAGTACTGATGGAGCTAACACCACTCCACCATACCATCTGCTTGAAGAAAAAAGCCACATTGCTCAGACTGACAGCAGAAGGAGTAGGCAGGAACTACATAGTAAGCCTGAGGGACTCTGAGGTGTTGGAGAAGGAAATCGCTATAATCCTTTAACCCAGAGACGAGATGGTGGCAGAGTTCCACTTTGAATGGAACTTCACTGTACACAAAAGTAATAAGAGAGAGTGGATCTCACTAGAAGAGACATATAAAATGCAACCACACACAATTCAGTGGTACACAGACGGGTCTTTGACACCCCAAGGAGCTGGATTGGGGTAGCAGGACCTGGATCGAAAAGGTTTGAGTCGATAGGAGAATTTGCAAATATATTTCAAGCCGTAATATGTGCTATCTCCCGTTGCGCAGACCTCAATATGGGAAAAAACTACCATAACAGAGAAATTGCTATCCTTTCGGATAGCCAAGCAGCGCTCAATGCGCTTAGCAGCAACAAGTTCACCTCTAAGCTAGTCTTAGAGACAAAGAACAAATTGGTCCAAATAGGTTGTTTTGTTTGTTTTTACAAGGTCCACAAGCAAATACCTCCTGGGACTCGAACCACGACCTTTTCGTTCTAAGACACATTGTTGAAGCTTTTAGCACGGACGCTTAGCTGGCTTTGCCATTGGGTGTAAATTCTTAGGGGCAAACAGTTGGAGTATAAGAACTCAGCCAGCAAAATTCTCGGCTCTAATTCTGCGTCAGGTTACGCTATTAAATTGATTCCCTGTGGCAAAGCCAGCTAAGCGGCTATGCCGTGTGTGTGTTCAGTCCAGAGTAGGTACTGAGTTCAAGTCCCAGTAGCGGCGGATTAATAACAAGGCCCAACAAAATTACCACTTTTGTGAGGTCCAGCCTTCTTTGAATATGTTGGTTATATTTCGGAATTAAAAGGGAAACACATAAGATTTACGATTTAGTTTATTTAACACATGTGCGTCTGTTCTGCAGAGAGCTTGTAAGCGACTGACAAGGAAGTACATACGAATTAGAGAAGACAAATTTCAGTGTGACCAAAGATCAAATATAGATTGTTGCCAAAACTTAACAATATTTCAATAGTATTCAATTCTGTTCCAGTTTTGTGTACTGATTCTAAAGCTGGTCTTGGATTTTCTCCAGCAGCTCTTGTTTTTAAGATATCGCGGAAAATTCATTTTGCAGTATTTTTGTTTTTAAAAAATTATGCAGGTTACACCGAGCTTAAATATCTGTATTTATGAGTTTTATGCGACGGTATGCATATTAATGCAGCCTAAACAAATCATAGGAGCAGCATCAGCAAACCCAAAAGCGTCGAAACTGTAATTTATATCAAATTATGGCAAATTTTTCAAACTTAATCGTCGTGTACAAGCCATTGCGATGGTTGGATTTTAATTACAACCACTTTAGCATGTAGCCTAAGGGCTCTTCTATTTTCACAAATTTTGTTGCACTTAAATCAGCTGGATGGACAAAGTTAAAGGCGGTTAATCCCGAAAAAATGAATTAAAATTTATGGCAGGACAACTAGATTGATACACAAAATGTGTATAAGAAATATTAAAAGACTAGGTGATCTAAAATAGACTTTACATTAATTCTCAAGCAAATGTACAATAACATTAAATCATTACTAGATTTATACAATTTCCCCCAAATTCAAATTTGCTTAATTTCAAAAAGCCTCGCGAGAATGACATTATAATATTACGAATTGGGCTACGCATGGGCCAAATAAGCTCCGCACTCACCATAATCTCTGGACTCAGCCCCTTATGATTTTCCAAACTTAAACAAATAAAAAATATATTTACTTTATGTGGTCGGAGATGATTCCTTTTATGTGTTGCAAGGGCCCAAACAAATTTCCGTCTACGTTTTTCTTAGCAGCTTCTCGACATTTAGCATTCGACGTGTGCTAGAGTGTGAGGCTCAGCCGCGTGCGTACTTTTGCTGCAACAAGGTGGAGATCCGTGTCACAGTTTATTTTTGTCTTTTCTTTTCATATTAAAAAATGAGATTGTTTCATCTTAAAGTCGAGTATAAACCATCTTAGTTCAAGATTGTTGGAGAATATAATCTTGGGTTAAGATTATCTCGGCTCTGACTTCTCGTTTCAAGACTAAAATCTTTGTTTTAGATTGATTTTTTTCGTCAGTGTAGATGTACTTTTTTATGGTGTGAGTGTTAAAATCGTACTTCCCACAAATGTGTCCACTTTTGGGCAGTGCCAACAATGCGAAAATCCTGTGCTTGCTGTTCCCCCACTGCAGCTGCACGTTTTTGTCTAATGGCTTCCGGCATACTCGCATATCTCCACAAACACATACGCACTTCACGCACGACTGCTTAGCGCCGCGAATCTTTGTTGTCTTTAACAACTGCGCGCACATCCGTTTCAGTTTCAGCCTTTTTGTGCAGATTTTTCAAACTTTTCCTCCCCCCTCCTCAATTGGCAACCGAGTTTTTGTGCTTCTTCTGCACCCATTGTATTGTCCAGGGCAGAGCTCTAGCAACTCATAATGGACACACAGCAAAGTTGCTGCACTTAGAACTAAGAGCATTTTTTTGGGTTTTTGTTTTGGACCAAACTTTTTTACATTTTGTTTCTTGATTTGTGACACTCTGTGTGCTGTTTGGTTTTAGAAAATGTCATGACTTGTCCTCTGTTATGTAAACGCAGACAGCCATAAAAATTATGTGCTAATTTTATGCATTAAAAACTCTAACCAAGTGAAGCACATAATCAATTTTATAGCCAAGGAAGTAGAGAAAAAAAAACTCTGTTGTGCTTCCATCTTATTGCACTATGATTACATTGGTTTCTATTTTTGCTCTTTTGTTTGCTGAAAAATGTAAATTTATACATAACCTAGGCAAAGAAGCAAGCAGACATTTGCTTGATTTATGCGCCAGTTGATGACGCTTCAATGGAGCAGCAAGCGGGTCCATAATCAATTAGCAGGCAACGCGGGGGCATTGTCTTCTAGGTACATGGTGCGGAGCTGCAGACACATTAACTATAAATTCACGTTAATTTAGTGCTGGCAGAGCCAACATGAAGCCAGGCTAAGGGTCATAAACAGCCACCTCACGACCCGCTCAGAAGGCACGTGCAGTTGCATAAGTTTATCAAATGAAATAAGAATAGAGGACAGCTAACTAACGTCTCTGCTGAAGTTGTAATACCCTTGGTATTTGAAAGCAACTCTTTTATTCATTTACTGACAATCTGACAACGCTTCGCGGTTGATATATAGGCTTTTACCTGGATTTTTACATTTTTCCGATCTTGGGAGTAAATTTTCCTACATTACATATTTTTCAATAATGATTATAAAACGTACTATTTTTCGACCTTGGGTTTCCAAAACTGGAGGAGTGTACACAAACAAAAATTACACACAAAATTTAATTCAAATCGGATAAAAAAGAACATTTGAGCTTTAACGTATATCGTTCCCACATCTTACCAATATTCTAATTAGTCTTTTGATGTCGTCAATATAATTTTTTAATAACTATTTAAGGGGGGATTCTAAATGTGCAAAATTTTTTGTAGATTTTTTTGTTTTATTTTTATACTTTGTACCAAAGGTAACAGCCAGAAGGAATCATCACCGACCCTATAAAGTATATATATTTTTAATCATATCTGTCCGTCCGTATGAACAAACAAATCTCAGAAATGGTGAGAGATAGAGGTTTGACATGTATGGAACATATATTTCTTATACTTGCAGGCAGATCAAGTTTATTTTCAATTTTTGCCATGCCCGCTCCTGCCCCTCGAAATTTGGAAAAAACGTCATATCTCCCACAGTTTTGATGATAGATTGTTCGTACCTTCTAGAGGTATCTAGTAATCAAAATTATTTATCGATTTGCTGAGGGAATAATAAAGATTGAATGAACGATGCTCATGTTATGAGTAAACAACGGCCAGTTAACACACCTGAGAAATAACGGCTGGTTATGGAATTTGAATGGTAACATGTTGTCGTCTCAGATCGATATCGATAATTAATTGATTTTCAATCGATATTTATCGAAGGCTATCCTACACAATCCGATAACCGACTAAACCGCATAGAAACTAGAGCTGCAGCCGCATCTAAAGAAGGCAGAATGGCACTCAGAGCAAAGACGGCTGGCTGAAAACAGTTTTTTTTGAAGATGAGGAAGGACCGCCGAATGAAGCTGGCATCGCCGACTAATATCTGTAATATTTTTTTGGTTACTTTCAAAACGACTTTTTCGGACTGCCAAGCCACTTTTCACTAGTTCTACTAAACCGATTTTTATGAAACAAAATGCAATCGACGTTGAATTGTCACCATTCTCGAACTGCATTTTTAGATTTTTGATTTTTTTGTTGTTTTTTTTTTGGAAAAATATTACTTTAAACTTTAACTCGAAATCACGTTTTTCGAACGGGCGGCCATGATATCTCCAGTTACACTGAACTGATTTCGATGAAACTAAGTGAAATCGACGCAGAATTGTCAGCATTCTAGTCTGACCCTCAATCATAATTTTAAAAAAATTTTTACTATTTTTTTTGTACACTAAACTACAAAAAAAAGGGCCCAAATCGAATTTTCGTTTTTCAACTGTTTGAACATCCTTCATATAGAAGCAGAAAAATTTGTTTGTTTACTTTAATCTGTTTGTAACACATTAAAAAAAAAACAGAATTGGAAAAACTCTGCGTTTTCAAATAAGATTTTTTTTTAAAAATGGTCAAAAAAATAGCCTCGATGGAGAATCCCCCCTTAACAAACTGTGAGCTCCCAAAGTTTGCACATGTGTATGCAAGCTCATCAAATTGTATTCCACCCATTAACAAACTCTTGTTTTCTCTGAAGAATTGCATAAAATACCGTGTATTATTAAATAAAGTAGTTTTATGAAATCTCATGCTCTGCGATTGTGTAGTTTCTTAAAATATCGATGCAGAAATATACGTAAGACTTTATTCTAATATGCAGTAGCCATAAGTTGACTTTCATGGAGTGAAACTAAATATGTTCAAATTTATTCGAACTAGTTATGTCTGCTGCTATACATGCAACTCATTGTGAAACTTAAGTGTCAAAATGAGCTGCTTTCGCTTGCGAATTTTCATAATAAATGCATTTTTATGTGTACTATTTGATTAAAAAAGAACATTTTTCTAAGTTTGTTTTGATGAAGACATACCCCGGAAAAATTCTCAGCTGTGGAATACTATATTTTTGACAAAATTATTAGGACCCTAGGTGAAATTAAAAATGTACAAACAGTCTTGTTGAAAAATGAAAAAGATCAGGAAGCTCCTGAATGGCTTGATATGCCTCTTATTTTCAATATAAAAAAAAGTAGGCTCGTAAAGCTCTCTAGCGAGAGAGCGGGAGAGTGAGTTCGAGAGTAAATGACGCACATTCACACAGATTAGACACATATGGGCATTTCCTTTCTCTCGAACCGGACCATCGAACACATTTAAAGTAAATAAATGTTAAAAATAAAGTCTAAGTAGGCTTTACTTAAATCTTTTAACAAGTCCTATTAATTGTGCTAATTAAAGTTGATAGTTAGCGACCTTTCTAAATTGTAGAAATTTGAGTATTGCCGGCTCTAGGTCAGGTGAAACACACAAAAATGTATGATGTTTTCCAATATATTTCGACAACATAAACAATAAAGCGATCAGTGCTACAGAAATCCACCCCTTTGAAATCCCGACGGCAAAACAATAAAACAAAAAAATTCATGTGCTCACACCACCTTCCGCCATAGACCTAGCACAGGTAAACAAGAACAACTGAACAACTGAACAAGTGAGCAATTTGAGTGAGTTGAGTTACTTAAAAAATAAAAACAAGTGAACATGTTCAGTGAAATGAACAACCTTTACCCAACACCAGAAGTCGCAAAAATTCGGTCTCCCTTTTGCCTCTGTCAGAAAAATACATTTTTCGCCCGGCACATTGAATAGGGTGATTCAATTCGGTCAGTGACGTGAGCAGAGCGAACTCAAAATAGTGCTGAGAGTTATTTACGAGCTATGCCCAACACTAGTGGAAATAGTTAGTTCCATATTGCTGCGATTTTGCCCCATAAATATTTCCCCATCAAACATTTAAACTTCAAAATTCAACCATATTGGACTTCATTTTCGAACTTGTATTAGTTGAGGGGCGATTTCACTTCTTCTAAATAGCTGTAATGTGTCCGATATACTAAAGCTGCATTTACACTTGTTATATAGCTCTAAATAGTCGGTTCTTCATAGTCTCATTAGTCAAACTTCTCTAAAGAGAATCTCATCAAATAGAACCTGTTCTATTTCATCAAAGAAGGCTACATTTTCTAGATGCTTAGAGATATGTATATGGGACTTAGTGACCTGTTTTTCATTTTAGGCAAAGTTACAGCTGGCTAGCTCGAGGTCTTTATAAGCAACACAAATCAACAGATATTAATTACAACATTTTGGAACAGCAATTGGGTATGTCCGTACAACGATCGCTGTTTCGAGAATAATCAAATTCTCTCATCAGCGGACTTGTTTTGCTGTTCACACTTCAAACAAAAAACCAGTTAGTATATAAGCCTCTTTCAGTCGGCGAATAAAGACATAGGAATTCCTAATGGTGTAAATTAAGAGATATTGGATTTTCTGAACGCATGTCTAACTATTTTGTCAATCGGATAAAAAAGTTAAAAACTATTTACATACAACATTTCCATACTTTGCTTACAAATCGTGTAAAGTTTACTAACATTTAGGGGTCAAAGATGCTTCCTTGTATGTGTTACAGACATCGAAACAATTGTATAATACCCTTTGGAAGGGTATACAAAAAAAAAGTCGAGGGGCGTCGAGTGCTTAACCGCCAAGATAAACTGCGCACGGGGCACAAATAATGTCTGGAAATGAAATTAAGCCGCAAAAGTAAATCACGGCGAGCCATGCGCACGAAATGTAAATAAGCCAAAACGGACTGGCTGATCATGACGAGGATGCTGATGCTGATGATGATGATGATGATGAGCCCTGCTCAATGATTTAGAGAAGCTGCAAAGCCACAATGAGCATCATGCACACCTTACCTAGTTTGCTGGATGCTCGGGGAGTACGTTGACGCCACCTCTCAAATATTTATGGGCTCCAGCCACACAGACACAACAAACCAGCCGAAACTTTAGTGATTATTACTGACGTGGTTACGTGACTGTTTTCGAAATTGTCGAAAATGCGGCACACGGGACACCCCGCTCCCTTCAACAACATTGTGCTTGGGACTCTGATTTTTGTTTGCTCATAAAAATAAATCCACTGGCCATGTTAAGGAACCAGCCGCTTCGGTAGTCTGAAATATTTATGAAGTTTCCCTGTCCGAGTTTAATGTGAAATTGCTGTAAAGTGCCATCAACGCTATCAGCGTGGCATTTAACACTAATTCATAATAAGATGTCGCTGACAGTTAACCCGTGCACGTGGCCAGGGACAGGGTCAGCCCTATCCATTCTTAGCCGTCTCCAGCCAGTTCTCGCCAACTGACAATGAAATTTAGCAAGCGTGATGAAGGCGGTGCGACCGCAACTGAAAAACTTTTTCCTTTTTTTTCCAACTTGGCCAACAATTTTGTGAGTGTGTGTGTGTGTGGGTGTGTGTGTTGCGGTTTTTTGGTTTTGTCCTTTGGCTTTGTCGCGGCTCTGGACGTTTGTTTTATATATGTTGTCTGTCTATATGCCCTGCTTCATTTTGGTTAGCATTTTGTTTGTTGTTGCTGCTGCTGCTGCTGCTGTTGGCTCTAGCCGCTTCTACCCATCTTGTGGGTTTGTGTGCGGAAAGCTGTCATAAGCAGATAAGCTGCCGCAATAAGCCTGAGCTGGGATATATTTGCACTGATTTACGAGATTCACTTTTGCATATGGTAATCGTGGAGATGCAAGAAAGAGAGAGCGTTCAACGAACCTCGACAAGGGGTGAAAGTGTTGTTGTTGTTGTTGTAGTTGCAATAAGCTGGTTCTTGGGGCTAAAAAAGAGTTAAAGGTACTTGGAAGTTTGTGTCTATGACATTTCATGAAAGATGAATCGTTCGCTTAGTGGATAATGTTTGTTTGTTTCCTTCAATTATTTCATTTCCGAAAAAGTTTCACGGTGACCGAAAAATGTAAATTAACTGAAAATTCTTATATTCGAATGGTTTTTTACATAAGAGAAGCGTTAAAATTTTATTTATTTTAAGACCCTTTTCATTGACAATACAAAATGTCTTGGATTGAGTACAAAATAGACTTACAACTCAAGTTCCGAAAAGTATGCAACGGAAAGTGCAAATTGTTTTAAAACGAATCAGTTTTTAAACTTTCCAACTGGTTCTAATAGGATAATCACACTGAGCACATCTAACAACCAACATTCTGAGTATCAATGCTTAATTACCGTTTGCTAAGACAACATTTTTAAACTTTTGTTTTGTCAAAAAATGTTAAGAGGGTAGGTGTCTAAAAGGAACATGCCACTCAGGATGTTGTATGTTGGATGTTAGATGTGCTCAGTGTAATAAGCCTTTAACACTTTGATTATGACTTTGATAGTGACTTGCTTCGTAAAGCTCCCTTCGTTTTCGTATTGAAGCATCTTCAAAACTACTTGCACATTTACATGATGAAGTTTGACTCGTAAAGCTTTTGTTCAACCTATCTTGGCCACAAAAGTCATCGATCAAAACCGAAATACAAATCGACCCTGCATCATTGCACAACCTCATTACAAACACAAACTTTATAAGGTACTTTAGGAACGAAACTTCTTGGTCTTAGGTTAATTCAGGTCCCTTGACATTTCTAGTCTTATTTGATTTATTACAAAAACAAACGAAAAGGAGAGGAAAACTAACTTCGGCTCCACCAAAGTTCATTTTCTTGCCAGCTTGTTATATATTTTATGACGTCACACAACTACTTAAACAAAAATCAATCAGGCTTCAGAAAAAATCGTAGCTGTATCACTATCACACCCTACTAAAAGTATCGGAACACATTCGAAACAAGCTAGACGATGGGCATGTAACATATCTGACGCTGCTCGACTACAGCAAAGCATTTGACACAGTCAATCATGATATACACTTGGCCCTCGCTTAACACGGACTCGTTTAGCACGAACTCGGTCTTACACGGTTACAAATTTGCTACCTTTCCCCTTTTAACACGCTGAAAACTTCGTTCTTACACGATTGCAAAATATCGCAAAAAGTTGGTGCAAAAAGTTGGTACAGCTTGATTAAATCAAAAAGTTAATAAATAAAATATATAAATTCGCAACATCTATAAGCCCTGAAATTTTCATCAAGATCGGATAATAAATAGCCGAGTTAAAAAAAATGATGCATACTTTTCGGCTGACCCACCTCAGGCATACAGGAAGGCTATTAAACATTTGTTTCCATGAGTAACGGGTATTTCGAAGTCGGTTAGAGCCGACTTTAACTTACGCTCTCGTTGTTCTCTGTGAATGTGAATGATCTCCCAAGTACCCTGTCAAAATGTAATGTCCATTTGTATGCTGATGATGTCCAATTGTATATTAGTCGTCCGTTATGTAAAATTAATGAATGTGTAGATGTAACTAATTCTAAGCTAAAATCCATTGCAGAATGGGCAGAATGCCTTGTAATTTACAAAAAAGCAATTGATATTAGGACTCTTGATAGCCTATATATTGATAATAAAGAGATAGAGTATGTCGAAAAGGCAAACAATTTAGGAATTATATTTAACCAGAATTTGACGTGGACTGACCATATTAACAAGGCAGTTGGTAAGACATATGGCCTTCTGCGACAACTATACTTGACCCAAAACTTTGTACCTGAACACCTCCGATTTCTTATAGCTAAAACATATCTAACACCGTCTTTATTCTATGGAGTCGAGCTATTTGGCAAAGTGATGCCAAAAGTAAACAAAGACTGAAGGTCTTTGTTTACTGTCTTAATGATATAGCTAGGTATATTTTTAAAAAGAGACGAACTGAGAGCATCTCTAACCATTCATATAAAATTTACAATCTTTTCCTTAATGACTTTACAAGCTTAAGAGCATTAATATTGCTTGCAGAAAAACACTTCTTTATATAAGGTTGTCAAAAAAGTCTTGCGGTATTTCCGCAAGCTTTTCTTTGCAAGCGCGTAGTTCTAGTTGTATTCGTCGCATCGGTTCACGCTAGAGCTTTTTGGAAAGATCTTTTCACGCGCTAACACGTGTTTGATTTATTGTTGTTTGTTTTTAGTCGTTCGTGAGTTATAGCGTCGCAAACATGGAGCAAAATAAAGAGAAAATACGGCATATTTTACAGTACTACTACGATAAAGGCAAAAATGCATCTCATGCTGCCAATAAAATTTGTGCAGTTTATGGACCCGATACAGTTTCCATTTCCACCGCACAACGATGGTTTCAACGTTTTCGTTCTGGTGCAGAGGTGATCGAAGATGCGCCACGGTCCGGAAGGCCTGTCGTCGAAAATTGCGATAAAATCGCTGAATTGATCGAAAGAGACCGGCATAGTAGCAGCCGTAGAATCGGCCAAGAGCTGGGCATGAGTCATCAAACCGTTATAAACCATTTGAAGAAGCTTGGTTTCAAAAAGAAGCTCGATGTATGGGTGCCACACGACTTGACGCAAAAAAACATTTTTGCCCGTATGGATGCATGCGAATCGCTTCTGAATCGCAACAAAATCGACCCGTTTTTGAAGCGGATGGTGACTGGCGATGAAAAGTGGGTCGCTTACGACAACGTGAAGCGCAAACGGTCGTGGTCGAAAAGCGGTGAAGCTGCCCAGACGGTGGCCAAGCCTGGATTGACGGCCAGGTAGGTTCTTCTGTGTGTTTGGTGGGATTGGCAGGGAATCATCCACTATGAGCTGCTCCCCTATGGCCAAACGCTCAATTCGGACCTGTACTGCCAACAACTGGACCGCTTGAATGCAGCACTCATGCAGAAGAGGCCATCTTTGATCAACAGAGGCCGAATTGTCTTCCATCAGGACAACGCCAGGCCACACACATCTTTGGTGACGCGCCAGAAGCTCCGGGAGCTCGGATGGGAGGTTCTTTTGCATCCACCGTATAGTCCGGATCTCGCACCAAGTGATTACCACCTATTTCTGTCCATGGCGAACGAGCTTGGTAGTCGGAAGTTGGCCACAAGAGAGTCCTGTGAAAATTGGCTCTCCGAGTTTTTTGCCAATAGGGAAGCGAGCTTCTATAAGAGGGGCATTATGAAGTTGGCATCTCGTTGGGAACTCGTCATCGAACAAAACGGCACATATTTGACTTAAATCGCATTATTATAACCAATTTTATGAACAATTGAAAATTCACTAAAAATACCGCAAGACTTTTTTGACAACCTTATATATAGTTGGCCGATTTTCATCAAACTTGGTGGAATTTTGTAAAAGCATAGAAAACTTATAAATACGAAGTTTGGCCATGTTTGCGTCGAGGGCAAAAAAGTTTTTCTAACTAAAGCTTACCAAAAGACTTCGTGCAAAATTTGGTTAAGATAGCTTTAAAACTGACGGAGGAGATTGCATAGAAACAGACGGACAGACGGACATGGGCTATATCAACCCAGCTCGTCATGCTGATCAAGAATATATATTATATAATTTGTGTGGTCGGAGATGCTTCCTTCAATGCGTTACAAACATCTGGAGAATTTTAATATACCCTCTACAAGGGTATAAAAATGAATGAATATAAATGAAAAGTTCGTTATTGACTGAAAGCTACATTTTTCGTTTGGAATTTCCACACGCATGTAGGATTATAATATCCAAACGTTTATGTGGAAAACCTTTAGGTTCGTGTGGTACTCAGAAAATGAAAAGTACTTAAAAACGCTATTTTTGATCATATTTTCATGGGGAAACAATAAAATTTAACTAAGATAAGACAGTCATAAATTTATTCATAACCTCTTTCGAGATTTTCGAATGCAAAGTCGCGTAAGCGCCATTTTTCTCATTTGGACGCGTTTTGTTGTAATAAAAATGACTTTAGAGAGCATTGATTGTTGGTCTCTTAAATCTATAAAAAAATATTGCATAAGACACCATAAAAAACTATGTGATTGCTATTAACTTGTTGTTGTGGCTATCTCCTTGATTCGGGCTATCACAATTTTATTTAAGGATCCCTCCAGAAACTACAAAGAGCTAAACTCCTTAACAAAATATATATCGACCAGTCAGAAAAGGACGGCCAGCCAGAAGAGCTGTCACCCTAAAGGTCCGATATTTCTACTCACAAATTAGTCTGAGACTTCTCTTTCTAAACCAGCATTGGTGGTGTCTAAGTTGGTATTTGACAACCGCGTCTTTACCCTACCCTACTATGGCCTTCAATTAAATTCGCTAGAGGAACCCGAACCGGACCACTTTTACGAAAACTTAGGTTCGGTTCACAAAATTAAGTAGTTTTTCCAACGACACACACAGGTAAGCAGAAATTACTTGGAATCTGAATATCATTCAAGAAGTTGGAAAACTACGACATTTCTCGAGCTCAAATTTATAGTATCACCGTCGATAATGGATCGAATATGGTTACAGCAGCAGGATAACTTTTAAATAACAACTGCAGAGCAGAAAAGGATTGCAACTATGAAGAATGTAATGTTGATGAAGGTTGCTCAAGTGAATCAGAAGCATTTCTTGATTTGGACGACGACCAAGTTATCTCAATAGGTTACCTGGAGAAATCTATAATTGCAGTTTGTTGTGCTGCACACGTTCTAAATTTTGTGGAAGTTCAGTTTGACATTAGAAGAGTTCTCACACGAAACACCATACTCACACTAGAAAATTGAAAAAGCCAGTGCAAGACTGTGTGACGCGATAGAACTCAACTTACAAAATGTGCAAACTGTTCCTAACTCTTCAATATTTTTTTCATTCAGAGTTCTTTTTAAAGAGCTCCACGTATATATGTAATTCGCAGCAGCCTATTTATAAAACTTTTTTAAGGCTGCAGGATTCTAAATTACTACCAAGTGATTCATGTCGAGCAATTGTTCTAAACAGCAAGACATTGTTTATTACTAACTAAGTGCCTCGATAAATGTTTTTCTATTATGAGGTCAGTATCCATATTGGCTGCAGTGTTCTTAGACCCGAGTTTTGATAATTAAAACGAGAAGGCCAAGCTAACTTCGTCTGTGCCGAAGTTTTTATACCCTTGCAAAGGTTGTTTTTGAAATGTCTGAGTTTAAGAACGCTTACATAAAAATCAAAAATGTTTCTAACTAAAATCCATTTTCCGACAGATAAACATCTGATTTCAAACATATCAAATTAACAATCGACGAGCTTAAGAACGACAAAATTGAAAACAAAAATGTTTTTCTCACTAAGACTGATTTTCCGACCGATCGGTTCTATGGCAGCCTTAAGATATAGTCATCCGATTTAGACCAAATTTTGCGAAACTATTTGAGAACATACACTGGTCGCCACTTGAATAGAACACCCTGTATGCTCTCTTTAAAACTGCTCGTAACTCGAAAACGAAATGGTAGAATAACGGTATTTTTTGCATATTATCTTTGTGCAAGCATTCTTCGCTCTTTCTGGTATATTCCAAGTTTTGGAATAGAACCGTTATAAAGTTGTTTGCACTTTATGTGAGCATTCGCAAAAATTCAATGGAATTTTTGCGCCACTTGAATAGAACATGCATTTTATTTGGTCGGTATCGTTGACACGTGCACACAAATTTTGGTTTACTTCAACTTTTTGCTTTAATTGAAGTGTATATAAAATTAAAATGGGGCGTGGGACTTCATTATCTGAGTCGGAGAAAGTAAAAATCCAAGCTTACAAGGATTCTGGCCTTTCTATTGCCAAAATAGCAAAAAAAAGTCGACAGGAGCCGTCACGCCATAACAAATTTTTTAAATAATGAGGCTAATTATGGTAAAAACATGAAGGGCCGCACGATGGTTCCTATGGCAGCTATAAGATATAGTCATCCGATCTTGACCAAATCTGTTCAAAAGCAATTCTGTTCGAAAGCATATAATATTAATAATGGCCAAATTTAAGGACGTTAACATTGAAAACAAAAAAGTTTTCCTCATTAAGACCCATTTTTCGACCGATAGTTCCTATGGCAGCTATAAGATGTAGTCATCCAATCCGGTTGGTTCCGACATATTAGCAGCCTGCAGTAAAAAGAAGACTCTGTGCCAAATTTCAGATCGATGGCTTTAAAACTAAGAGAATAGTTTGCGTGGAAACAGACAGACAGACGGACGCACAAAGCTCAATCGACTCAGCTCGTCGCCCTGATCAAGAATATATATAGTTTATGGGGTCGGAAATGAATATTTCTATGCGTTGCAAACTTCTGGCCAAAATTATAATAACCTTTGCAAGGGTATAAAAATAAGTATTAATAAATCGACAGTATTCTTTTATGTTCAGGAGAACCGAGGTTCGAACCTAAATCTTGGGTTTAGGGGTTCCAGGAACCGGTCCACGAACAGAACATTAGACTTTACAGCGGGTTCGAACGCCCGGACCGAGGTAACGTCACGTCAGATTCTTTTGCTAATAAAAAAAAGTCGAGAAAAGATTTTTGAAGATAGCCCAGAAAACAAACTTATATTATTTCAATCTATACTATAAAGAAGTTCTATACAAAAAGCTTTGCTTAATTTGCAGAGTTTTGCAATTTTCTAAAACAACTCAAAACCCACTTCAGTTTTTAGTAGCATCAGGTCAGCATACATCTCTCGATGTTGCTCTTGCTAATTTAATTAATACAATATGTGTTTATATTTATACTTTCTTGTGTCATGCAAATCCTCTCTTGACCAGATGTGCGTGCCGCGTAGAAAAGGCAAGGTAAAAGTAAGGTAAAAGTAAAATTTTTCTTCGGAATTCGACGTTATTTTGACTTTTTAAATTTTTCTGCTTATTTTTGTGGTTATGGTTTATTTGTAAAGCAACATCGCTCGTTGTTAAAATGAATCACAGTTACATTTGAGAATATACATAATGTTGGTTCAATGTTTATGCTAGTCAAGGTTTGCTATTTTTTTTTTTGGTTTAAGGTTTAATCCAAGGACTAGCTTATTAGTCAGTGCAACGCTCAATAACCTGTTTTTGTTCATTTCCTGACCTCAAAGCAGTCCCTAACGAAATTCTGATTATTTTCTTCCTTCTTGGTTGCCTTTTGACATCCCAGACGAAGGTTCTGGTAAGCCAGAAGAAACAAATTTGCCACGCAAAAGTCAACGAGTTTTCCTTCGTTTTTTTTCGCTCTTTCTTTTGCATTGTCCTTGACTGCGTTGTTGCTGACAGCGTTAGCGCAAAAATTAAATTTAGATTTAATAGCCTGCAACTAAGCAGCACAAGTCTCTGTGTGCTCCTTACTTAGCGCTCCATTTGGTGCTCCAAAAAGGTGGAGCCAAGCATGAAATTTAATCAAGAAAGTGCAGCGTTTTTTTTTTGTTTGTTTTTGTTGCGCTCCAAAATTGCGTTTGGACATTGTTTTGTTGATGCTGTGGTAAGCAAACATAAAATATGTGTCGCCTCCAGTGCTTGCTGGGAAAACTTAGAAAAACGCAAACAGTGCTCGCGCGTAGCCAATTTATTTATTAAAAAATTTTGCATCTCGATTTACATTTGCCTTGCGTTTGCAAGCCAATTAAATTGGATTACAAATTCCATTTCGTTGTTTACGCCATATGCGTGAAAATGTTTGCTTAAATTGGTGCTCATCGGATACCCTGGAGCACCCTCCAAATAACTAGACTACGTGCTGACCGACCAAATTCGCGTTGTGAGTCTAATCAAAATGTGCAAATTGCGTTTTAGCATGCGAAAAGAGTTGAAGGGTTCTTCCACATTTCTTTCGTGAAACTCGCGCGAGAGGGCATAAACAAATGCATATGAGAAGCCAATCAGAGCATAGCTTCAAGAATACGTGCGCCCAGATGCAGGGGAGGAAAAGAAAAAAAAACCAAAACCAGAAAAACACAGCTTGACCTTCAGTGAAGCCGAAGCCTGCATACCCTGGCGATTGCTCAGGTTTTAGTAAAACGACATTAAATTACATTTTCTAACTTTGGGCAATGATTGAAAGCTGCTTTAAGTGACGGTTGTGGACTAGTGGTAAAGAGTTGTGACTACTGAGCCTAGTAGCCAAGGCTAGATATATATAAGGTGGCCCTCGAAGCAGTTATAACTGGGGCGGCATACAGTGTTACCATTTTAACAATTTAGTTGCTAGCTATTTTAAAAGTAAATGTTTGAAAATGCTATTAGCAACAAATCTTGACAATTTTTAAATTCGGTTTAGCTATTTCGTTACTTTTGGGTCGTAGTCCGAAATAATGCCTTATAATTCCGTTTGAAAACAGAGCTTTCTATGCAACCCACCTGAAGGATTCTCTCATTACAGATGAACCTGGTGAAGACTTAATTGCTCAACAGATTGCAGTAATGCTATTTTAAGTACAAGGATGGTTTTAAAAATTTTTATTAAGCTGCCCTTACACTTGTCATATATAAACATCGGATTTTATGCACTTTCTTAAATGAAGGTAGATTGAGGTGAAAATGTGGAATTTTTCTGGAAAATTTTGAATAAGCAAAATATGCAAACAAATAGGCAAAATAGACAAAAAAATATGCAAAATATGCACAATATGTAATTGTATAAAAAATGTATAAAAATGGCGAAATTTTCAAAAATTCTCATTCTAGAGCTTAGATTATTATATAATATTAATATAATTAATATATAAATGGCAAATATAGAAGGTTAAATGGAAGTTGTAGACCGAGCAAATAAAAGGTGTACCTTGTAAGCTCAAAAATATTGGGGAATTTCTAAATTGTTCATTCATTACAGATACTTATGAAGATTTTATGGACGGCTAGAGTGCACGGGTAAATAAAGGAGGTGTGGAACAAATGGTCAAGAAAATCGCGAAATTTCCAAAATTCTAATTTGAGTTTAGATTTTCATAAAGTTCGGTAAGCCGGCGGGTAAATAGGAGAAGTAGATCAAATGGTCAAGAAAATCGCGAAACTTGCAAAATTTTCAAAGGACCTAAGGTAATTATGAAGGTTGGATAGATGGCAATTGAAGACTCGTATGAATATAAGAGGCTGAGACCAAAAGCCGCGAAATTTGTCATATTTTCGTTTGAGTATTTACAAAAACGAAGGCATTGGTAAATAAAGAGGCGTAAATTGAACAGGTCGAAATTTGCCAATTTTTTTATGACCTTATATTATTATGAAGATTTTATGGATGGCAATCTAGACGGTTAAATAGAAGGTGTCGATCGAACGATTAAAAGAATCGCGAAATTTGAATATGAACTATTCGGGGAATTTGAACTTGTGAATTACAAGTGGTCTGATGTTCTTAGGCAGATGGTAGATTCAATTCAATACAAGTAGTATCTTAGTAGTAAGTAGTATCTCTTTCCGCCAGCACGCGCCATAGCGCAACCGGTAGAGAGGACGTTCCAATTGTGTTCAGACAGTAAACATTTTTAAATACAATTTAATATAATTTGGTGTTTTTCAGAGTCCAACTGGTGGTGGCTTCAATGGGGGATTTGCTACTCTTGATTCAGAACAAACTAATTGGAATAAAAATTTAATTAAAAAAAAAAAATTTTTTTTAATATTTTCATATTTAAATGAAAGTGTACACACTTTATATTTACGATTTCCATATTTAACGCTGAAAAAATGGTGAAAATGTTAAAGTCATAGTGAAAATATTGAAATTTCAGAGCATTTTTCCATCAGTGTACATTTATAAAAGCTCGGGTACAATTTGATCCCTTGATTTTATAAAGAGGCTTATGTATAAAGCCAAATCCATACAGTTACTTCCATTTAGCACCGTGTGGCATTCATCCTCAGTCAGCCTAATTTTTCCCAGGTACGCCACTCTCAGCTGATGAAGTATCGGGCATCTGGCCAGAAAGTGTTGTGTGTCTTCACGGTCTCTCAAGTTGCACAATGTGCATAAACTGTTTTCGTTCAGGTGGTGAGGTCTGTAGCTAAGCTGCTAGCTAAAAATGTTGTAACGAACCTATTTCTGCCGGCTCACGCTCAGGGCAGTTGCGGGTCGCTCCAACAAATTTATAGGAGTTGGTCTTTGGAAATAATAACACTGAAGGTTTTTCGTGCTGTTTATTGACCTTATAATTCTAATGGACAACGTCCGCGGTTATCGCTACGGCCTTCCAGATAGGGTTGTCAATGGCTATGCCTTAAGTTGACATCTCCGTTGTGTTTCTTGCTCCTCGTTCAGAGCTCGCTGGCACCACGATCCGCCTGGATACTCTTGCTAACTCGCAAAGCTCGCCGGCTCTCGTTTTTACCGCACCGCTACTGCTCTAGTTAGCGCGAGGCTACTGACAGGAGGCGGGAATGACCACCTTTTCTCTGGCCCACGATTCGCCTGGACACGCTTGCTAAATTTGCAAAACTCGCCGGCTCTCGTTTCTTTCCGCACAGTTTTAGGACTCAACCCGTTTTTTAGCTTGCACTCACACTGCCTTTTCTCCCGCGACGATCCGTGGTCTCCTGTTGGTAAATCTTCTCGATGTTTTCCTCGGCGTTGGTGTTCGCACTCGCTTATATTCACGCACTGGGGACTTGGCACTCGATTTAAATGACTCGCACTCTGAAGGTTACTCGACTGAGTCGTCTTCTGAGCAGCGCGTCCTTTTATAGCCCCGTGCCCAGCGCCGCTGCGCATTGGTATGCCATTCGCTGCCAGGTCCCGTTGTTGCCATGCGCCGCCAGTGGAAATTTCTGCTGGAGTGAGCGTGATCGCTGGTCTTGTTTTCCGCTGCTGTCTCCTTCTTCAGTCATACCAACGGTTTTCTTTAGTTTTGCGCTCTGCTGTGCTCTCCAAGTGTACTTTGTATCCTACTCTGCGCCTTGCCCCTCGGCTCCTGCAGCCCAATTCGCCATTTAACCCTCGGCAGCCCATCTTTTGGTCACCGTTGACTACAATATGTGTACTATAATCTAACATACTATAACTAAAGTTTAACATCGCTGAGTTGTGAGACTTTAAAAATAAAGTCCTCACAATGTGCGAAATCATAAAAGTTCCAGTAGCATCTTGAAAGTAGTTATTTTCAGCCATGTTGTAACATAACTTTGAGTACGAGTTTCTCGTGGCGCTCTGTCTCGCTTCTGTTTCCCATCTTTGCCGAAATGTACATTCTATACTTTGTATTAGCCGGTTCTGTTGTATTTTCCACTGTTCGGGAATTTCGAGAGTAAGCTCCGTCCCGAACTTCTATGCCAAACTTAACCACTGGTGAATGAGTTGTGATTTGGTCGCGAGCAGGTGTTTTGCAACTATTTTCGTATATCTTTGCTCAGGCATATCGAATATTTTGTTTGAATAATTGAAATGGAGTTGCAGCGTGTGGGCGAATAAGGGTGGCAATTCAGTTTCTAAATATATAGCATAATTGGGTATGTTTTGTTGGAGTTGGAAAATGCAGAATGCAGAAATGGCAATTAAAGACGGGTAAATAGGAGGTGTCGGTCAATCGTTTGTAAGAAATTTAAACATTTGCGAAATTCTTATATGAGCTTAGATTGACACGAAGACGGGTATATCGACGGGTAAATAGGAGGTGAATATCATACTGACCAACAACTCGTAAAATTTTAAAATAAATTTAATGAGTTTAGATCATGAAGATTTGATAGATGGCAATTGTCTATTAAGCTTCACTTCTTCGTATTGTGATTAAAATTCTAAAGGGTGCGCAGCAACTCACGCCGGGTGCCTGTTATGTAAAAATGTATTGCAAAACTGTTTAATGGCAAATCTCTTAGCCATTTTTGAATTAAAAGTGTGTTTTTATCACTCATTTTCGGCATTTTAAATGATTACAAGTTGAATTGGTGAGGTTGATTTACAAGTTCAAACAGATTTGCAACAAAATCAGAAAATTATTAGCACAGAATCATTATGTAGTTTCATAAAAAATGTTTTTTTGCTTATTCTGCATATTTTTTTATGCAAATATGCAATTTATGCAAAATTGTTTTTAGCGGACTTAGATCATTGGGCGAAATGACCAATTAAGCGAAACGAATTTAATATCTTCTAAAGTAAATGAGATAATCGCAATTTGTTTTTTTTTTTAAAGGTGGGAATAAAATCGATATAGAAAATATAAAAAATTACAAAAAAAGGTTTTAATACAATTTTCTTTATTTTTTATAAGCAAAAATTTTTATTTGAAATTTCATATATAAAACAAAATTTTTTGTTTTTTGATTTTTTTAAATATTGCCGAACTTTTTGAAAGTTGGAATAAAAGAAATAAAAATAATAAAAAAAATTGAAGTAAATTTTTTTTTTTAAGTTTAAGTTTTTTTCAGTTTTTCGGTAGGTACAATTACATTTTGAGCCAAATCTCGAGTCAGAAACGTAAGATGGAGTCATGCATGGTATGAATCAAAAGGTTTTTGAATTTCCAATAATCGCGCGAAACATTATTTTTAAGTCGGTCAAGTAGTTTGAACACAAACTGCAAAAATATTTGAAAAAAATCATTTTTACAAATAAAACCGCTCGAAATTTCTTTTTTAATCATCTAGACAAAATATTAAAAAATTGAACAAAATTATTGTCTCTTGTTTCTTATTAAAGAATCGCACTTTTTCGAAGAAAATAAGGTATTAACAAAGAAAATCTATGTATAAACCCCGAATTGATATTCAATGATCGCAATACATCATAGCTTGGAAGAATATCGGCGTTTTAAAAAAGTCCATTGGTAAAATCTTGCTATTTTTTATTCAGATTTTCAGCTTACTTTAGATTTTTTATATAAAACTGTATCAAAAAATAGTTTTCCAAAGCCAAAAAATTCTTTGTGGGGATATTTTCGTTGAGCCAAACTAAAAAAAGCTTTTCTTTTGATGCTGAAAAAGTACACCTTAAAAAAAGTGTAAGTAAGTACGCCTAAAAAGTCGAACAAATGCAAGGGTAGCACATCTTAGCAGGTGATCTTGGAAATTTTCAAACAACACGGACTCACACTGACAAAACAAGCAAGATAGTCGGTCAAGCCCGACTATAACATACTCTGTACCCTTACACTCGCATTTGCTCAGGAGTCAAACGGCCAGTTAACACCCCGGGCACAACGCGGTGCGCTCTCTAAGTTTCTCTCTCTCTCTTTCTCTCTCGCACTAAGATTGCCTGTGTTGAACGGTTAGGGTATGTTGCTGTGGTTATTGGTGGGGGGGTGGGTGGTGTTTACTGGCCGTTTTTTGTCCATAACTTGAGTATCGTTCATCCGATCTTTATCATTCCTTCAGCAAATCAGCAAATCAACAGATAAATAATTTTGTTTACAAGGTATCTCTTGAAGGAACGAACGATCTATCTCCAAAACTGTAGGAGATATGAAGTTTTTTCCAAATTGCGGGGGCAGGAGGGGGCGTGGCAAAAATTGAAAATAAACTTGATCTCTTACCATCTCTGAGATCTCTTCGTTCATACGGACGGACAGACAGACAGACGGACAGACGGACAGACGGGCATGGCTATATCGATTCGGCTGTTGATGCTGATCAAGAATATATATACTTTATAGGGTCGGAAACGATTCCTTCTCTCTGTTACATACTTTTGCACAAACTTAATATACTCTATGTACCTTCGGTACAGAGTATAAAAATTTAAAGGCGACGTGGACATTTGTGGAAATTTTTAGTTTTGCTCCACGAAAGACAGGTGTAGGCTACCAAGTTCAGGTTGTTAATACGCATTACTTTCACAACGTCTTACAAGTAATACATATATGGTCGGGTCACTTACATTGATTTTTTGCTTAAAACATACCTTTATATGAATATATAACCAAGCTTTTTTGTAAAACAACGAGAATTTTATATTTTACAGTTAAAAAAACTGCAAAAATGCGGGAATTAATTGAAAAGCACTTGCCAAACATATGTTGTGTTTAATAGCTCACAGCTGTTCAGATATATATCGGAATGCTTTGAGATAAACTTTAATAAGCTAATCAAAGTATCGGTAGTCGATGAATATAAAAAAATTAACGCTTTTTCAAACTTGAAAAATTGAAATTTAATTGAAATTGAAATTGATGCAGTTCAAAATATGCAAATATGGAAAATCCAATGTCTAATAATAACATTACCTTTTTTTTTGGTTATTACAAATTTTCTGTGTCTGGGCAATAGTTTTAGGTTATGTTCGATCAAAATTTATTGTTCCCTTTTCCCCATTTTTCTTGTTTCCGGTGAAACTATATCTTCTCAAACTTTGAAGCACCCCGTTTTTTGCCTATAATCACATGAATTTATGCAGATAAAAGCAAACTTTGCAAGAAATCAAATAACAAATGAGAGGTTTGAAGAAAGGTAATGTAATTATCTATAATCTTGTATAACACAATTTTTCTCCAAAGTCAATCGTCAGTCGTCTTTAACATATCATTATTACATTTTTAGCAACATTCTGAAACTATGTGAAGAAAATCAATTCAAGTAAATGGTCTTCTCTGACCAAATAATATTTTTAAATAGTTAATTTTTTACCAAAACTTAATTTGATCTTTTATTTTCTCTTTGTAATTCTCATTGGACTAATTCTTTCTCTTTCAAAAATTTCGGATCCATGTGACTCATTAGATAGCAGTTTAAATTCAGACAGACTGCTGATGATCAAATTTGTGCGATGAAAACTTCTGGTGAAAATGAATATACCCTATTTCACTGGAGCTGTGGGCAACAATTTTTTCCAAGTGAATGCTTCGAAAGCTGTGGCCATAAGTGGCAGGAGAAGAAGTGTGTGTCTGTGTGCAGCGCCGAGTTTTGTTGGTTTTTAATTAACTTTTGGCTGCAGGATACAACATATTGTGAAAATTAACGCCCCCATATTCACAAACAAGGATACGTTTGCTTGAGTGTGTGTGTGTGTGTGCGTGTGAAACTTGCTGGTTACTTGGTTTCACACGCCCCAAAAAACGCCCATCCCACATAAAGCCTAAAAGCCATCAACTATTTTGAGTATGGGCTGGGTTATGGAGTTTTGCAACACGTTTTGCTGTTGTTTTGCCCAAGAAAAACAAAAGTATAAATTGAATTTTCCCCTTCGCAGTCCAGTCCATTAGATGCAGTTCATTGAGCAAGTCAAGTGCTGGATGATCTGCAACAATTTAATAGAGAGTGAGTATGTATGATACATTGCAAATTCCAACTAGTTTGGCATTACATCTCAATTAATTGGAAAATTTCAGTGCACAATCAAAACTTTTTAATTATTTTTGCCATAGTTCGTACTAACAGAACAAACACCGCTGCCACTGCCTCGTTGTGAAGTCCTGATGTTTTAATACACTGCAATTACGAGACATAGCACAACAGGAACACAAAGTGTAACAGAAACTGCAATAATTTTTAAAAACATGCAATCCTCAGTAACAGCCCCAAAGGGTCCAACCAAATGATGGACGGCAAATGGCTCGAGCACGTGGGGCGTATGAGCAATGGTCAGGCATTAGCTTGCGTCCGCGGGACGCTCGGACCGATGATTTTTTATTTTCCTTAAAAAAATGTACAGACGCAGCAGCAGCAAGTGGTGTTTTGAACGGAAATAATTTCAGTTTTGTGCATGCTTTTCATGTAGTTTGTTTCGTTATTGTTGTGTTTTCTTTTTTTTTGTGTGTGTGTTTGCCACCGAAATATTTGTATTAGTTATTGTTATTATTTTCGTTGCCGTTTCCGAGAGCAGATTTCATGTTTGTTTTGTTCCTCTGCAGTTGTTGAACGAAACTTAATTAATTGACTTTTGCAAACTTTTGGGGGCATGTTGCGTCAGTGATTTTATGCTCTAGATTAAAGCACAAAGAGATTGCAGAAAGATTTCACAATCAGTTTCAGACAAGGGCGTAGCCAGCTTTCCTAAGTGGAAAGCATTCGATATGAGATGAGAAACTACCTTAAAATTAATATCGGAGAATGAACAAATCAATGAAAACGTAAATTTTGATGATCAAAATCTATGCTTTATGGAGGGGGAGGGAGGGGGGGGGGCACCGTTTTTAATTAAATTTTATTACATTTTATTTAGGACTAAAAACCAACTTGAATAAATTCAACTTAATTTTCGGTTCTGAATTACAGACTCATTTACAGCGTCGTGCATCGTTTCCAGAATAGTTGGGTCTGAGGCCATCTCGACCTGAGATCAGAATTGCCTTCACCCATAGGTTTGTATCCACTTGAAGATCCCAGAAGCATGGGACTAGGTGTGAGCGCATCATCCTCTGTTGATTCTATCGACATATTATATATGTAAGTGGTCGGGAATTGACAATAAATTCAGCTTCCATTAGAGCACTTCGGAGCGTTTCATCGTTTAAGTTGCTATTTGGGCAGATTGACTTCAGAACAGCTTTTACAGATCAAATCAGACGTTCCCACGCTTCTCCCATGTGGGGTGCAGCGGGTGGGTTTAAGCGCCACTTTATTGCGTCGTATTTCATAACGATTGCTTCAGTTCCTCTTTAACAGATTTTTCGGTCACTTAATTTTGGCGGTTAAATTGAAATTTCGGCGGTAACATCCCACCCCCTCCCCCTCGTGAACATCCATCTGGTTTTCAACTTCTTTTATCCCGACGTCCTGGACTGCAACTTTAGCCACTGGGCGGACCATGATACCTCTTGATGTCTGTAAAGAGACTCTGCGTACTTGACCGTCCTTTGCAGTTACAAGGTCTTGATCGTCATCCACGATAATTACCACGTCTCCGATGGGTAGTGGTGGTGTTTTGGTAAACCATTTGCAGCGGTCTGCGAATAGTTGGGTCTTCTGCCATCTTAGCCTGAGGTCAAGATTACACACACCACATACTGTTGCATCGCGTTCCATTGGAGGCATTTTGGCAGATATCAATTTTTTTGTTGTATAATTTGGTAAAGTTTGTAGCTTAGATTGCTTATAAGTATGCAGTTTGCTAATTTAATTACACTTTTCCACTTTTGGATGTATTTCTGTTTTCTGGCAACTCTGTTGTGTTTGTGTGTCTATTGCGTGCCGTGTATCCCACCCGACACACAAGCGAAGATTAAAAAAATTTTAAATTAATTCGAGTTTTATTAGAAAATTAATTTTATGAACGAGTGAAAATGAAACTCGTAAAACTTTCGCTTTAACATTCGCGCGCGAATTCGAATGCGAATGTTCAAGTACGAGTGTTTGCCTGCCACAAACTGAGCAACACAAGTATCATAAACGAATGTCTATCGAATTCGTAAACGAAACTCTTGTTCGTTTTTCATTCGCTTTGAGTTTCGCTCGCGAACTCGCGCGATAACTTTTGGTCGGGTGGGATGTTCTATTTCATCACTTTTTGCTACTTTTTATGTACGTATGTATGTGATGTACATATGTATAACACTTCTAGATGAGTCTGAGTTCTGAGTTCTCACATATATAATTGTGTTTTTAAATTGACTCTTTTGTTCTTTACACTTATGTATGTATGTATGTGCAGGCTTTACACATGTGTATTTAATGTGCATTTAACACTTGTAAAGTTTTTTTAAGAAGTGCCCCCAGTCGGACTTGGCGGAACGTAGTACCCAAAAGAATGCCATCTGGTACTGTTCTTTTTACAAGGAAGATTTCACTACCAATTTTTTCAGAATGAAAGACAGCATGCAAATGGAAACTAAAGTTGGAAGGCAGAGCCGAGAGTTTTTACGAAGTTGAATCTACAACAACAACATATGCAAACGTCCCTTTTATTAGAACAGTTCCTGCTGCGTACCGCCCCTGTACAAAAGCGAATGGAAGATTGCATGTCTTTGGAACTACTTCTTAGTGACAAAAGAACTATACCAGATGTGCTGCTGGCATGCAGTCAAGTCCGACTGGGTATTCAAAGTTTTTTTAAGTGTGCATTACACTCACTTACAAATTTTTATTAAGAAATGTTGAGGCAGAGTCGAATGAATATAAATCAAACCAAGGCTGCAAACCTGTAAAATTGTGATCATGGTTCGTTTCGGGGGTTTGAGTCCGTTGTAAAGTTTAAGGTTTGGTTAGTGGACCGATTCCTGGACTGATTGAACCTGATTTGGTTCGAATCTGGGTTCATAGATTGTTACATAGTTAACCGATTTTTTGTCTCTACTTTCGGTAAAAATTTAGCCAATTTTTTGATCAGGAGAAGTCGAATAAACCACATTCCTTATTGTTATCATTCATAGGCCCAAACAGAAAAAAAAACGAGAACTGTGCCGAAGTTTTTATACTCTTGCAAATGCTGTTTTTGAAATGTCAGAGTTTAATTACGCTTACATAAAAATCGAAAATTTTTTTAACTAACTAAAACCCATTTTCCGATAGATAAACATCTGATTTCGACCAAATTTCCCGAATCATTTTGAAAACATATCAAATTAACAATCGCCGAGTTTAAGAAAGATAAAAATTAAAACAAATAAGTTTTTCTCACTAAGACTCATTTTCCAACAGATCGATCCTATGGCAGCTATAAGATATAGTCATCCGCTTTTGACTAAAATTTGCAAATCTGTTTAAAAGCATATAATATTAATAATGGCCAAGATTAAGGACGCCAACATTGAAAACAAAAAAAATTTCTTACTAAGAACCATTTTCGACCGATCGGTCTTAACCGTAAGACCATAAGATATAGTCGCCTGATGTCGATCAACTTTTTCAAACTAGTTTGAAAGCGGTTAATATTAAGAATCACCGACCTTAAGAACGAATGAAAAAAGTTTTTTTCACTAAGACTCGATTTTCGACCTATCGGTCCTATGGCAGCAATAAGATATAGTCGTTCGATCCGGTCGGTTCCGACATATTAGCAGCGTGCTGTAAAAATAAGACTCTGTGCAAAATTTTAGCTCGATAGCTTTAAAACTGAGAGACCAGTTTGCGTAGAAACAGACAGATGGACAGAGAGACTGACAGACAGACGGACGGACAAAGCTCAATGGACTCAGCTGATCAAGAATATATTTATTTTTTTAAGTTGGAAATGAATATTTCCTTGCTTTGCAAACTTCTGGTGAAAATTATAATACCCCTTGCAAGGGTATAATAAGAACCATATCAATATGATCCGGGCTGGTTCATTTGATATTTTGTCAAATATCATTTTTTTCATATCATTTTTAAACTATAAAGTTTCATTTTAACCATAAATGATATATTTTTCAAATGATATTAGAAAAGGTCAAAAGGATCTCTATTTAATTTTCGAAACTCTCACAATGGAAAAGGGATGTATAGAAAATGCGAAAAAGTAAAGAGACAAATAGTGTTTCACATCGAAACTTCAAGCAACGTAAAGAAATATATGAGTAGGCGCTCAGCCATGTGACCACACGAACGCCCGATAGCGCAGTACGGTATAAATGTACGAGATTTGTTTTCCCCTTTTCCACGTTGACTTATGTTTTATTTCCATGTCGAATACGTAATATGGATTGCATTTCTAACTTATTATCATTTCATCCGATTCTTTACAATAAAATTATGTATTCCAGTCATAATATTAAGAAAGTTATTAAATTTCTCAAGAAATCGACTTAAATGATTGTTTGAACCGAACCTTTTTTTTGTATACATTGGGACCGGTTTGGGTTTAGGTTTGGGAGGTTAAATATTGGATAGCCGGAAACCGGTTCTTTGGGGTTCGGTTCAGAACCGGCTGCAAAGCCTTGAATCAAACAACTTCTTATAGCAATCGCATTGAATTATTCTCAAAGCAAATTATAATATATTTAATATTCAATAGTAAGCAAGCGAAATAGCAATAGTAGTAGCGAAAAAAGCTTGAAAAAACTTTGTCTAGACGCCAGGCTTGTGTATCGTCAACTGACGCGCCGATCGCTAAAGTTTTAAATTTGAGTGCTAGGGTAGCGTCGCTTTTAAGTTTGGCGGTTAAATTTATAGTTCGGCGGTAACAGATAGGGTAGACTTGTGTCGGTATCCTGTCGGGATGGGATCGAATTTTCTTTCTCCCATCACTCCCCACTAGAAGTTAATATTTTTTTTCTGGGCTGCACGTGATCCAAAATGGGCAGGTTCCGATGATGCCCACAACGCCAGATTCGATGGGCTCGCCCGCGTTATAACTGCTCAATTTCTAACGTAAATTTGACTGGGACCACCACGTAACATTCGCTTAAACACTGAAATATATTAAACAAACATATACAGTGCCGCTCAACTGAATAGGTGTGACTTTTTTTTTTAGGTTTGAAACACTCCGATTTAAGCAAAATTAAATTTGTTGTATGAAGAAATCAATCATTTGTGATATTACAAAGTTTCTATTCTGTTAGTTTTGTTTTTATATAATTTTATTTATTTTTTCAAAAACATACCAAAAAATCTAAATTTTTTTTGGCTCAACTGAATAGGTTTGACCACTTAAACTATTAAACAAAAGTATATGAAGCAAAATTTCAAGGCACTGGGTAACTTAAACAATAAAGGACACTGTTTTAGCATTATTTAGTATTTGGTATGCCCACCCTTGTTCTTAATTATTTCAAACATATTTTATACTCTGTACCGAAGGTACATAGAGTATATTAAGTTTGTGCAAAAGTATGTAACAGGGAGAAGGAATCGTTTCCGACCCTATAAAGCATATATATTCTTGATCAGCATCAACAGCCGATTCGATATAGCCATGTCCGTCTGTCCGTCTGTCTGTCTGTCCGTCTGTCTGTCTGTCCGTCTGTCCGTCCGTATGAACGAAGAGATCTCAGAGATGGTAAGAGATAGAGGTTTGACATGTATGGGACATATATTTCTTATACTTGCAGGCAGATCAAGTTTATTTTCAATTTTTGCCACGCCCCCTCCCGCCACCGCAATTTGGAAAAAACTTCATATCTCCTACAGTTTTAGAGATAGATCGTTCCTTCTAGAGATACCTTGTAAACAAAATTATTTATCGATTTGCTGAAGGAATGATAAAGATCTGATGAACGATACTCAAGTTATGGGCAAAAAACGGCCAGTTAACACCACCCACCCCCCCACCAACAACCACAGCAACACACCCTAACCGTGCAACACAGGCAATCTTAGTGCGAGAGAGAAAGAGAGAGAGAAACTTAGAGAGCGCACAGCGTTGTGCGCGGGGTGTTAACTGGCCGTTTGACTCCTGAGCAAATGCGAGTGTAAGGGTACAGAGTATGTTATAGTCGGGCTTGACCGACTTTCTATCTTGTTCAATTTCATTTAGTGAAATTGTTGACCAGACTTTTTTAGTTGCTTCAACTAGGGTCCCAGAGTCACTAAATTGTCTTCCTCCTTCGTATACTCTCCTGGACAAAAGTCCCCAAATGTTCTCGATAATGTTAATGTCAAGGGGAGTAAGGCGGTCACTCGATCAATTTGACGTTTTGGTCTTTAATCCACTGTTTTACAACCAGAGCGGTATGGATGGGAGCGTTGTCATGTTGGTACGTCCACGGAATATGACCATAAATCTCCGAAAAGTGGGGATAAGCCTTTTGGAGCACAGTCTTGTACACATTTGCGTTCATCTTCGAGGTGACAAACTGGAGCTCGCATGTTCCATAAAACGATATGGCTCCCCACACCATTACTGCACCTGCACAAGAGTGATGACGACTTAAAAAAGATTCTTCCTTTCGCATATCGTGGAAATAGTAATTATAGGAATTCGGTCAATCGAGGTTGAATTTCTTTTCATCGGAGAAGACCACCGTCTTCCACTTCTTGTTCCACGTCATGTGTTCTCGGGCAAATCGTTGTCGTGCTTCCTTACGAGCATCATTGAGAGGTGTTTTTTTTTTGTATTTTCAATCTCTTCAAGTGATTGGCGCTTCGAATAATTCGTTTTACCGTGGCCACACTAGCATTTACGCCGCATTCTTCCCTAATTTTACCAGCAGAAAGGTGGGAATTTGAGGCAGTTCGTAGGATAAGTTGCCTCTCCGACCATTTTCAAAATCGGTAAAAGGCTTTCCGCGGCCCATTTTACAAAAAACTGATAGCAGTTGCTTTAAATTTTGGAATACAAAAGAATTCAACTCTTTTCAATCACGCAGTCAATCAAAAAGTGAAGTCAAAAGTGTCAAACCTATTCAGTTGAGCCAAAAAAAATGGAGATTTTATGTTATGTTTTTGAAAAAAAAAATGAAAATGATATAAAAACAAAACTAACAGAACAGAATCTTTGATATTTCACAAATGATTGATTTCTTTATACAACAAAATTTATTTCGCTTAAATCGGAGTGCTTGTTACAGAGATACAACGTTTCAAAACTAAAAAAAAAAGTCAAACCTATTCAGTTGAGCGTCACTGTACGTAGTATTTAAGGTAAATTGGTGGCAAACACACAAGACGCACCTGCTCCTTCATATTGAAATCACAAATTGTAAAAGCAGCATAATTGTTTTGTATGGAAACAATTAGACAGAAAAATCCAAATCAGCCTCGAGGATGATTTTGATTTTGTTTGACAGTTTTTGTTATTTTCTGCAGTCTGGTCACACCGAAATTAAAATCAAAATCAGAATAATAATCATTTCAAAATTCTTTGAGTGCTTTCGAGATTACAATTTCAGATTTAAGACTTTAACAGAGCTTGTGAAGAACCTCATTCTGTGACTGCATTTTTCCTCACAGCCAACTACTTAGTTTAAAATTCAAAGAGTATTTCCACTCGCGACCATTTCGCAAGCAGCAAAATTTATTCAGCAAGCCGCCTCTGTTTATAAATTGCAACAGCAGTTAAACTAAACTGCAACTGCAGTCATTTAGGTGCACTTGATTACCCTCACCGGGCCATACATTTCGTTGGAAAAGTTTCACGGACTTCCAAAACAACAAAAAAGTGGCTGCTGAAATTTATGAGGCGTTTGCCTGCTTATTAGCTCTGGCTCACCGCAACGCAGCAGCCACAACAAAAGTTAATCAAATTCGCAAACAATTTAATGACAACCGCATAATCATTGCGCTTCTTGCTGCACGTGTGACAGGCCGAGGCCGATGAATTGCTCATACGCCCCATCTGCCGCCACTCGCTACTTGTCGGGCGAAATCTTTATTTATCGGTTTCAATAAGGCGCCGCAAAGTGAACGCTGGGAATGTCGAAGGGTTTGGGGCTTAAGCATGCAAAAAACCATTAAGAGCATTACGCGGCTGCCATTTTTCTCAACCACTTTTCCTTTTTTTTTGGTTTTATTTTGCTTTGCGGCTAAATTAAAAACGATAAATTTGCACTGCGCATATGAGAGGAGTGCAACTTGCAACTCTCCAGCGGCTGTAGACAAATCCGTGTGTATCAAGCGGCAGCTTGAAGCCGGCCCCGGGCAAATGCTGACAAATAAACGCGACAAGCGAAAAGACAGCGCCAACCAAACAAATGGCCAAATAAAAGCATCGCTTCAGCAGCGGAAATTGCTTTGCATGGTTGTTGTTGTTGTTGTTGCTGTTGTTGTTGCCACTGACTGGGCCTGCGAGGAAAGCGCGACAAATTTTTAAGTCGTGACTGCACAATAACAATAAAACAAACGATGGGCCCAACAAACCGGCCACACACGAAACATTCTTAAGCCCTTGTTCGGCTGGCCGCTGCCGGTGGCCACTGGTCAGCGGTCACTGTATGTGCAAGATATAAATTCGTGGCGTTTTTCGGACGACAAGTGCCACATAAATTCTAAATGCATTTGCCGGGGCACCCAAGCCAAATGTGTCGAGCAGGGGGTGCTGAGGGAGACGTAACTTATTTGGTATTTGGAGGGGGGAGGGTATGCATGAAGTATTGTGGAATTTCAATTGCAAAAATTGTTGTGATGAGAAAATTGCTGCATGCTTGCTGATACTTTCTTTTTATTTTTTAGAATGGAATATCATTTGTGGTTTGAATAAATAAATCAATGAAGATGTAAGCAAGCACAAGTTTGCAATACGCTGTTTAAACTGCGGTCGTACGATCTTTTTTGGCAGTTACTTTGAATTTGGGACGGTCGTAGACTCAACTACCGAAAAATATCAGTGATGGCAGACCCTATTTACCTCAAAAATATGGCAGCCTTCTGAAATTTTTATCGATAGTTATTGGAATATGCAACCGCGTAAATATAAGAAGAGCAATAAAAAGATAATCAAATGCAAACGACAGATAAAAAGTAATTATGAAAAATAGATATGAATACTATAATTATTAATTTTGCATGTGTTTTAGTGGAAGAAAATGGAAAACGGAAGCATTGGACAGATTCGGCCGAATCAATAATTATTAAGATGTGGGCAGAGCGGATCAAAGAACTTCGGGGCCACCGCAAGAACATTCATATTTTTGCTGAGATGGCCAAGGAGCTTAAAAATTATGAGCGGCAATAAATATATTACGGCAATGGAAGTAAAGAAAAAACTAGATTCATTGCGCTGAAAATAAAGGTAACTTACCTTCTCTGGCACATTTTTATACCCTAGCAAAGGGTATTATAATTTTGCCCAGAAGTTTGCAACGCATAGAAATATTCATCTCCGACCCCATAAACTATATATATTCTTGATCAGGGCGACGAGCTGAGTCGATTGAGCTTTGTCCGTCCGTCTGTCTGTCTGTCTGTCCGTCTGTCTGTCTGTCCGTCTGTCTGTCCGTCTGTTTCTACGCAAACTAGTCTCTCAGTTTTAAAGCTATCGAGCTGAAATTTTGCACAGAGTCTTCTTTTTACTGCACGCTGCTAATATGTCGGAGCCGACCGGATCGGATGACTATATCTTATAGCTGCCATAGGAACCATCGGTCAAAAAATGGGTCTTAGTGAGAAAAACTTTTTTGTTCTTAATGTTAGCGTTCCCAAACACGGTCATTATTAATATTATATGCTCTTAAACAGATTTGCAAACTTTGGTCAAAATCGGATGACCATATCTTATATCGGTCGGAAAATGGGTCTTACTGAGAAAAACTTTTTTGGTTTCAATGTTAGCGTCCTCAAACTCTTCCCTTATTAATATTATATGCTTTCAAACAGATTTGCAAACTTTGGTCAAAATCGGATGACTATATCTTATAGCTGCCATAGGACCGATCGGTCGGAAAATGGGTCTTAGTGAAAAAAGTTTGTTTGTTTTCAAGTAAATCGGTCTTAAGGTTGGTGATTATTAATATTAAACGCTTTCAAACTAATTTGAAAAATTTGGTCGAAATCAGATGACTATATCTTCAGGCTGCCATTGGACATCGGTCGGAAAATGAGTCTTAGTGAGAAAAACTGTTTTGTTTTCAATTTTATAGTTCTTAAACTTGGCGATTGTTAATATGTTTTGTTGTCTGTTGATATGTTTTCAAAAAGATTCGCGAAATTTGGTCGAAATTAGATGTTCATCTGACTGAAAATGGATTTTAGTTACAAAAGTTTTTGATTTTTATCTAAGCGTTCTTAAACTCTGTCATTTCAAGCTTCACGGCTTTTGCAAGGGTATAAAAACTTCGGCACAGACGAAGTTAGCTTGGCCTTCTCGTTTATTTTTTTATTTTCTTCTTCCTAGTGCTACAAGGAGTTCCTTAAATTAAAGCACTAGTCACAACAGTAAATTTCACTAAAATAATTTCACAAATGGACAATTTCTTTACAGAATAATAAAAAACTGCCTTAAAATTAATTTGCATTAAACATATATATCCCTAATGTTAACATAAATAATTTTTTATTTTTTTTTGTTTTTATATTGAAAAGTCTAATTATATATTACTATTATTTTTAAAATGTTTCATTAAAGTATTAGTAAATTTGTGTGTGCTTGTAATTGTTTTTAGAGAATGAGGTAGGTTGTTACAGAGCTGAATAGCATAATAATAAAATTGTATTTAACAGCTGTCCAGGTTGCATCTTAAGGATACCAAGTTGTTTGTTCGGCTTGACGACACAAAGTTTAGCAAATCAAATAAATATGCGGGTTCCTTAGTACATATAATTTTGTGCAGTAGTTTCAATACTTTGCCGTGAATCCAATTGTTTAAGTTAGTATTAAGTAGGTTGCCCGAGATTATAAACATACACACCTGATCATATTAATAGGTACACACATCAACTCTGACTTTAAGGTAACAGAAAACAGTTTTATTCATTGTTTCAAACTTAAAATTTTTTCTCATTGGTTCTGTAACTATTTGTTTTTAATAAAATAAACTTAATTGTAACATAGAATAATAATATAACATAAAAGAGATAATTTTGTGTTACAAATACGTTTTCAGTGTGATCATAATAATAGGTACACTTCATGTGTTGATAAGAAAAAAAATTTTAATTTCCATTTTGTGTTCTTTTTTTAGGTAAATTAGTATTTCCTAACTTAGTATCCAGTGTATCCACCTCTATTTTTGGCCACTACTGCTATTCTTTTTGGCATACTTTTAATAAGAGCCTGGCAGGTCTCTACTGGTGTCTCATACCACAGTTTTTGGACACCTTCCCATAATTTTTGTTTATTTGAAAATGAATGCTTTGTCAAATTTTTTTTTTAAGTCTCCCCACAAGTTTTTAATGGGGTTAAGGTCGGGGGATTGGCTTGGCCACTTCAGAACGTCCACTTTTTGGTCCTCGAAAAATTTAGATAACAGCCTTGATGTGTGTTTAGGATCATTATCTTGCTGACCATAACTGTTTCCAATATGGATTTGTACTCTTCAGCATTCATTTTGTTCGTAGTCTGATAAATTGGACCTACGCCGTACCAGGAGAAGCAACCTTATACCATTATATTGCCACCTCCATGTTTGACTGTTTTTTTGAAAACCGTGGATGGAATTCCTTTCCATTAGGGCGTCGAACATTCCTTTCACAGTCATTCCCAAACAAATTAATCTTGGATTCATCGCTCCATAATACGTTTCTCCATTTTTTCTCCCCTGTGCATCCTACCCAGTCTTTGTGGTCCCTTGCAAAACTTTGCCTCATGGTGATATTTTTTCTGACAATTCTTCCTGGTAGGTTGGCATCTTGTAGTCGTCTTCGGATAGTTGGAGCACTAACTGAATTCCCAATTTCGGCTGCAATAGCCTTCGATGACTTAAATGGGTCCTTTTTGCTCAAAGTTACTAAGTAGTGGTCAAGGGTTTCTGTTGTTTTTTGTTTCCTGTCTTGGTTTTCTTTCTAATGCATTTGCCTGTTTATTAATTTGGCGATGGCTCGTAAAGATTTGCCTTCTTTTCTCAGACTAAGAACCAATCGAGCTTCTTCTTTAGTACAATGAGAATTTCGACCCATTTTTTCTAAAAAACAATAATGATTTAATTCTCTGTATTGACAGGAGCTATACTTAATTTACCTTTAGTTACCAAAATATCACTGATTGCAAAGTTATTCACTTGATACTTGTGAGAAACGGAGACTGTACCTATTATTATGATCAGGCGAAATGTTTGTTGGACTCGCAATTTATAGAAAAGCTTTGATATACGGGGCATCCCCTCTTTCAACTCTTTGTCACAGTGTGGCCAGACATTGACAACAACAAAAAACCAAAAATTAAAAAGTTGTCAACACTAAAAGTACGAAAAAACCATCTATAAATAAAAAATTCCGGTGTGTACCTTTTAATGTGATCAGTTGTGTACTTAGAAATGTTATAAAATGCTACTTTTATTCTGTTCTGAGTAGTCATATCACTGCTGGCAAATATTTCTATTCCATGTGT
This sequence comes from Lordiphosa magnipectinata, assembly GCA_037044535.1. Taxonomy (NCBI): domain Eukaryota; kingdom Metazoa; phylum Arthropoda; class Insecta; order Diptera; family Drosophilidae; genus Lordiphosa; species Lordiphosa magnipectinata. The sequence continues at coordinate 224,280 of JBAMBO010000971.1, forward strand.
CAGTGTTGGAATTAGGAAAGCTTTTACGATTAGATACCTAAATTTAGTAGGCAGAAGTGTTCTTGTGTAGGCCATATGTCGAGGTTATTAGTTTGCATACAACTGTAAAAACAGGACACAAACAACATTACAATGGAGGCTGGTCGCTATTGAAGTCTCTTCAATAGACTTGACCCATCAATTATACAATTCAGCAGCTACCTTCTCGTGCTGGAAGTGCTATAACTGGTAGGGCATTCCAAGGCAACGTTTAGCGCAAAAAACCCACACCACCAATAACTGCTGTTCTGACAGAAAAATTTGTATTTGTGTGTGTACCCATTTAGTCTGAGGAGAGCTTTTCACTCTCAGTTTCGAACTTGCACTCAGTTTCTTTTCGCTCCTTCGCGTTGACTGTGGAATTCCGTACTTACTTCAATCTCGGGTCAGGATCATTTGATTTTCAAGTAAAAACCGTACTTGAAATAAGCGTTTTCGGATTGATCCAAGCCTTTTAGGATTGTTCCAATCCTTTCGTGCTTGATTCAAGTGAATCTAGTACGACTCGTACTTGAAATTTCAATCCGAAAGTCGAGATCAAATCAATTTTTTTGGACTTCATTTTAGCTCGCCTTTATTTTCTATGAAGAATCTCTGGAACACCTCATCTGCAAATGCCCAGCGATGGCTAAGACAAGATTAAGAAATCTGCACTCCCCACCTCTCTTGAAGAGGCGGCAAGGAAGTCTCCCAAACAACTATTGGCATTTGCCAAAACGTCAAAGATCCTCTTGGATTTCTAATGGTATCCAGAAAAACCACCCGGCCTCACTAAGGACCGTAGGGGTCTATGTGGGCCAGCCGGAACTACCCAACCTAACCTTAAACCATAAATGTGGATTGTCTAATGTTTTGTTCACGTGTTGTTGCATTAAAATCTTACATAAGGGTTTGAGTTTCGTGGAATATTACTTACGCTGCGTGTGCTCTCATGCGAACTTTTATGTGGCATGGTATTTAAAGAAGTGTATTAAATCAAATGTTAAATGTCCTGTTTGCCCATTTTTGCTTTAAGCTTGGAAGGGAAAACTTGCGAAATGTTTACGAAATGTCTGCACATTATTTCGCCGATAGCAAGTGCGAAATAAGACGCTCATCTCTAATTGTTTTGTTTACAAATGAAACTTGGCGGGAACATTTAAATTAATTAACAGCGAATAGTTAATAATAATAATAGGCCTCCAATGATGCAATAGCTGATACATATGCTTTCTGTGATTTGTAAGAAGCGTTAGTTGAGGCACCTAGGGTTCGATAGAGTTTGGTTAATCCTTTTTTGCAAATAATAAAATGGTTCTTAGGTCCATCGGGACCTATTAAAAATATAGGCAAACGGTCCTCTATGGACACGACTTGGGAAGGGGCAGAATCGACTGTTTGGGCTATGGCATATCGTTGTTATGTACTTATAATGGAACGGCATAGATTAGGAGATGCCGTCTACGACTTGCGGCGACAAAGAAGTCTCAAGTCCGACCATTGGAAAGTTATGCAGTTCATCCGTTCGACATACAGAATCGCCGTCGACCACAAATGAATCACTTAGACTTCCTCATCATCAGCCATCTCGTACAAGGAGCTATAGGTTCTGTAAAAGAGAATTAACGCCGACAAATCTGGCAAGAAAGACAGATGTGGAGCTGACCCCCACTCCACATCGCTGAGTTCTTCGCTTCCACTCTTGGCGTGCTTAGCAAGCCGGCAGCGTAAGCTGTCCTTTAACGAAGCCCAAGTCGCGTTGCGATGGTCTCCTATAATAAACAAACAATTGTGAATTACATGCATCCTTTTCAAGGACAGCACCTTTACTTTCCCAGATGATCATCATAATGTTGCCACAGCACATTTTTCTCTTTTTATTACATCAATTGGGGCCACCTTCTCATCCAATGAAAAGTGGCCAATTTATTACTCATTTTTAAACACCGCTCCACTCACACCGTCACATACTTGTGTTTCCCAACGACGAAAAATATGGTTTACATATATTTCACACCTTTGAAATAATCACTCATCGCGTGACTATCGCATGACACGTTGATGTCGGTTGGCAGCGCTGTGATATCGATATGATAATTACGCTTGTGAACTCCAGACCAACTAACGAAATAGCAACCGTCGAAATCCGTGCGAAATCATTCTTTTTATATGGAGTTTTCGATTTCACGGGTCTTTCGCGGGTATCCCCGTACCAAGCTTTACTTAAAAACTACGTCTAACAGAACTGTTCCAGTTTAGTCGGCAAGAGTTTTTGGATGTTTGGAGAAGCAATGGCCGTCAGTCAGAAGCAGTACTTTCATACATATTGAATTATCCACATTGTTTTAATTTCAATTTCATGTAAATACGTAATTGCTTCATTTAATTATATCATATTTCCATTGGGAAAATTTTGAATCATTTGCACAAGCATTTTCTCTACAAGAAAAAGTTAGGAATGTTTTGATTCGATTTGTGATTGCCGCTTCTTACGTCAAGACAATCAATTAAAACAGCTGCCAGCTACCGAAAATCATGCACAATCTTTTGATTACCCTTAAACAAAACTCTTAATTGTCGCAAGAGCAAAGAATTAGTGGATGGAAAGCTGGTTCGACAAGCCAATGCCAACAGATTAGTCTAATCCATTTATTGCATGCACTGTACAAATATTGAAATATAAAAACATGGTTCATGGCATAGATTTGGCCGGATACCCCAAACGCACCGCAAAAAAACAAAAAACGAATGCTTTGCCAATGGGGCAGTTAAAACAACAACAATAACAATAGGCCAAAAACAAAAAAAAAACAACGGGGCAAACAAGGCAATTACAAAGTGCCAAAATGGCGCAAGCCATAACAGTTCGGCCAACTCACCCCCTCCCCGACTTCTAGCCGAACCCCAAAAACAAATAGCCAAAGCTATTTCAATGTATTTAGCCAGAGTCGGTGCGGTCCACATACATACATATGCATATGTGCCATGGGACCCCCATGGATGCTGCTGCGGCTTTTGCAACTGGCAAACTGTCATCAATTTGGCGTGTGTGTGTGTGTGTGTGTGTGTAGAGCGTTTGGCCAATGGCCATATTGACAATATGTATTGAAACTCACTCAAGCTATTAATGCTGAAAGCTTTTACGGCCACTTCAGGCAGTAAGCGGGGCGACCGCAGGCGAGCACCAGCTGGTGTCAAACTCAAAAGTGGTTTGCTCTTCCTCGTCGTTTATTTTTCTGTGCTGGATAACCCTATTGCATAAAAAATGAAAACATTAGCCAAAATATAAACATGAACTTAAAATTTGAAATATGAGTGGGCCATTTATTTCTGCTGGCTTTAATTTTAAAGCCGCGTCGCGCCCAAGCCATGTTGCAGGACACGGGAATTTGTAGATAAGGCACGCCGTGTCAGGCCATGTCTACACAGGACGCACAGCTGGGCGAAAGTAAGCGGAAAAACTGTGGAATTAGGAAGGGACGGGCCTTCGCAATTGCAAAGTTAACGTGTCAATGGCAATTGAAGCATTCCGGCTGCCGCCGCCGCCGCCGCCGCCGCCGCTAACAGCTGAACACACACAGCCGGAGACGGGAGCTGCGCGATAAAGACACGAAAAGAAAACGTCTGGGCAAAGTTCTTGAGAAAGTTTCACTTTAACTTGAACAATTGACTTTTTTCCAGCTCTCCCACCGCACTTGACTGGCGGCGACCAAAGCCAACCGGTTACTACTCCATCTAGCCATCTATCTGTGTGGACGTACCAAGTATTGGCTCTGCCCCCCGAATTGAAACGTGGCTGCGTTTGCCTCGCATTGAAATGTTTGCAGTCAAGTTATTGTTATTGTTATGCCCTTTCTGTTGTGGGTGTGGCAAATCGGCGACGCTGTCGTTCCAACACCAGGCCAAGAGCCAGAGTTTGCTTTACTTTTGTGTCACGCTCCGCTGCTTGTGCCTGGCGAAAGGCAAATTGAAAATCCCCATCATTTTCTGGCTGTAAAAGATTTCAATCGTGAATCCTGAAAGTTTATTTTCTACTGATTTCACAATTGATTTGATGAGAGTGGCGGGGGGAGGGGTGGAAAAGTTGTAAGCATCTTGTCGAATCAATTGTGCAATTAATTGAAAATTTCTTGAGGACAAGGTAGAGTGTGAACCGGAGATAATTTCTTTTTATCAAATTTAACTAACTGTGGGGTTTTCCAAAATCATGCAATCTTTGGCTCAATAAGCTTAGTAATCCGACTTCATAATTAATGAAAGGTTCAATAAATTTCTCAGGTCAAATCAAAGCAAATGAAACCCTAATAAAGCCATGTAACAAGCTGCTCAGCTTGCCCACATTCTGACACGTCTCGCAATGCCAATCCCAATCCCCATCGCGTTGTCAAATCTCTGCACCAAACGACAAATGAAAGCCCGCCAAGAGCATGACAATGACAATGTCGCGACATTCGACGCTTAACTCCTGGAAAATGCCATGATTAGCCAACACTCTGTGTGTGTGTGTGTGTGTGCTTGTGTGGGTGGGTTTAAACTCATCGCCAGCTGCCGTGGCGTTTGCTGATGAGCTCGAGTTTCAAACAATAACAGCCGAGATTTTAGGGATTTATGATGTTGCTGCTGGCAAGCATTCGGGGCAACTTTGACTGTCAGGCCTTTTGTCTCTCTACGCGGAGTGTCTTTCGATTTGTTTGCGCTTTGTTTGTTGTTTCTGTTGCACAGACAATCAAATGCTGGTAACCATACGCCATGTTGCCCGCTCGTTAGCTGGTTAGCCGGCTTTGTTGTAATTGTTGTTGTTATTGTGCATGTCTGGCTTTGGATGCCCCCACACCCAGCTAACGCCCGCTTGTAACAATATTTATTCATGTTAATTAAATTGTGTGAATATCACAATTTTCCATATGGCTGCGCACATTTATTGTCTTTCAATTTGCGGCTGTGGTTTTTCAGCTTTCATTCTAAGCATTGAAATACCCTGTAGTTCTGTGGCGACTTGAAGCGTATTTCGACAATTTGGTATTCATGCTGTTCGGATTTGGAACCAATTACCAAACTTCCTAAAATGCATTAGCGGCGCAACGCAGTTTCAGAATGAACCAAAAACATACCTTGTCATGCTTCAGAAATCATTTTTACATGTAACGAATAGGTAGGGAAACATACAGAGAAGAACATACAGAGAAAAAAAATATGCAAAAGCCACACGAAAATGTGGGATTTCTACACGTTTTGACCAGGATTTTCAACCCATAACGTTTGTGTAGCTTTTATGCACGCCGCGCTTAGATATCCTATATCCTACGTTACGTGTATGATTTCAATATCTAAACGCTGCGTGGGCAAATGCAAAATCTTCACGTAACGTGTAGCTTTTCTGCACGTGGCGTGTAGCTTTCTGAATTCTACATTTTGCGTGTGCAATTTAGCAGGGCGCAGCACGTTTCGTTTAGCTTTGACATTTCTACACGCGCCGTGCAGCCAATTTTGTTTTCTCTGTTCAGAATTAGTAATAACAATAATAATAGTTTTAACTAAAAATAATATAAAAATTTAAATTTAATGCAAAATTATGTTAGTTAAGTCATATTTTGTTTGTCAATCTTGTATTCTGAATGTTTGTGACTAGTGCTTTAACTTATAAGTTAATCTTGTAGCACTAGTAAATCGCTCAATAAATATTAAGTGCAACTATGTATGCAACTATATATGCTAGAATTGGAAGTACCATACTCCCGAAAATACCACCGGACAACAATACCATTAATTCAATATATACATTCTCCACTCTAAAATGTAAGACCAGTTGCGAGGGCGGCTATTTCGGCTATTCCCTTTTGTAAACGGGTGTTCTTCTCGGGTTTTCGGGCTTTTATTTACACACTTTTCACACGGGTTTCTAATAGAATCGTTTTATATACACACGGTTACTATTTACATTGTCAATACGGGTTCCTTCTGTCCATTCTATATACAACGTCTGTCCTCGTTCGTCTCGGTCTCTCTACTCCAGTGGTGTTCAAACTCAAACAATCAAGCATTGCGCTTGTGTGCGAAACACGAAGAGCAACAAGCCAACGAACAAATCCCTCGTGAGTGAACAAAAAGCCCAACACGCGCAGCGCAAGACAGGAAGCCGCCAAGCGTGCTATTTATAGAACACACTTATTCTCTCTCTCTATACGTGTGTCGGCTGCGACACCGGCAGAACTATGAGTTCCTATCCCATGGGGCTTTTAGCATTTTGGACAACATTGCTCTACTCTGTCTGTCTTCTATTGTCTATTGAAAATCGTCTCTGTCTTAAAATGCCTTAACTCTTAAATACTTATCGATATGTTAGTACATATTCGTCGGGCATTTTCAAAAAATTCCAAAGTCAACGCTTTAAATATTGGCCTGTGGCCGGCCACATGCGTTGCTACAACAGTTTTCTTTGGAAGATAGTTAACTATCATGTGCCAATAGGCGGGTCGAGACTGAATCGGAGAATTCAGTAAACTGATAGCGTCCAATCCATTCTTCACAAAGTGCTGTATCATATAGAAAAAAATAAGTACTGTATCATATAGAAAAATAATTACTGAGTTCGCTCAACATAAGTTATTTATGTAATCTCTCTTAACCCGACACACGATTTAACCTCTATCTCTTACCATCTCTGAGATTTGTGCGTTCATACAGACAGACAGACAGACGAACAGACGGACATGGCTATATCGACTCGGCTGTTGATGCTGATCAGGAATATCGGAAATGATTCCATCTCCCTGTTACACACTTTTGCACAAACTTAATATACTCTGTGTACCTTTGGTACAGAGTATAAAAATACAGCTTTAAACAGCTGATGAGCCATTTATGTAGTTTCATTTATTTTCTTGATTTCCAGAAGAGACACTAAATAATCATAGCGTTGTCACATCGTTAGCTAGTGTGGATTGCAGGAACAGCCGATTTGCCTAACTAAATTGAAAATAAATAACATGCAGCACATTTTTTCGGACAACATCGAACAAATTGGAGGCAAAAGCGAGCACTTAAAGGCCTCAAGGACTCAATATTCACGAAGCATTCCAAATTGTCAACAGTCGGCAGTCCAGGTTAAGACTCTTTAATCGACTCAGAATGTTGAGAGTTTTTTCTGAGTTTTAGAAATAATTGCAAGTCACGCGGTGCTAAATCAGGCAAATTCGGTGGTTGTGGTATTAAATAAGGTTGAATTTCTGGCGGAAGAATCAAGAAAATGAATTGATTTCTTTGTGAAGCTCTAGTGCAGAAATACATATTTTCAATCTTTTTAATCTTGGAGTAAGCCTGGCATGAGCTTGAACATTCAATCTCGATATACAGGATATTCGACACAATTCAAGCTTTCAGGGAACGGCCCAAGCCTTTTGAGCTTGTATCATTCGAAATGTGCTTACTTCAATCCCCTTTGAGATCACATGTTCATAATTAAGAGAGCGAGAGCGACAAAGTTTAAGTAGCATTTTTGACTTGCGGCAACAAACGATGGCGATGAGCGATGAGATGCCATATTATTCGTGTTCAGTTATGCGTATGGTCTTGTGTTCGAATCCCAGTTGAGCCGAATAAATTGTTATATTTCTATGTTTTTCAGAAGTTTTAAGTGAACTAAAACTGATGTTTGTCTTGAAGTGTATAAGGATATCCTATGGAATATGGCGGAGGAAAGGAAGAAGAGAGGCATCTTTCCTGGGATCAAATCAATATTACATATCGAGCTTAAAAACAATCTCGAACTTGCTTAAAATGATCCTGGATTGAGATTAAATTCTTCTCGAATTATTTGCTTAATTCAATCTTTTTTAAGATTACATCGGGATAAATGTAGTCGTTTGTAGGATCAAACAAGTCGGATCAATTCAATCCTTTTTCGGAACGGGTCAAGAATATCCGTTATTACGTTGTTTTCATTACCGATTGGGAATGATTTAATTCCGTATGGATTGATTTTTTTGAGCGTATATCCTCAAATCCATCTGAAAAGATGCAATACCATAAGTCTAATTCGATTATGAAATCTTATTCGTTGAACTGCACATGACATGCAAGATTGTGCACGAAATCATAAGTTCCAATACAAGTAGGTCTTGCTGAGTCTTGCTAAAAGCTCAAAGCTTTTCCCACTCTAGCTCACTAGACAAAAGTCAGCTTAGAATATAAAAATCCGATTGAATGTGGGAGCTATTTTCATTCGCTGCTGGACTTTTTTCAAAATCAATTTTACCTTAAATTGCGGAGAGTTTTTGCAGTCGATTCTCGTTGCACCCAGTCGATTTACCTAGGACAATGCGGGGTGATGATTTAGCTGCCCTTTGAGCGCAGGCATTTATTAGAGTTGGGCCATAGTCTGTGATTTCCATGGACGGCTCTGCCACGCATGCAAAACTGGGCAATCATAGCGTCCTTCATTCTTTTCATATTCACAATATTCACTCGCCTTGGCCACAAATTGCCCACAAGTGAGGAGGCAGTCGCCATGTTGCCGCAGCTGACACAATAATTTGAAAGCAATTTCAAGCGCCAAATGTCCCTTGTCAAGAGTATCGCCCCGCCCAGCTACCCCTGTCTCTTGCTGCAAAAAAATTGTCAAATTCGCACTTTGCCCGGCACGGGGACACAATACAGTTTTTGGGCGCACTGCAATAATATTTCAATATGTAATTTGGCAAATTCAAAAATTTTGCCAAATGCAGTTGTAGCTGCCCGAAGCACTGTAGCTCTCCGACAGCGATAATTTCCCCCAAGAATGCGGCATTAGCACAACCAACTGCTTGGCCGAAAGGGCCGGCAGATTGGGCGGCAGGAGGTGAGCGGAGATGGGCGAGTGGCCTCTGTGTTTGTCATATTTGCATGCGCAACTAAAAAGGTTTCTGGCTGCTGCTGGCAAATTGATCCCAGCTCACTGGCTTATGAAGGACACGGACAGAGCCATGGCCGGAGTGGAAACGGGCGGGGACAAAGCGACAAGCCAAGTCGGAGCTGGAGTCGAAGAAGCAGCAGCAGCCACGGCAACACAAAAAGCCAACTCTCAAAGGACCTGTGACAGGATAATGCATGCTTGCATTTTAGATGACAATAATGCATTTTTGTTTTAGGGGTAATTTTGCAAAATGTTTTTCCTTCTTTCCTGCTGCTGCTGCTGCTGCGTTCGCTGCGTGTCTGCAGACTTTGGGGAATTTCATTATAAAAATGCATAAAGAAGTTGTGTTTATTTTTATCCTGCGATACAAAAGATTTGCCAACGACGCTTCAACTCCCGCCCTTGCCCTCAAATGTCAACCGTAAATCTGACTCCGTGGAAATATATCTCATATTTCGCACAACTATTTGAAATATGCATTAAACTTGCACGAGGGCGGAAAGTACTTAAAACTTTTGCAGCTAATTAAACTCGCGATGGCGTTTCACGAGTACCAAAAGTTCTGCTCTCTAACTGCTCGCGGATGGCAACAAACATATTCTTTTTTATGGGGCTTACATATTTTATGGCACAATAATTTTTCAATTAAACCAACAGCCATTTTGTCTTCTCTTCAGAGTAATAAATGAAATGTTGCTATGACCAGGCGCGGAGTCTTGATGGCGCTCTAAATTAACAGACATTTAGTGTGCCCCGCGGAGGCGAGTGAGGCAGAGGGCGATGCTTTCAAGTATTTGTAAATTATGTTAATGACAGCACATTGACTTTATTATGGCCATCAGCCTAGACTGATACTTACAAACTTGGCAAGAGAATTAGCCAAAGCCAAGATGAGCAGCCCCGCGACCAGCGGAATGAGTGGGATTTTGTTGTTTGGCTAAAGCGATACGCGATTTCAGAGATCAAACTGACTTAATGATTTTAGTTTCTTTTTTCTTGTGCTTGTGGGGAAGTAATCACAATTTGATGCAACAATGGTTGCAGGAGTATATATTCGATACCATAAATAAATATGGTCCGTTACAAATTATGTTCGGTATTATTATTATAATACAAATTAATGCAACTACAAACAGTTTTTATATCCTTGCAGAGGGTAGATTAAAATTATCCAGATGTAAGCATCGCCGACAGAAAGTTTATATATTCTTGATCAGCATGACGAGCTGAGTTGATATAGCCGTGTCCGTCTGTCCGTCCGTCTGTTTCTATGCTTTCTCCCGCGTCAGTTTTAAAGCTACCTTAAAAAGACTTTGCACAGTCTTTGGGTACAAATACGCTGCACAATTGTCGAAACCGGCCGGATCGGATGACTACAGCTTATAGCTGACATAGGAACGATGCGTCGGAAAACTAGTTTTAGTGAGAAAAACTTTTTTGTTTTCAAGTCTGGTAGAGTCTTTATACTTTTCAGTTATAAGTATTATCTGTTTCAACACAATTTTTGGCGAGTTTGATCAAAATTGGATGACAAACTGGACAGCCTGACGGTGCCAGTTCATCGAGCTCCAATCACAGATGCAGTTCCAACTACCTCGCACATCACTAACAACTATCGATACGCGATAGTAACCTCCTTTTTGTACTTACATCTCTAACTCACACACACACACACACACTTAACTCTTTGCCAGTCCGTGATGTTGATTCTTAAACACAATACGCCATCTGCAATAAAACCACAAAACCTAATCAGTGTCTTACATAAACAAATTAAAATGGCTTAAATCGCCACATGGTCAAAGCAGTGGCGCCATCAATTGCTCAGTTTGGGAAATCGCTCGGCTAATATGGTTCAAAATGAAAATCCAATTTGTTGAATGAAAATCATTTACAGCCTTCATATATAGAAACTATTCGATCTACAAGGCTATTCAAGTCTATTCAAGCTTCGAAAAATTGAGTGCCTTACTTAATATTTATGGCAGCCCATGTATTTACCTGACGTATTTTCTTCTTCTTCGTCTATCCCCAACAAAGATATTAGATATAAAGATACGTACATTAAACAGAAAACCCGAAAAGTGAAGCTTACTTTACAATCGATCTACAATAGATATATACACCTTTTATTTAGCCGAATCTTAAGCCGTCTTTATGACAATCTACACATTATTAAATTCGGCGAATTTTGCAAATTTTTGGGACTGATTGGCCTAAGCCTTTTATTTACCCATCGACAATTGCCAACTATTAAATCTTCAAGATATTCTAAATAAACTCATGATAAAATTTCACTTTTTATTTACCCGTCGACAATTGCGAATTCTTAAATCTTTACGATAATCTAATTTCGCGATTTCTTTGACACAGCGGTTTGAAATATAAGAGTGCTGCTTGCGGGCTCGAGGTCAAGAAGAAAACTCATTTGTTGATTTGTTTCCAATATATTTCGGATGCACATCGGCATCCGTCTTCAGGGACACTACAAGGAACAATTCACCAATTATAACAATACATTTAAACAAAATTTTGAACATTTTTACATACAATATTTAACACGTCTGTACCGCTTGACGTGGAGTTTAACACTAAGCTATTGTTTGTTCAGTAGGTGTCTGTATATGTGGGCGCAGTTGTCGGTGTCCGTTTTGTAGTTTAGTCTCTTGTCTGTTGTTGTATTTATTATATGTAACATTTCAAGAGTGAAGCGTTTCTTGTAGTTGTTCTCTTGTTGTAAGATTGTGGTTTCTTCGAAATTCGGCGAGTGTCCGCTCTCTATACAGTGTGTCGACAGTGCAGTTTTTTGTATGGTCGTTTGGTGTCGGAGTTTATAATCGGATTTATGTTGGGATATCCTCGTTTGGAGTTTTAACTTTGTTGTTCCTATGTATAGTTTGTTGCACGCGTTTTCCGAATTCCCATTACATGGTATTTTGTATATCACATTACTTTTGTCTGTTTTGTCAATTTTAGACTTCGTCTTGTTGAATAGTTGTCCCATTGTGTTTGTTGGTTTGTGAGCTATTTGTATGACATTTTTGTTGAAGCAATCGGATTTTGCAAAACGTTCTGAGAGGTCCGGTACATAGGTTAGTGACCTATACGACTTGGGTTGTCTATCCTCTCTTGGATTTGCTGTCTTGTTTCTCTCTATTAATGTTTTTATAACACTCATCGGAAAGTCATTATTCTGCAGTATAATTTTAATTTCGGAAATAACGTCATTGTGGTATGTCTCGTCGCTAATACTCAGCATTCTGTTAATACAGCTAACCGCTGTATTTATAATCATATTTTTTGGGTGTTTTGAGTAAAAATTGATTATTCGTCCTGATGCTGTGGGTTTTTTGTACCATTTAAGTTTTACTTTATCTCCATGTCTCTTAATAGTCGTATCCAAATAGGGAAGTGTTCCATCTATTTCCAACTCCGTGGTGAATTTCAAGTTCCGATGGAAAGAGTTGAGTGCGTCTAGTGTATTTTGGACCTCGGTTTCCTTGATTATCGCAAATAAGTCGTCTACATATTTAGTGAGCAGTCTTGGTGGGTGCGTCAGTTTCTTTATTGTGTTGTCAAGTAATTCTTCCATCACAATGTCAGCTATTACTGGAGATGCTGGGGATCCCATTGGCATGCCTTTCAATTGGGTGAATATCTGATCCTCGAACTTGAAATATCTATTTTCAACTATGCAAAATTTTATAATTTCCATAAACAGTAGTTTTGGTATGCTGGTGTATTCCTGTATTGATGTCCATTTCTTCCTAATGATGTCTAAAGCTAAATCTGTGGGAATACTCGGAAATAGTGAGACTACATCGAATGACACTAATTTCTCCTCCTCTGAAATGTGGATGTCATTGGTCCGTTGCTTGAATTCCATTGAGTTCTTCACATTGTAAATGGAATCAGCCGTAATGTTCCTTAATATCTGTACTATGTATCTACATAGCCCACTGGAGGGTGCATCTAAGGACGAGCAAATTGGTCTAAGTGGGGTTCCTTCCTTGTGAATTTTGGGTAGTCCGTATATCCTAGGGGGCAGCGCTGTACTAGTCGTCAGCTTATTTTTTTCCTTCTTGGAAATTATCTCTAACTTAAACAGTTGGTCTACCAAACTGTTGTTTTTATTTTGCAATCTTGTGGTTGGATCCTGTTTGAAATATACTTTACTATCTTTTCTCACACCTACCAAATATACACCAAAAATTTCATAAAAATCGGTTGAGCAGTTTCGGAGGAGTGCGTACGTAAACACCGTGACATGAGATTTTTATATACTTATTTATTTAGTGTATTTCGCCAACGAATAAACTTAACTGGCTACTACAATTCAACTTTAAATTAACAGTAACAATTAAACTAAAAGAAAAAGTCCCTAAGTTATTGTTTAACAGTAACATTGTTGCTGCTAAAGTCGACCCGCATGCCAACTAGAAGCCTAATGTATGTAAGAAGTGCTCGAGATATCAGATCATTAAGGGCATAGTTGGTCCTATGAGTCCACACTCTAAATGGAACCATGGCACGTAAAGACCTGGGCGGAACATTAAATGGAATTTTGCCAAGCAGTAGAACAATTAATATTGCCGACTATAATGTCATTTAAAAATATTAAGGATGCAATTATCCTTCTATCCTCAAGGGTAGAAATATGCATGAGGCGACATCTATTTTGGCAAGTGCAAATTTGAGGAATCGTTTCTGCAGACGCTCCAGCCTGTTCACATGAACGGCAGCGGAAGGGTTCCAGATGAGCGAAGCATATTCAATCCTAGAACGCACTAAGGCAGAGTACAGGCTAAGCCGTGTATAATGATCATTGAACTGTTTAGAATTGCGCTTAACAAAGCCCAGCATTGAATACGCTTTGGGGAGGATATAATTTAGATGCCCAGAAAACTGAAATTTTGAGTCAAACACCACCCCTAAATCCAAGGCTTCATATTGACGACTCAAAGCGTGATGAGCAATGGAATACAAGGTTAAAATCGGCAGCTCGCGTTTTCCAAATGTTACATAAAAGCACTTTGAAAAGTTAAGAGGTAGTAAATTCCGGGCGCACCAGTCGGCAACAGAATTCAGATCACATTGAACGGCTTCAGAATCACTAAGGCTTTTAATACATCTACAAATTTTCAAATCATCAGCATCCATTAGATAATGCGAATTAATTAGGCAACCCATGTCATTAATATAATCCTTAGTACACTCCCTTGAGGGAGGCCAAATGTTGCTACGTAGGGACTAGAACATTTGCCATTAATGAGGACTTGATACGATCGGCCATCAAGATAAGATTCATTCCAATTGAGGATGGAAGAATGAAAACCAAGCTTAGAGAGCTTAGATAAAGGGGCATTATGACAAACTTTGTCAAATGCTTAAGAGAAGTCTGTGTAGATTGCATCGACTTGAGAACGATTTTCAAATGCAGAGATGCAAATATTGCTAAATACATATATATAAATATATATATTAGAAGATTGTGATGGAATGTTTTATTAGATCAACGATTTACAGCTCAAACGGTTGAATCTAGAAGTTGAGACTTAAATAAAACGAGAAGGCCAAGCTAATTTCGTCTGTGCCGAAGTTTTAATACGCTTACAAATGCTGTTTTTTAAATGTCAGAGCTTAAGAACGCTTACATAAAAATTAAAAATTTTTGTAACAAAAACCCATTTTCCGACAGATAAACATCTGATTTCGACCAAATTTCGAGAATCTTTTTGAAAACATATCCAATTAACAATCGACGAGTTTAAGAAAGATAAAATTTAAAACCAAAAAATTCACAAGGACTCATTTTCCGACCGATCGGTCCTTTGGCAGCCTTAAGATAAAGGTATCCGATTTCGACCAAATTTTGCAAATGTATTTGAAAGCATATAGAATTAGTAATCAGCGAGTTTAAGGACGCTTACATTAATAACAAAAAAAATTTCTTACTAAGAACTATTTTCGACCGCTTGGTTATATGGCAATCATAAGATATAGTCACCCGTTGTCGATCAACTTTTCCAAATTAGTTTGAAAGCGCTTAATAGAAAGAATAACCGACCTTAAGAACGATTTACTTGACAAAAAAACAAGTTTTTTTCACTAAGTTTGATTTTCCGACCGATCGGTCCTATGGCAGCTATTAGATATAGTCATCCAATTTTGACCAAAGTTTGCAAATCGGTTTGAAAGCATAAAATATATCTAATGGCCGAGTTTCAGGACAACAACATTGAAAACAAAAAAGTTTTTCTCATAAAAACCCATTTTTTTACCGATGGTTCCTATGGCAGCTATAAGATATGGTCATCCGAACCGGTTGGTTCCGATATATTAGTAGCGTGCAGTAAAAAGAAGACTGTGTGTAAAATTTCAGCTCGATAGCTTTAAAACTGAGAGACTAATTTTGCGTAGAAACAGACAGACAGACGGACAGACAGACGGATTGACAAAGCTCAATCGGCTGAGTCAATTGATCAAGAATATATAGAGATTATGGGGACGGAAATTAATATTTCCATGCGTGGCAAACTACTGGGCAAAATTATAATTCCCTTTGCAAGGGTATAATTTGTTAAAACCTCTAGTTTCAACTATAATAGCAAGTGAGAAAATCCGTTATGCTCTGTACCTGTAAAAAGGTATGCTCAGTATGTATTTGGCGACTGCAATAGCAGCAGAAAGCAGCGCAGCGGCAGAGAACTTTAATTTAATTACAACTTTACTATCGTTCTTTCGATCTTTTCCGAAATTTTGGTTGATTGCTAAATAATGCTTATTACTAAATATGTCTAAAAGGTACGAACCAAACTGTGGGAGGCAGGTAGCTTGGAAAAATTTTAAAATACATTTGATCTGCCAACAGTAAACTCAGGGAAAAATGGCATAGTAAAAACAATAACAATCATATTTGATTTTACTATGCAATTTTTGTATGAAAATCTATTAATATGCACTTTGATTCAACTAGAATCATATTAAATCAACTAATTCGGATGAGTTCCAGAAATCTCTAGAGATTTTCGTACAAACGATTTGATTTGGAACTAAGCTAGGAGAACTTTATATGTGAAATGATAAGAATAAGGTCGGCTACTAGATCAAAGGTCGGTAAAAAAACCGTACGCATTAAATGTACTTGGCCTTGAGCAGTCGGTTTCAAATCGCCCAACTTTTGTCAGATAATCTATATTTGTGGCACTTCACATATAAAGGCAAGCAGTTTTAATTCGAAGTGCGAGCGTTTATACCAAAATCTCTAGAGATTTCAGGAACACATCCGATTTTCTTTGCGCCATTTATATGAACTATTCGTGGAATTCGAACTTGAGAATTACAAGTGGTCTGATGTTCTTAGGCAGATGGTAGATTCAATTCAATACAAGGGTCCCGAGTTCGAATCCCCGCAGCGTAAGTAAACATTTTTAAATACAATTTAATATAATTCGGTGTTTTTCAGAGCCCAAGTGGTGGTGGCTTCAATGGAGGATTCCCACTCTTGATTCTGAACGAACTAATTGGATTAAAAGATAAATTAAAAAAAAAAAATGTTGAATATTTTCATATTTAAATTTAAGTGTACACACTTTATATTTACGAATTCCATATTTAAAATGATAAAGTCAATGTGTAAATATTGAAAATCCAGAGCATTTTCCCTCAGTGTATAAGAAGTATACTTAGATACTTAAACTATTACCATCTATGAGATCTGTGCGCTTATGCGGAAAGACAAAAATACAGACAGACGGACAGGCAGTGATTTTCAATGCAGAAACGAAATGTCGGATGGCTTGATAAACAATATAGAAACGGTATCAACCGAATTATAAAGTATCTGCTAAAGGAAGAATTTATTATACATAAAAATTTCAAAAATTCATTAAATTTTTCGGTTTGCGAGAACTTATTAGGGGTTTGGTATAGTTTGGTTTTGATTCGGTTCAGGACTGGATTTCATCCCTGAAATAAACTATTTTATTTTAAACAATCCCGGCAAGGACGGGTAATGTCAGTCATACATAATTCTGTACATTTTATATATGAAAATTCTATTCACAAAAAGTGGCCGAAGTCTGATTTTGAAAACTACAGGGGTATTTCGATGCTATCTTTCATTTCACAACTGCTTCACATATGATTATAACATCTTAATTTCAGATTTTTTGTTTATTTGTGAAGACATTCCATATGCGTTGTCTAACTCTCATGTGCTGATGATATTAAACCATATCTTGCCGTACTGGGCAGAGCTTGACACAGTGCGAGTGGCTTTACATCATAAAGTTATTACTTATATACAATATTTGGCCGGTACAAATAATTATCCACGTGCTTAAGCTTTTAACTTACTTGGGCCCTGTAAATTTTATTTAGCCATTATAAGTTGAAAATGAATTTGCTGCCATCCAAGCTAAGTGGGAGCACTTTTAGGTAAATGTCATTTTAAAGACTTGAACTTGCTGTTGCGAAGGCAGTTAATCGATTGTCGTTCATGGGAATTGGGTAAAACAAGTGTATAAAAACGTTACGATGAAGACAGAGAAGGGGGATTCCGGCGGGACAGGCTGACACCAAACAGCTGCCTATTTCATGCCCAACGTCTGCTCTATGTCTGGGGATAATCCTCCGACTGGCACTTCTCGTTCCCTTGCTCAACGGAAATCGCCGTTCAAAAATTACTTTCAGACGGTGGGGGCCACTCACATGCCGCCAAATGTTGCACGGCAACTTTGTTTATTTTTCATTTCCTTCAACAGTTTGCCGCATGCCCTTTGCGTTCTTCGTACCCCCATTGATCAGCAGCAGCCGCCACTTGGGGATGCTCCCCCCGTCGAAGCGTTTTGTTTTTTAGGGTCGCATTTTTTTACTCGACGGCAACTAATTTGCAAGACAATTAGATGGTCTCTGGCCGGTCCGCTAATGAAAGCGCGCGATAAGAAAACTTAACGAATGTCAAATGGGCTGCTGGCAAAGGAGACGCCTCCAGCGTCCAATGTCTGCGCTGAAAAGTAAAGTAAATGTTTACTTTGGAAATCTGAAATTTGCATAATTTGCCCAAGAAGCCAGCCGGCAGCGTGAAAGGCAAAGCGTTGACTGTCTGCCCAGATAAAGCCAGAATATTATTCATAGGGGTTTGGCCGGTAATGCTGGAGTCATTGTCACAGATAATGTCACACATCCCGGACTCGAACTAAGGCGATAGTGTCCAGGAGCTGTCAAACTGGACGCCGGTAGCCTAGGTGTCAGCTCTTCCAGCCGACACTCAACAGGATGCAAGGACCTGCCGGCTACTCACTCACCCACTCACCCACTCACCCACACAATCTCCCAAATGCGGCCGAGCTGCGAGTAGTTTCTGTTGCTGTGGCATTGTATCGTGATATTTGCAGCCGAGAGCGAGCCTTGTTTCGTTGCAGTCGTCGTCTAGGAAAATTGCGATACAAGGCAGCAACAACTTTCGCTCTCGGTGAGCGGCCCTTTGCCTCGTGTTTATGCCTTTCAGCCTGTTGTTGGTGTATTGAATTTCCCTCCTAAACAAGTCGTAAACAAAGCGCAGAGGCGTCGCTGAAAACTGGGGTCCGGCACCGTTTTTAAATGATCCTTGAAGGACGTTTAATTCACACTATACGCCATTTTGTGTAGTTCGAAGAACATTTCACCATCTATGTACCACAAATGGAGAACACCTCCCATTTTGTATATATTTGTGAATATATGTATACCGAATTCAGACTCCGCCTCTGTGCTGTATATATGGTAGTGCAAGTGGCGCCAACTGCTGCCATTTTACTGGGCCCCTGTTGCATTTGTATTGGTGAGTATCTGTGCAGCTTGCAGAAAATTGAGAGAGCACGGCAATTTTTGCTCTGCTCTGTTGTTTTTTGTGCTGCGGTGGTGGATTGCGTTTACAGCAAAAGGGATATAGACGAGCATTAGAGATGCGCTACAGTTGGCCCCAGCGGGCATATTCTAAGTTAGCTAAGTCCTTGTGTATGTTATTGTCGCCTTGAGCTATATTTTAGACTTAATATTTTGGAGTTTATTGGCATTTAAAGCCAAGAGCTTTGTACTTGAATCAAGTACAAACGGTGTCAACAGTATGGTAAGTACGAAAATACTTGCTTCAAGTAAATAAGTCTTATTTCAAGTATGAATTTTTCAATCCCGAAATACTTAAGACCGTTTCGGGATATTTTAAGTACATTTCGAACTATTATAAAATCTCTTTGGTCACACTAATAGTTTGATATGGTCTTAAGTACAAAAAAAGTGCAAAATGTTCTTCATTATTATTCAAGTATTATTAATTCTAAAGTCAACCCCAAATCATTCTTGAAACAAAATAATGCTTCATAAAATAAGTACAAAATGTTCTTGGTTTAAGCCTATAAAATTCTAAGCCTTTCCTAATTTGTTCTTGAACCTGGGTCTCTATATTATATCAAAATCCAAAGTAAATGAATTAACCAAATACCAAGATGGTTTTACTGTACGTCCGAAATCTACCTGCAGTCCATAACCAAAGTGTTAGAACCGGGAGGGAATTTTAAGAACAGATTCGACTTAAAATAATTCCCATTTTCCGTAGCACAGTTTATGGAGCTTGCATTATAAGTTCACTTTGTCCTCAATCCAAGAAAGTGTGTACTAAAACAAAGAACGATCCTTTCTTAAAATTGTTCGCTCACTTTAAGTACGAAATGTGTTTGATTCAAGAACATTTGTTCTAACTTTAATAATATTATCAGTCGTGTTTCTTATTTAGAATGTTTCGTACTTAATTTAAGTACGTCCAAGAACAAAACATACTTGATATATTAAGTACAAAACTGTATAAATTCTATTCCGATCAATCTAGAACTCTGTCGGTCCTTTTTGTTGATTTTAAATATATTGAACCTGGTCTTGGAAGACAACTCGATGTCTAGGGAGTCGGTTTTTCACCGACTGTTCAGAGACTAATCTTCATTCCGAACTAAACTCGAAATTAACTCCTCTATGTAAAACGAAGACCTCGTGCATTTTATAGAAGAATGGCCAACATTACGGGAACACAGAGCAATGCTTCTAGACCAGCGGTGGGCACAAAATTTGTGTTTTTGGGACCATTCCAACAACAATAAAAACAGAATCACAACCCTAATCATCGAGGCGCGAGTCGAGCAGCGATCGCCACACTGTATATATTTTGTTTTTGTAGCTGTCTGCAGCTGCGCCAAGCAGGTCTGCGTGTGCGCCCTGCTGGCGCCATGCGCCAATACGCATGCATTTTGGTTGTTGTGTATCTGAGTGAAGCCAGAGGTACTCCAGTGGCCGAAAAATAGCTCTCAGACCACCGGGAGCAAAGACGTTCGAACTGCTGTTCTAGACCAGCGTTGGTCAACAAGAGCGAGGCCCAAAAGAGAGAGCGTATTACTGTGTGAGAAAAAAGCGCCGTGTATTTGCTTCGACCTGACAGCATCAAAGGCTAGCCAGCGACTGAAAGGGTTTTTGCTCTCTTCTCCTCAGCTTCGGCATGCGTTCGGCTCGTATACGTGTAAATAGCGAAATGTTTTCGCCCCCCAGGTGGTTCTTCTGACCGTCGCCGTTCTAGACAAAAGCCCATTTATCGCCTCACAATGTCACAGTGTCAAACCGCCACTTAATTCAAGAGTGGCATAACTCAATATAATCGATTTTGTGAAAATCGAGCTTAAAGTTCTCAAGGTAATGTAGAAAAATATTATAAACAATTGTATTTTGGCGACCTTTCCAATTGTGGGTTGAAGTAAGCTGGCTCGAGGTCGGGTTAATAGAAAAAAATACTTTTTATGTTTCTTTTCCGATATATTTCGGTTGCTCTTCGGCTAAAAAAACTTAAAATACTCATTAAGAAAATTTAAAAATATGATGTTGTATGACGCCATTTCGACTGCATTACAACTTAGATATGAAGCTCTTGCATTAACGTGAAAATGAACCTGTATAATGAAATAGCGACATATTTTCAACTCACATGGAAAGTATAAAAGATGTCAATATGAAAATTGTACACAATATAGAACACGATACAGCGAATATTTCTGCATCATTGAGTCAAAAATCATATTTCTTGAGTTAAGCCAGTCTTGAGGTTAGTGAGCTTGCCTACAGTAAGGTAGTTTCTTAAGTGAAGCTCCACTCTACAGTAAAAGAATCTTAAATGGCTCTATCGTTCTTAGGCAATGCCCAAGGTAAGGCGACCCAAGACGACCCAGTACGCCAGGTATAGTAGGATGGTAGCAAAGACTTGAAGACGCTTTACCATTGTTTGGCAAAGCATACAAACTGAATTGTAAAAGGCTAAATAGCGACGTAGTTAAAGAACTTTTACTTCTCAAAAAATAGTTCCATCTCTATGCTAACCAAGATCAATTGACTGAATGCTATGCCCGCTGTACCACACAAATCAAACTACATTAGCTCGATTTGGTGAATGCAGTAGCTGTGCAGCGGCATTCAGGCTAGTTCTGTCTCACGGCCTACTCGGTGCAGCAATTTGTCTCTTTTCGATCTGTCTGTATGATGCTTAACTTTGAAGTGTTTTTTTTAGCACACAACTTCTGCATTTTAGAATGCAGCCCCAAAAATATGTGGTCATTGTGAATGTGTTTTTCACATCTTCAACTTAGCTATATGTATATATATATAGCCACATAAACTGGCAAACAACAGAGTAAGGGCCAATTTCTCGTCTTTTAAAGAGCTGATATGTGTCAGCTAAACTTAGAAACTGAGAAAACGGCCTCTCATGTTTCTGTTTTTGCACATCTAGGTGGATTAGCGCATATTGCAGGCATGGCTTTTTTTGCCGTGAGCCCAATGCCGATTCTTTCTTTTCTTTTTAATTTTGTTTCTTTGTCTTAGACTACATTATGAACATTAAAAACTTCTAATACTAATTTTCGCAAATATTAACAAGACATTTACTGGAAAAGATATGTACAATTTACAAAAACATTGATGGTGACTTTATCTTCCTAGAAACTTTCTTTCATTATTTGTTGCCTGTATTTTTGAGTGTGGCTGACATATTCTGCTAGGCTGTTTCTGTTGCTTCCGTTCTACAGATTGATGCATTCATCCACACTCAAAGACTGTGTTCCAAAGCATCCTGAACTGATTTCTTTCCTCAAGAAGTGCATTATATTCTCTCTCTAGCTTGATTTTGCCACATACTCCTTTTCTTGGCGTTTATGTTTAAAATCAATCTATTCTGCTCCAACCTCCACAAGCTTGGGTTTTCCAGTGTCAATGGGAACTCTTAGTCGCTTGCCAATTTGAGCCATTGGCTGAAAAACTGTGCTTTTGATTTCAGCAGGTATTTTGTGACTATTTTTAGATATCGTCGGTCCGGCATGTTTAAGGATTTCAGAACATATTTGCAGTGAATGTCCAATCTGTAGCTGAATAATGTCGGTAGGCCAGTTTCCAAATGAACTCCGTAGTAAGGCGTTTTCTGTGGAAGGAGGAAAACTCTTTTTAAAAAATACCATTGGCTCCTCTCAACATCATAGCTATCGGAACCCCATACTTGAGCGGCATTGCAAATGCTTGCATTTCGTGCTCATATTCACTTGCTTCCATTTCAGTAGTCCATTTCATGTATTACCTATTGCCACTTGTGTATCCTTCCTCTTGAACTCTGCGTGATTCTGAAAGGTAGTGCTATATAGAAGATGTGAAATCGGCCCTAAATGGTAATTTTATCTAACACACAGCAGCTATCTGGAAATTGAGAAATCGTTCCTAAGTATGAAAGTTCTTTATAAAAGAGTGTCAATAGGTTTGCTTTAGAGTATAAGTCATAAACGACTTAACTATATTCCGGATGGACGAAATCGTACCTAATAGAATCAAGATTTTAGAAATTAGATCAGAAATCTTTGTAAATGATCTAATTACAAATAACTTGATTTAATTCCAAGTGAACAATTTACTATAACAAGCAGCAAGGTTGCAAACCGCTTCTGAACCGACTCCGGAGAACCGGTTCTGTTTTCTAAAACTTCCTTAATCTGGTCTCGAAACGTACTTTTTGCTGAAAAAAAGGTTCAGTTCAAGGAGAAACTCTAGTCATTTTTTTTTTATTTTGGGAGCTTATATAACTATTACTAAAGATTGACCAGATACAAATAATTGATATGATATAAATGATATAATGCTGAATCGGAGCAATATCATTTCAAAATTATATTCCATCTAGGCATATTACGACTTTGAGAAGAAAATGAGTCATTAGTCAAGTTATTAAATGTCCAGACAGAGCACGTAAGAGCGATAACTATAATTAAATGATGTTCATTCGGGTCTGGATGAAAGTTTTTAAACAATGCTGCAAGCCTGTAAAATTTTTCTGTAGGTTCGGTCCGGAGTTTCGAACCTGTGGTAAAATGTAAGGTTCGGTTCGCGGGCCGGTTCCTGTACTAATCGAACCCAAGGTTTTGGTTCGTGTCTGGGTTCATAGAAAGTTAAAAAGTTGATCGACATCATTTCATTTAGACATATCAGGAGAATGCGTTCAGACTACCAAGCTATGTATATGAGTAGTCAAGTCGACAGGACCACATTCCTTATTGTTATCATTCATAAGTGTTGTAAAAAGTCTTTCAAAAGTGCCTAGTCCTTGAATTTTTAAAGCCTAACCTACTACGTACATACCCAGCCAGCATTTTATGAAATTTTTCACATTTGAGTTCTCTGTCTGATTAAAAAGTCATATATGATCCTTTGTCGGGAGAATATGGTGCCCAAACCGAGAATATTTCTAAAGAGTCGTTTATAGCCCGTTTTTCTCATCAGATTTGACTCAATTTCGAGTCATGTTTTCAATCATTGGAGTCTTTTTGAGCATGCGCATGAGTCATTTGAGTCATGAGACTTTAAATCGGAAATGAATTTAATCTCTAAAAGAGCTTAAAAAGGACTCATCAGAGCGATTCTTGTTAAAATGACCTTCCAAATTCATTTGCTTTCCCCTTTACCGACTATACTTATGTTTTTCTTTCTTCTTGGAAATGCAATATTTATTGGATTTCTAAAAAGCATTTTTAATTATTAACTCAAGCGATTCTGTACTATACTTTTAAATAGTTTTTTTTCGGTCATAATATGGAGAAAACTTTAAAAGATCTTAAGAAATTGACTTAAGTGATTGTTTGAACCGAAACTTTTTTTTGTGTCCAGGGGGTTCGGTTCGCGTTAAGGTTTGGGCGCTCAAATATTTGAACCCGGAAAACCCGAACCGAACCAGTTCTTTGGGGTTCGCAACCGGTTTGCAGCCTTGTTTTTATACTCTGTACCGAAGGTACATAGAGTATATTAAGTTTGTGCAAAAGTATGTAACAGGGAGAAGGAATCGTTTCCGACCCTATAAAGTATATATATTCTTGATCAGCATCAACAGCCGAGTCGATATAGCCATGTCCGTCTGTCTGTCTGTCCGTCTGTCTGTCTGTCCGTCTGTCCGTCCGTATGAACGAAGAGATCTCAGAGATGGTAAGAGATAGAGGTTTGACGTGTATGGGGCATATATTTCTTATACTTGCAGGCAGATCAAGTTTATTTTCAATTTTTGCCACGCCCCCTCCCGCCCCCGCAATTTGGAAAAAACGTCATATCTCCTACAGTTTTGAAGATAGATCGTTCGTACCTTCTAGAGATACCTTGTAAACAAAATTATTTATCGATTTGCTGAAGGAATGATAAAGATCGGATGAACGATACTTAAGTTACGAGCAAAAAACGGCAGGTAAACACAGAACACCACCCCACCCACCACCGCAGCATTCTATTGAATGGCAATCTTAGTGAGAGAGAGAGAGAGAGAGAGAGAGAGAGAGTGAAACTTAGAGATGAGCGCGTATAACTCGTGAGCAAATGCGAGCTGCGACGTTAAGGGTACAGAGTATGTTATAGTCGGGCTTGACCGACTTTCTTTCATGTTAATAGCTCCGTTAGCGGAACGCTAACTTTTCAACAAAAATATTTAATATTTTTCACCAAAATTTGTCAAAAATGGTTGGCTGTCTTAATAAGCAGAGCAACGTTTGCTATCACTGTTGAGCACCAACGAACCCAAAACTTTAAGCCAAGCTTAAAAAAGGTCAGGTCCACCGTTTCGAACGCTTCATACTACTTTATGAAGGCATCGAACCGAATTTTTCGAAATGAATCAGTTTCAGAAAGATTAGGTCGAGTTCGGGCTCAGCGGGCAATTTACTTATGAGGTGCGGCTCTTGGTCCGGTGCAGACAACCTCAAACAATTTGATCTAGCCTTTGCTTTAAAGTTTAAACCTATTAAATTCTGCGAAAAAGATTCGATCCGGAGGTTCAAGCCGTTAAGTTTTGGTTGGCAGCCCGGCTCCCAAACTTAAAGAACTGAATGTTTGGCTTTGAGTATTTGTTGTTGAAACAGAGAATAACAATCTTTCGTCTTTGTTGCTATGCATACCAAATTGACAAAATGTAATTGTGTTTTGCACCGACAGCTGCTGTGAAGTTGTCAGAAACTAGGCTCAAAAACTCGATTTTCTGCTTTTTCTTTGCATCTCAGCTTAGTTATACTCCCCCACTGCCGGCTTTCATCAAAGTCTTTGGCGTTAAGTTTATACACATGTTTTACTGAATCCATACTCATCCATACGGGTAACGTGTTCTATATAGGGCTGCATAAATCTAAGCCAACTTTTAAAGGTTTACCTGAACACGCCGATTGCCTTATATTCGTTTTTAATTTCGTTATTGGAAAGAGGACCCTGCTCTTAAATTCCTTACTGAGCCTTTAGTTGATTCGATTTCCAAGAGTAATTCTCCTTCGAGTTTCGATGAAAAATGGGAGCTCAAATAAGATTTATCACCGTTTGAGTTTGGTCCCTTTATAGCTAAGAAGTCAGTGATCACATTGATGAAAACATTTTTATACAATATTCGAGCATCCCGTAATAATCCCCTAAAAATCCCGTAAGAAAGTCGGTCACGCCCGACTGTAATATACTCTGTACCTAAAGTAGCAGCTAAAAAAACAACGCTGCTGAACAATAGATGGTGTCACTACTTGCTTGGAACATTGAGGGATTTTCAAAACTGACCCCACAGCGAACTTTCTTTTGGTCATAACTTGAGTAT
This sequence comes from Lordiphosa magnipectinata, assembly GCA_037044535.1. Classification (NCBI taxonomy): domain Eukaryota; kingdom Metazoa; phylum Arthropoda; class Insecta; order Diptera; family Drosophilidae; genus Lordiphosa; species Lordiphosa magnipectinata. The sequence goes on from JBAMBO010000971.1 coordinate 250,343, forward strand.
AGATTATCCCATCTTTATCATTCCTTCGGCCAATCGATAAATTATCTTGATTTCTCAATATATCCAGAAGTTACAAGACATCTATCTATGAAACTGTGGGAGATATGAAGTTTTTTCCAAATTGCGGAGGCGGGAGGGGGCGTGACAAAAATTGAAAATAAACTTGAACTGCCTGCAAGTATAAGAAGATTATGTCCCAAACATGTCAAACTCTTACCATCTCTGAGATCTGTGCGTTCATACAGTCAGACGGAAAGACGGACATGGCTGTATCGACTCGGCTGTTGATGCTGATCAACAGGGTCGGAAATGATTCCTTCTGTCTGTTACATACACAACTTTTCTTATACCCTTTTTACTCTACGAGTAACGGGAATAATTAGATAAGGAAATAAAGTTTGCATACTTTGAAGGGCATTAACCATTATAATTTTGGTGAGTATAAACGTTGTAAGAGAGAGAGAGAGAGAGAGAGAGAAAGAGATGTGCTCAACATAAAATCTCACTTCGGTGATCTGCATACTTAAAATGCCGCATTCTCGTGTAGCTCATCAAACATCTAAGCCATCGCACATACACAACTAAATGAAGAGCCATCAAAACAGAGCGCACATTACTCAGTCAACGAGAGACTCTCGTGCGACACTTTACACTGCAACTGGCAACTGGACGAAGCTGCTGGCATACCTCGAGTGCCTGGCCTGTCCTGTCCTGTCCCGGTGGTGGCTCTGCCGTGCTCTCTGCCTTTGCCAGGCAGCAATCTTGTGCGAATATGTGCAAATTAGCATATCAAATGCCATAACTGGTGCTAACGAGAGGCAAGCGGGGGGCGTGACACGCGCGTCTCTGTGTGCTTTCCTTTGGCCCATTGTTACTCATACGCAGCTTGGTACAAGCGAATGAGCGTACGAAGGGGCGGCGCAGGAATGCGCGGGGGTATGAGGTGCTGACTTTGTGTGTGTGAGTGAGAGATTTAGTTGCACATGATAATGTCAACCACAGTGCACGCCTTTTGGTGCTCCCTTTAGACTGACTTGAATCGGTTGGCTCGCTTTGCGTGCCCTGCATTGGTGTCCCTTTGTGTCCGAGTGTGTGTGTGTGTGTGTGAATCTCCTTTTAGTGGTAGTGCTGCCTCTGCTGCTGCCGCTAGACGACGTCAACGGTGCTTGCCAGTGCCGACTATAGCCGACTTGGCTCTTCAGTGTTAATTCGTCGACACGAGGCGCTGTGTTTCGCTAAAAATTCATTTGTTAACATCTCAAGCAATTGTTCTCCTGGACGCTGAATGTGTCGAGTGCACAACTCTTCGGTTACCACGTGGTACGCTTCATCTCGTGTTATTGTTGTTGTTTGCGTGTGTCGTTGTGCCTTTTGAACGCGGAAGAATTAAAACTCGATACAACCCAAAGTGGGCCAAGCTCTCAGCTGGCTGTCGAGAGAGGTGACTGAGCCTCTGTCAGTGCGCTGCGCTTGAGAGAGTGTGAGTAGTCATACAGCAGCACTTGGAGACTCTCTTTTAATGGTGTTTTGTAATTATATTTTTTTTTATTGTGCGAAGTTCAACCTTGTTTATAGTTTGTTGTGGACACAAAATCAAGGGAGACCATTTTATATTATTCTAAATTTGAGTGAGGTTTTATGCTAACAGAGTTTATTGAAAATTATATAGGAACATATTAAGACTTATTCTCAAGATTTCGTATGCGGAAAATATCGGCCGTAGGGCAAAGCTCCAATTTTAAGGGGGCTACTTCTGCAAGCTCGGTGTATCAGCTGTTCGAGCTAACAACTGTTGAATTGATTATGGTGCTAGCAAAAGAAGAATAGTTTCTCATTACGCATTGCGACACTCAAACACGACGTTTTTCCCGTAAAGAGTGTCATGTTGTCTGTACCAAACCAGAACTGATTAGGCTCATTACCGAGAATAACTCAAGGGTTTATAGAATAAAGATGTCAAATTTTGCCTTAATTCGTAAAAATTAAGAAGTTAAATTGAAACTTGAACACGAGAGAGTTTTTAACCAATATAGAAGCAGTTAAAATCCAATTAAAATTGAATTTGAACTGGTTCGGAACCCGTTTTTAGTACGATGTATAGAAAATGCGAAAGAGGAAAGAGACAAATAGACAAACAACGTAAAGAAATGTATGAGTAGGCTCTCAGCTATGTGACCAGACGCGTGCCCAATGGGGCAGTGCGGTAAGATGCCATGCCAATTTGTGACGTGCAAAAATGGTACCGAGTTCGATCCCCAGTTAAGCAGGAGTCAAGAAATTTTAAATTCGTTCTTTTTTCTATTTCTATGAAACAATAAATCATATGAATGTGTAGTAGTGTAGAATTAGATTTACTACCTGCCATTTCTATTAGTTTTTCTTTTTTGTGTAATAATAAAATTTTAAAATATCAATTTGATCTTAATGCAATTGTACCTGAGTATCTATCTGTGATAATAGCTTTGGTTTTGTAAATGTTAGTCCTTGTGATGTTTTAAAAAGTATTCTTAGGGTGAAGTCCAATGCAGCCGGTTTTGACAATATTTGTCGAAAGTTTGTTAAACTACTTCTTCCATTATTATTAGATCACCTGATGCACATCCTTAATACTATAATTATGACTTGATCTTTTCCTGAAATGTAGATGCGAGCCCAAATCCATCCAATTCCACAAATCAATGGGCAATTCAGACCCATATCGATTCTTCCGTTTCTATCAAAAGTCTTCGAGCATTTAATGGTAATACAAGCTCAAACATATCTCACTTGAGGAGATTCGTGGACAGTTGGCTGACAGTAAAGTTAAATTTTTAATACTTTTCGATCACAGTTAAGCTTTTGATACTGTGAATCACGATATTCTTTGTACCAAGCTGAGCAATATTTATAATTTCTCGGAAACTGCGACAAAACTGCTAAAATCATATCGATCCCAAGCAGTTGTCTCTGGCTCATCTATTTCCCAATTCAAGCTTCTAAAACGTGGAGTTCCCCAAGGATCTGTGTTATGACCTCTCTTGTTTTCTGTCTATATAAATGATTTGCCAAATGTACTGTCTAAATGTAATGCTGACGATGTACAGATATATGTTAGTCGCCCGTTGGTAGAAATTAATGAGTGTATTGTTGATTGTATTGATGAGGTAAGCAAAATAGATAAGTGGGCCAAGCAAAATGGACTGCGCTTAAATCCTACCAAATCGAAATGCATGATCTAAGCTTTAAAAAGTAAATAGACTATAGAACTGTATTGTTTTTACATAAAATACTCACTACGAAAGAGCCGGAATATCTATTTAACAAACTTAATTTCGCTACCTCAGCCAGAACATACTACCTAATCTGTCCACGGACAAAGCTGTCTTGCCTTGACCTGCAATCAAAACATGGAATAATTTACCTAATGACATAAAAACTATTCGAAACGAAACTCAATTTAGTATTAAATTAAAAGAATTTTTAAAAAAATAAATAACTTCTCAGGGGGAAAAAAAAAAAATAACACAGTGCCACAAAATTCAACTTTTTTTAATGCCTGGGAACGGGACCAATAAATTATGAAACTAGAGGCATCAGGGAGCAACACCTCATACCCAGTTTTTCTTGATCACGTCAAGTTCGCGTTCAATGGGCACATTTATACTAGCAACACACAGCTACAACATCTATTGCTGGTTAAAAAAAAGGTGAGAGCTAAAACTTTGGAAAATTCACCAAAGATGAAGGGTGTCACCACAATTGTTATACTAAATTCCCGCCTTCAATGGACAAGCGGTTAGTACCCCGTCCATAGATGTCTAACTTAGAAAATGGAATTAATGGAAAAACACTCGATAAAAATTTGTAAGATTTTAAATATATTGAGATGCTGACCGATAAAATGGGTCCTTAAGAGATGGTAACATGGATCGAAAAACCGCGATAGTGGGTACCACATTTGACATCATCCATTATCGAGTAGTCGAGTTTCCCGACAACAAAATACCCTGTTCAATTGAGACACACATACACAAACGCATACACACATACGAGCGCACAGAAACATACACACGCGCGCTCACACGCGGCCTGCATGAAGTGACTGTTGATGCTGATGTAGAATATATAATATATTCTTTATAGGGTCAGAGAAGCTTCCTTCTGGCTGTTACATACATTTGCGCAACTTCATGATCCCCTTTTTGCCATTTTTAATGGGAACAGGGTATAAAAAAAGACCGAACTGCGTTTTCAGTTTTACCAACGAAGCCTTGGTTCGCGGTTTATAGGCATTTTTGTAGTAGGAATTGCCTTAGAGCAACAGCTCTCACCTTTTTTTAACCAGCAACAGATGCTGTAGCTGTGTATTGCTAGTCTAAATGTGCCCATTAAAAGCGAACTTGACGTGATCAAGAAAAACTGGGTATGAGGTGTTGCTCCCTGATGCCTCTAGTTTCATAATTTATTGGTCCCGTTCCCAGGCATTAAAAAAAGTTGAATTTTGTGGCACTGTGTAATAAATCAATAAATCAAATCTATGTATAAGTTATTATTTATGCATATAGTTAACCCAGAAAAAAGATATTCCTTAAATTTTAGGAAAATGGATTTTATTACCTAAAATGTGATTTTCAGGCAATAATTTCCTAAAATATAGGGTATTTTACCTAAACAATCTAGTTTTAGGACTAAATTTTTGAGGAATCCTTTGCCTTAAATTATGCCATTTTCCTAAACTTAAGCTACCTTTACACTTGTCATACATCTCTAAAGAGACTCTCTGACGATAGTGTCATAGCAAAGCAAATAACTAAATATTTTGAAAATGTTGGCTTTTTTGATGTAATTTGACAGGTTCAATTCGATAAGAGATTCTCTTTAGAGAAGTTTGACAACCTACTACTTAGAGATATATGAAAAGTGTAAACGCAGCTTTAGTATTATTATTTCATATATAGGTAATTATTACTGAAGTGGGCAACTATTTTTTTTCATAGTCTCCAAACATTTGAATTTTTTGTCAGGCTATAACAGTAGTTTTCCACCATTTTTAATATTTTGTTCAGAATTTTCCCATTGTGGAATACAAAGATGTAGCGATTTTTTTTTTGTTAAAGTTGCTTATAGCTAAATATTTGATTGGTCAAAAAATAAAAAAATAAAGTCCAAAAAAATATGGTTTTTCCTTTACTTTGTGATAAAAATATTTGCGATGGTTGAACTGGAGGAAGAAACCGCCGAAACTAAAGAAAAAAATAAAATCGCGGTTTGTGAAAAAACGGCCATTTTGAGATTTTTCAAAAATATTACGTAATACTTTGGATATACTTAGTACTTATAACTTCTGCGAAATTCGCTTGCAAAGAATGAAATAAAAATTTTATATTAAACATGCTTTGACACTGAGCATATATAATATTGACTAGCGGGAAATAAACATTTTTTATATGTTTGAAAAAATTCTGGAAATATCCTTTCAATATTTTAAGTAAGTTTTAAAATATGCCCGATGGAACGGATGGACAAGGAAAGAATTGAACAAATTAAACAATTTAGTGGTGGACGTCTGGTGTTTTGGTGTGTGTTGTGGGGTTGGTGCTTATTACCTAAAAACGACGTTCTATAGTCTTACATTGCCTTAAATTTAAAATCACATATTACCTAAAAAGCTTATTCTTTGACTAAAATGTTGGCCTTTCTCTTACCTAACAAGAAAGAAAGTCGGTCAAGCCCGACTATAACATACTCTGTACCCTTACACTCGCATTTGCTCAGGAGTCAAACAGCCAGTTAACACCCCGCGCACAACGCGATGCGCTCTCAAAGTTTCTCCCTCTCTCTCTCTTTCTCTCTCGCACTAAGATTGCCTGTGTTGAACGGTTAGGGTATGTTGCTGTGGTTGTTGGTGGGGGGGGTGGGTGGTGTTAACTGGCCGTTTTTTGCCCATAACTTGAGTATCGTTCATCCGATCTTTATCATTCAGCAAATCGATAAATAATTTTGTTTACAAGGTATCTCTAGAAGGTACGAACGATCTATCTTCAAAACTGTAGGAGATATGACGTTTTTTCCAAATTGCGGGGGCGGGAGGGGGCGTGGAAAAAATTGAAAATAAACTTGATCTGCCTGCAAGTATAAGAAATATATGCCCCATACATGTCAAACCTCTATCTCTTACCATCTCTGAGATCTCTTCGTTCATACGGACGGACAGACGGACAGACGGACAGACGGACATGGCTATATCGACTCGGCTGTTGATGCTGATCAAGAATATATATACTTTATAGGGTCGGAAACGATTCCTTCTCCCTGTTACATACTTTTGCACAAACTTAATATACTCTATGTACCTTCGGTACAGAGTATAAAAATACGTTTTATGGCCATCCATTGCCTAAAATTTTAGGTCATATATAACCTAAAACTCAAATTGATTGCCTAGAACACTTTAGGAAATAGAGGCCTCAAATTAAGTCCATATATTCCTGGCTGTCATTTTAGGTAAAATGGACTTAAATTTCTGGTAATTTTCAACAGTTTTAGGTAATATTTTTTTCTGAGTGTATGTAAGAGAATATTGTTAGTTATAAATAATAATAATTTTTTTGTTTTTATTTCTGTTATTTATCATCTTGTAGCACTTGGTTAGAGCCGAATAAATAAAATTAAATTTAAAAATATTATTTTGAAATGTTCGAAAAATTTACTTCGATATTTTCGGCCTGGTCAATTTCAAGTGTGTCATATCGGCGATTTATTGATACTGATGACATAATAAAATCTTGAGCCCCAGATCTAATCATTATACCTTAGAAACGTGTATTTTAATTTGGACCAGAAGTATTCAAAGTATTGTCCAGCGCCAGCCACTACTTTTTTCCATTTTTCTGGCAATTTTCAGATACCATCTCGATCCTCAAGTGCATGCGTTATCGACGAAAACCAATAGTTGTCGAAAGGGGCAATGTCTGGGCTATTCGGCGGGTGGGGAAGGACTTCCCATTTCATTAACCCGCTGTGGTCGAGGTTTATCATGTTTTTATTTTTTGTTTTTGTTATAGGGGGGAAAGCATTAAAAGCCTTAAAGTGTGGGACTTGGAGTTCCTCACCCACTAAAACCACCCCGACTCACCGTTTCCCTCTTGCGAAACCACCGCTAAGTATTACTTCACAAGGGGGAGATGGCACGAAGGCCTCCACTAGATTCCTAACTAGGGGTTGAAGTCGAATTGAGCTGTCGTTCAGCGCGACGCAAGGATTTAAGAACCTCTGCAGAAATGGTGCATATTGCATTCCAATTGTTTTGCGAGCGGAGAAGGATGACCATCAAGTCAGTGACTGTGAATGGCCTCCCAATACCTAGGCATAGCTCTTCCCGTTCGGCAGCGAATCTCGGACAGACAAAGAATATATGTTCTGCATCTTCTATGGTCCGGATCTGTCTCATGCTTAAATTTATAAAGATAAGATTTGAAGCATCCATGTTCGGTCAGTAGCTGTGATAGGTAAAAGTCGGTTTGTCCGTGCTGTCTACCCAACCACGGCTTTATGTCCGCAATTAGTCTTCTTGTCCAGCGGCCGTTGGTGGTAGTACTCCACCTCGCCTGCCATTGCGTCATCGTCCTCTCTCGTCGATACTCATCTGCTTCACTACTTTCCATCGCTAACAGGTCAAGCGGCACCATTCCTGCTAAGACAAGCGCCGCGTCCTCCTACACAGTCCGGAAACTGCAGGTGACTCGGAAGGCACACCTCCTGCACGCGCTTTTGCATCCGCGGCTGTATGATGGCACGCTCATTGCAGGGGCCCATATCGGTGCTGCGTACATTATGATCGACCTGACTACGTTGCAGATCAGCCATCTTCTACGCTGTCGAGGTTCACCGATGTTCGCCATTATTCCAGATAAGGCATTCGTTACTTTGGTGGCCTTTTCCTCCACGTACGCTAGGTGGCTTTTGTAATTAATATCTGTTGATTTGTGTTGGTTATAAAGATTTGTAACATTGACTAAAAAAAAATATATAGATCCACCATTCATCCTATCAGCCTATCCACTCATCCAACGCCTATTCCGTAAATATTTGAACAACACTTCTTCACTTTACATGTTATGATTTTTATAAATCTACACATCGCAGTTCTACGGCAACGTTCTTTCCATTTGCACCATCGGTCTTCTTATTTGCTGAGTGTTTAAGTGAACAACCATCTAGTGTGTTACTTGGAATTAAACCAAAAAAAAAATGTACATAAAAAGAACAAATTTCAAATAAAGATCATTCAGCTTCTGGAAGAGGAGCTATTCACTCGCACCATGTATGCGTTTTATTCAAATTCAGATAGGATTTTGAGGCCTTGTATATTTTGCTATGGCGTTTGCCAAGATTCACGAAATTTTCACAGTGTGCTAATGTCGATCTGTGAACCCGTTCAAAAGCGGTTAAAAACGGTTCAAAACTGGTTCAGAGTGGTTGAAATTTAGACTGTATGTAGGTATTATGGAGTTGGTCCAGGTCCAGTTTCGAACCGGCTTAAAAGTGGTTCAGGGTCATATCTCCGAAATTATTTGAGCTATGAACTGCAAGCTTGTGTATTGTGTACTTCATCATGGGCCGGCGCGTCGATATCTACTGTGCATTCAAAAGTGTTTTTTGCCGGCTCCTGGCCTCTGTGAATGTAAAATTGGTACTATTGGTGCGCCACATCCGTCGACTCTGGCCTAAATTCATCAGAAAAAGATAAATCTGCCTGTGTGACTGTTTTAGCGACCTTAAGATTGAAATCATAGAACTTTTTAGCGGGCTTTAGGTCTATAAGTTATGATTTTCATCATAACATTTCTAAAACAAGACACGCACAACACCACAAACGAGGCTGGTTGATCGTATGGCTATTTCACAAACTACCACAGTTTGATCATCAGCGATCTTTTGCCCAACTTCAATGAGTTGGCAGACGCTACCTCATGCCAGAACTGCTAAGATCGCTTGGGAATTCCAAGTCAGACTTGTAGCAAAAATTCCGACAACTGGAGCTAAACGCCAAGTCATTGGAGCTTTGTATAAGTGTGCGTGATCCTGCCTGTCTTTTGTAATTGTACAGGTATCGTCCACCTTGAGCCGATACGTACGGTAGTCAGCTATCCGAAATGGATAAACAAATTAAAGAGATGCATCCCAGACAAGCCAATCCCAGCAAGACCACCATCGACAGCTTACATCTTTCACCCCTCGTCGGAAATGATCAGAGTTGAATAGAGAAGAAATGGCACATCCACTATGTAGACAAGACTTTACACCATCAAATAATCATATGTTACGCTCTCTTCGAAATTCTTTTAAATAGTTAATCAGTGGATTCTTATGAAGCTGTTTCAGTTTTAGGTCAATAAGTATGAGTGTTTTGAACGAGCTTACATTCTTGTACAGAAAATAGAGCCCTGCTTCATTTTTAAACAACAAGGTTCAAGTAAATCAAATCAGAAATGGTTTTGGTTCTAGTTAGTCTGCTCAAATTCCCAGTGACTCCAAACAGATCAAGCTCAAATAGAACAAGCTCCAAACCAGCTCAAATAGATCAAGCTCAAATAGATCCAGCTGGTGTGGTTCATTAGATCTAGACAAGTCAGAAAGTGAGTCGAACTAAAAAATCTTCAGTGAAAAATCGGAACCGAAAGACTTCAGGAAAGACGGTATGGCAAGAAATTGCCAAGCATGATGTGAATAACTGAAGTCATATTGAGCAAAACAGAAAGGATTGGCGAGCACTTATGGCAGCGGTCAAGACCGTTAAGCGGTTTAGATATTAATATCGGGCCAAATAAAGAAGAATGCTTTATATAGAAGAAGAAATGGGTCTTTATTGATTCCCCGCTATTTTGGCGCATCTTTTCAATGAATCCGCTTTAGCAGTTCGTATATGCCACGATTTTGCTATAATTAATCAGTTTTGGGATGGGAGATGGGAGATTAAGCAGAAGGTCGAAAGCTATGTTCACACAGGCAAATAATTTGGACAAATTTTCATGAAAATTGGGCTATATAGGCCAAATTGTGGAACTTTCCGGCCATATATGATTAAATTATTTGCGTATGGAGCAATAGTTTAAGTTTTTAATCCTGTAAAATCTTTAATCATGGCTGTTTATATCAAAACTTAGCCAAATTATTTGGATGTATAAACTTAGCTTAAGCAATGAACAAGGGGAAGGGGAATCAGAATGTGCATCTGTAATTTCAGCAATGTCTGCAGGTGTTATTGTATATTAAAGGCACATCCAATATTTTCCATTTTTGGTTTACTTAATAACAATTCAGATTTTACTGTTTTTAGCAGCAGTTGTTTTTTGTTTTTAAATATTTTTCAGTGTGACCATATGCGCGGATACATAAAAATACTTAATTTGTATGTAGATGATTTCGAAATCAATGAGGGTGAAGTAGATTGCTATGAAATTCATCTAGATGGTTAGCATTGAACATGAGCAAAGCAAATGCAGCAAATCCACCTAGATTTGCAAAAACACCAACATCAGAAAACGGCCCTAAGAAGTGCAGCTTACTTTACAATTTCCATCTATCAAATCTTCATGCTAAACACAACAAATTTAGTAAATTTCGCGGATTTTTTAACCTTTCGATCTTCACTTATCTATCTCTGTACCCGTTTTCATGACAAGCTAAACTCATCATATCTTGAAAGGTTTTGGACCGATTGGCCTACACCTAAAATGTACCCGCCGACAATTGCCAACTTTTTAATCTTCACGATTTTTTTTCTTCACGCGATTTTCTTTGGACCGATTGACTATCATTTACCCGACACCAATTGATATTTATCCAATCTTCTTAATATTGAAACTTATATGACAAATTGAAAATTTCGCGGTGTTTGGACCATTTAGACAAAAGTTATAATAGTTATTCTGCTCGGTAGAATCTATGTAAATATGTAGAATACGTAAATAATTATGCTTTGATCAGCTGACGAGAAAACGAGAAGGCTATGCTACGAACCCCTTGAACTATTTGAGTAGAGTATGATTGATCTAGTTGCTTTGTTGAGCTGATCTGAGCTGAATCATTTCAAACAGTTCATAAAGACCATGGCTCATGTCATGAGCTATTATTCAATGAATCAATAATTTTGTGAGCTATGGGTAGAAGTTCATAGATAGTTAAGGTCAAAAACAAAGTCAAAGGGGAACTTTGATTTAATTCATGCAGGGCTCTTTTATTTATTTATTTAGAGTTGACAAAAAAAGGCTGTCAACGAAAACTTATATACGTTACAAAAATTTTTATGAGCTAATGAAGCCTATCAAAGAAAATCTAATAAAATTACAAAATAAACTAATAACGACTCCGACACGGTGGGGGAATTTTATTTGCCCGTCCGGCCAGCTATGCCCCTATTCACAGCCAATTGTAGTCAGAGACGTTATTAGAGCTAACAAAAACTTTAATAATATAGAGATCGAGAAGAGGGAGAGAGAGAGAAAGAGAGAGAGAGAAAAAAACCAAAACCTATAGTTATGTAGGAACAAAGGAGAAAAAAATAAGATAAAGATAATATATTAAATTAAAAAAAAAAAAACTGAGATAGAGAGAAAAATATCTTAAAGTAAACTTTAAAAATAAAAAATTTATACGAAAAACTTAAAACTAAATAACCGGAAAATCTCTGACCCGGTGGGGGAGGATTTTTTAGCCAGTCCGACAAGCTATGCCCCTACTCACAGCTGGGAGTGGTCAGAGATTTCCCCGGAGATAATTATAGAGAGACGTTTTTAGAGAGAAGAGAGAGAGATCTGTTGAGAGCAGGTGATAGAGATCATTGTAATTTTGACATAAGACCCGAAAACGATTGTGCTGGGCATAATCAGTTGTGCATCTGGGCAAGATTAAAGGTAAATAGTTTCTAGTTGGCCTAGAAGGAACGGAAAAGTTAAGGCGACCTAAAAGTTCGGTAGAGTCTACATCACTAATGATTAGCTTATGAAGAAAAGAAACGCCTAGGACTGTTCTACGATCAGCTAACGAAGGAAGGTTAATAAGCAAGAGTCTACTGGAGTACGATGGCAGACGAAGGTTAGGGTCCCAATTTATCCAGTCCACGAAGAGCAAAAAGCAAAAATTGCTTTTGTACTGATTCGATACGATCGATATGATTTTTGTATTGCGGACACCAGACGGACGAGCAGTATTCAAGTACAGGACGGACTAGAGCAGTGTACAGGAGCTTTGTGGTGTAAGGATCATTAAATTCCTTCGACCAACGTTTAATGAATCCAAGTACACCATTCGCCCTATTAACAATAGAAGAGATATGAGGATTGAAACTCAATTTGGGGTCAAAAAGAATTCCAAGATCAACGACGGTAGATATTCGTTGCAGGGGTTCATTGCCAATCGTATAAATAGCCAGCGAAGGTTTGCAACGATGGAAAGTCATAAACATGCACTTGGAGCAGTTAAGGTATAAATGATTAACCAAGCACCAAGACTGCAAGGAGTTTAAATCATCTTGCAATCTAATGGAATGTGTCGGGTCATTGAAAGATAAAATAAGTTTAACGTCATCGGCATACATAAGTATCCGAGAGTAAGATAGTATTGTGGGTAGGTCATTAATAAAAAGAGTAAAAAACAAAGGAAAGGACCAAGGTGACTACCTTGCGGTACACCGGACGTTACAGAGACGGGCTTTGAAGTGTCTGAACGTAATATAACTTTCTGGGTTCTATTTTTTAAATAGGACGAAATCCAGAGCAGAAAAGAGGCGGGAAATCCTAACCGATCAAGCTTATAGAGGAGAAGATCATGGTTTACAGAGTCAAAAGCCTTACTAAAGTCGGTGTAAATGACATCGGTTTGCTTTTTCTTAAGGAACCCATCATAAACCAATGAAGTAAATTCAAGCAAATTGGTCATAGTTGACCGACGCTTAATAAACCCGTGCTGGAAAGGTGATAAAATCGATTTGCAATAGTGCTGCAAGGTGGAGGTTATAATCTCTTCAAATAATTTAGGAATAGCGGAGAGCTTAGCTATGCCTCTCTAATTGGAAATATCAGATTTTCCACCTTTTTTATGAAGAGGAATGATATAGGACTCTTTCCAAAGAGTTGGAAAGACTGAAGAATCGAGTGATAGATTGAAAATCTTAAGCAAAGGTTTGCATAAGGAACTACAGGCACTTTTTAAGAACACAACTAGGAATGTTGTCAGGGCCAGGGGAGTATGAGGATTTTAGAGATTTTAAATGCGAAAGTAGGGAGCTTTCACTAATCGAGGGAACATAAATCGAGTTAGAAGAAGGAATGGTATATGGATAAGAAGTGTTAATAAAGTGGATAGAGGAATACGTTGATTGAAAAAAGTCTGCGAATAGGTCGACGGCAGCAGAATCATTGCCAGCCTTTTGGTCACCCAGAAAAAAATAAGAAGGTAGCGATGAAGATCTACGCTTAGAGTTCACAAAGCTATAGAATTGTTTAGGGTCCTCTGCAAATTGAATTTTGCACCGGGCAAGATAATTCTTATAGCACTCAGAGTTAAAAAGTGTAAAGTTGGATTTTGCTATTGAATATTTAGAGAAATCAACAGCCAAGCCAGATCGTTTATACTTTTTGAAGCATCTAGACTTAATATTTTTCAAATTAGAAAGTCTAGGGCAGTACCAAGGAGGATTAAGTGACGCGGGAGAAGCTACGCTATAAGGAACACAGATATCCTAAGAGAGAATTAAGGGAGGTTTATTAGGAATTTTAGAGGTTGATGAAGTAGTCTCCGAAACTGAAAGAGAGATTTCAAGAGTAGGATGGTAAATATCTTCGGGCAGTGATAGAGGGGCGCACCTGTAGAAACTACAGCATTAGTACTGTCAGCGACAAAGACAAGATCCAGCAATTTATTAAGATCGTTTGGAATTGAATTTATCTGAGACAAGGACATATCAAACAGATGATCTAAAAAGTCATGCTGTGTTGATGGCACAAGATAGGTTGACCCATTAAGATATGACCAGGCGATGTTTGGTAAATTGAAATCACCTACAACAACCAATGAGTCAATGTCTCGTAATTGGGCACAAACATCTTTTATACAAGTTATATGGTTCATATAAACTTGAATATCGGAAGAAGGAGGGATATAGGAGCAAGTAATATATAACGAGAAGGAAAGAAAAGAAACTTTTACGGCTACGAATTCCACACCATCAGGCAGACTTAGTGGAATTAATTCCGAACGGTGGCTAGTCTTCACTGCGATCAATCAGTACACCACCACCTCTTCGAGTAGGTCAATCATATCGATATATAAAAAAATCATTTGACAAAATTTCGCAATCAGAGATTGATGGACTTAACCACGTCTCTGAGAAGGCAATAATGTCAAACTCAAATGAAGCACTATTCAAGAACAAGGTAGTAAGTTTTGATAACAGACCCCTAACATTCTGATAGGCTATAAGAGGACTAAAGGACAGAACTAGTTTTTTGAAACCCTGTTAGAGCTAGACCCTACATTTGAGGGCAAGCTGATGGGCATTGGCCTAACGCGATTTTTCGGCCTAAACTCGTGAACAATCATATCTGGCAGCCAAAATTCTGGGTCACATATGATTGGAAAAGCTTCACCTGGAACACTTATGTTAAAGGAAGCTACATCACGAGGCTGGGCAAAATTAAACTTTGAAATGGAAACACTTGCTGAGGATTTGCTAGCAATATAGGCGGCAATTTTCTCGCAAGTAGTTTCAGGAGACAACCTAGACACAAAAACTGTTTTGCGTGGTGCTATAACAGTAAGAAGGGGGAAGGCTGTGAAGAAAGGGAAGCACTTTCATCTGGTTCAGGTGGCACTATTGGAGAACTAACTAGTCTACGATTTGGAGGTTTATTTAAAAAATTATTAATAACTCCTTGACTTGGGGAGGGAGGCAATGGAGACAAACCAAGCATACTAGCTGGTGAAGCGGACAGGGAAATGGTCGGCGACAAGTCTTGACACTGAGGCGAGACTGGCAACGATGAAGGGGGATCAATCGACTTGTCAGAATCGGGAGGTGGCACTATTACAACTTGAGGCTCCGACCGACGTGTGGGTGGTGACTCAAAATGGAATTTACTAAGCAACTCATCACTAGAGGTAAACTCACTTGCGAGTTGCTTAGTTATTTTATGCAACTTATTATATTTATTTCTCATGGTATTAGACATACGCGAGAAATTAAATTGCTTAACAGTGCATACAGGGCAGGACCACCTTAACGCACCACAATCTTTTTTAGTTGAGCAAATTTTATCAAGGTCACGACCACTTAGTGCAGCACATTTTATATGCATAATATTATCGCGCACAACCAACAGTTAACAAACCGGAATTGTTCCGAATCATTTGCATCTTTATTAGTACACGACTTTTTGCAGCACGACATTGATCAAAATTTACCACTGGGGCTCAAAACTAAAGAGATTAGAAATCAAAATATCTCACTCTAAGAGCGGCGTAACAAATAGAAAAGCTCAAAGCTTTCTCAGCAGAAAAGTAAACAAAAACAAATTTAGGGTGAGAGCGATGCACACAGAGAGTATGCAGCAAATGCACGCACTAACCTTTGTTAAGAGGGGGGAACGGGGGAACCGCCAAAAACAGATGAGCGGACACAAAGCAAAAACAAAACACTCAGCACAGATGCCGCGATATTTATTTTTATTAGATTAATAATACCCAGATGCACAACAAGAAAGCAAAGCACTCACCGGTAGTGGGTATTAGTAATTGACAGATTTTGGATGTATTCGCGAAATTATAGGCACGTTGAACGTCACAATTAATTTATAAATACGGAGCACAAAAAAAGCACGTCAATCTCTCACAAGAGTCTCTCTCTCTAATAGAATAGCCCCTGGGGGCCGAACCCACTCGGCAATTCAAACCGAATGCTTGCCGATGCATCAATGAGTTTCAATGACAGTCACATTTCCCGTCTTCTCTTCTCGGGGAACACCGTTGTATACCGCTTGAAAGTATGTAAAGAATTCTGTCAACAAATCCTTTGTTTCGACATATGTCTTAAGTCAGCTCCTTTGTTGGCTTAAATATGCCCCAAATCATGATGGTTAAATGAGTTTTTAAAATATGTAAAGTTCTAATCTAAGCAATATTTTCCACATTAAGCTCCCGCTTAATCACTCTTGGATTACAACATATAAAAACTGATTTAAATCACATCCTTTTTACTATTACCGATCTCATCCCATTCACAGGACCGAAACTCGCCCACATAATTTATGTAGAAACTTTATAATCTGAACCGTTTTTTCATGATTTTGTTGTTGTTGCTGTTGTTATTCCGAGGGCACTTAATTAATTTATGAATACCAAATTGCATTTTGACATTTGCCAACAAAAACTATTTAAAACTTACGCCCCACACCCAGGCTATGCCTGTCACGGGTGGCGGGTGGCGGGTTGGTGGTGGGGAAGGGCCGCAAAGGCTAACCGAAATCAACAGACCTTTCTTCATGCTGACCCCCAGCTCCCATTGCTCGATTCGGTTTGATTGAAGCACCCGCATGTACAGAACATTTTAAATATTTACAAAGATATTTCAAAAAACGCTTTTGGCATGTTTTGTTTTTGTTGTTGTGTCGCTACGTCCAGAGAGGTCCTTGTTTTGTTCATTTTTTGGCTGGGGACCCCAAAAAACAAAAAAAAAAAAATGAAGGGAAATTCAACTTCAAATGCGGCATCAGGGCGGTCGGTGGCTGCGGGAGGGGAGGACCATGGCTGGGGCACTTGAGAGCGCGTGTGTCCTTTTAGGAAAGTGTCAAAAACCGTTGGTCAAAAAACCGTATGGCAATTATTCAACACAATTGAATATGAAGTGTGGCAAGGGCGGCGGACGACTGTGTGCTTTGCAGGCGAAAAAAGTTGCAGCGCTGGGCAAATAATGAAAAATACACCCACATCAGTATTTTTCGGCTGTCTGCACTCGCACAAACTCACACACACACACACACACACACACACAGGGTGCCAACAGTTGTGCACCCTTTTCAAGCCTCATGTTTGGTTGTTGTTGTTCTTGTTTTGCAGTTGTTGCTGCCTGGCAATTTTTCAGTGATAAAATATTTAAATTTAATTAAGGCCACCAAACGAGCAACACGATTTCCGAGCCACTGGCAAAGAGGAAAGCGAGGTGGTGGACTCGACCCTTGACCCCCGCCTGCTCATTGCTCAGTTCAGCTTTGGTTGGTCCTTTTGGTGCCCTTTGCATTTGCGTGCAGTGCGTTTTGGAGGCTTACGGGGCCAGCAAGAAATTCATTTAAAATTTTTGCTTTGATACTACAAAATTCTTTTTGCAAAGTTTCTTTGTACTTTCTGACTTTGGCCCGAACAAATGTATCCCACAGATACCAAACCAGCAAAGGACCCCAACTCTCTCTCTGTGTGTGTGTGTGTGTATTCGCTTGTGTCCTTGTCACTGATTATATTTTCAGACTCAACTCCTTGCGGTTTTGTAATTAAGCTCGACACGCCAAACTTGCATACAAGCGCTCCGACTACCTAGTGGATGCTTTTTCCCCAACATATTTCTCAAAAATTTAAATTAAACACGCTGCCAAAATTGTTGGCCAAACAAAAGTTTGCATCTGCCGGCAACTTAATCGCCAGGGCACAGTCGAAAACTTGTTGTCTTGTATCGCAAACTATTTTTGCCCCGCACTGGCAAACTTTTGATCTTGAGTTTGCGGGCTTGTGCTGTTTCTCTCTGTAAGTATTTTTCATTATGCGGCTGAAGTATTTATGGAATTAGGATAATAATTTTGTATCTATTTGCTTAACGCTTTGTGGACTGAAAGTAGTTTGGGGTTGCTTCGAAGGTGAAATGATATCTTCAATGTGATCTGAAGGCATGACAGGCTGTACAGGGTAGCCGCATGAATAGTTGAACTTATAAGAAAAGTGTGGATACGGCTCAAAACGCACACAACTTGCCTCCCGCCTGCTCATCATCAGTGTGAAGAAGTAATTGATTAAAGGATTGTGTAAAATGTAGAAAATAAAAGAAAACCAAGAAGGCCAAGCTAGCTTCGTCTGTGCCGAAGTTTTAATACTCTTGCAAATGCTGTTTTTGAAATGTCAGAGCTTAAAAACGCTTACAAAAAAATCAAACATTTTCTAACTTAAGCCCATTTTCCGACAGATAAACATTTGATTTCGACCAAATTTCGCGAATCTTTTTGAAAACATTTAAAATTAACAATCGCCGAGTTTATGTTAGTTAGGTTAGGTTGCGATGGCAGAGTTTAGGGTGGGTCTCTCCTTTTGAAACACTTAGAAAGTAGCACAAACTTGAGTAGCAAAGCAATCTCTATTTCAGAGACGGCTGAAATGTTAGGTAGAAAATTCTGACCAAGGGTGGTGAATCGTCTCCTACTGAGCGCTGGACAGTGGCGGAGAAAATGCTGAACGCTTTTTTCTTTATCAACTGAGCAACAGCTTCTACAGTAGTCGGTTTGGTTGATACCAAGTCTCGCGGCATGCCTGCCAATGAGACAGTGTCCTGTGAGAATTCCTATGAGTAGTTAGGCCTTCTGCCTGCCAAGACGTAACAGCGTTAGGGCTCCTTTGAAGTTAAGAGTGGGCCAAGTTAGTCTAGAGATTTCACAGGTGTGGATTGATCTCCATCGGTTTGTGGCCTTCTTGTCGCAAAAGGCACCCCTATTGTGCTCCTATCCAGTAGGAGCTGGGCGGTAGTGCCAAGTCTAGCGAGCCTGTCGGCTATCTCATTGCCTTCACTGTTGCGGTGTCCAGGCACCCACATAAGACGTATTTTAAAGTGCTGAGCCATCTCATTCAGAGATTTGCGGCACTCAGTAAGTGTTTTAGTATTGTTTGTGTTACCGTCAAGAGCTTTTAATGCAGCTTGGCTGTCTGAAAAGATAAATACATTTCCTTTCTTGAACTCGAGTTCTTTTAGATGGTTGGTAGCCTCCTGGATAGCTGCAGCCTTCGCCTGAAAGACGCTACAATGGTCGGGACGAAAGGACATTTCTATACTAGGTCTGGACTAAAAACTCCGCCTCCCACCTAGATGTTGATGGCGTTTGGTTTGCCAAGGGGGAACGAGTTCTAATTCAACCGACTTGGTATTATGACCTCATACATAGTATCAAAGGCTAAAGTGGGTATGCAATAAACAATATTTATTGGTGTCACTATTTGATCGCCGAGTTAAAGAAAGATAAAATTTAAAACAAAAAAGTTTTTCTCACTAAGACTCATTTTTCGAACAATCGGTCCTATGGCAGACTTAAGATATAGTAATCCGACTTCGACCAAATTTCGCGAATGTATTTGAAAGCATTTAGAATTAGTAATCAGTGAGTTTAAGGACGCTTATATCAAAACCAAAAAAAAATTCTTACTAAGAACCATTTTTGACCGATCTTTCCCATGGCAACCATAAGATATAGTCAACCGATGTCGATCAACTTTTCCAACTTAGTTTGAAAGCGCTTAATATTAAGAATTACCGACCTTATGAACAATTTACTTGAAAACAAAAAAGTTTTTTTCACCAAGACCTAGCAGCGTGCAGTAAAAAGAAGACTCAGCTCGATAGCTTTAAAACTGAGAGACTAGTTTGCGTAGAAACAGACAGACAGACGGATTAACAAAGCTCAATCGACTCAGCTCGTCGCCCTGATAAAGAATATATGGGCATTTCCAAACTGACGTGACGTTACGTTCGTACGAAGAGATCTTTTTGAAAAATATGAAAATTTTGGATTTTTAAAAAGATTGTTCTATATTTGGGTAGCAATTACGTAGCACTATAATCAGCAAGAACAATGACATCAATCGATCATAAGGAGTTAAAGATATGTGCAATCATATATGCTGGCGTGACGTTACATAAAACGGAAGTTGGTTTTGATTATATACAAGGTTTTGAAATAATACAAGTTTTTTTTCCAGGTTATCTTATTCAAAAATGTTTGCCCAATTTTTTTTTATTTGCATAAGTATCTGACGTGACTTTACCTGACGTTACGTTACTTAAATTTCCTCATTATTATACTCTGTACCGAAGGTACATAGAGTATATTAAGTTTGTGCAAAAGTATGTAACAGAGAGAAGGAATCGCTTCCGACCCTATAAAGTATATATATTCTTGATCAGCATCAACAGCCGATTCGATATAGCCATGTCCGTCTGTCCGTCTGTCTGTCTGTCTGTCTGTCTGTCTGTCTGTCTGTCTGTCTGTCTGTCTGTCTGTCCGTCCGTATGAACGAAGAGATCTCAGAGATGGTAAGAGATAGAGGTTTGACATGTATAGGGCATATATTTCTTATACTTGCAGGCAGATCAAGTTTTTTTTCAATTCTTGCCACGCCCCCTCCCGCCCCCGAAATTTGGAAAAAACGTCATATCTCCTACAGTTTTGAAGATAGATCGTTCGTACCTTCTAGAGATACCTTGTAAACACAATTATTTATCGATTTGCTGAAGAAATGATAAAGATCGGTCAAGTTATGAGCAAAAAACGGCCAGTAACCACCTCCCACCACCCCACCCACAACCGCAGCATTCTATTGAACGGCAATCTTAGTGAGAGAGAGAGAGAGAGAGAGAGAGAGGGAGTGAAACTTAGAGATGAGCGCGTATAACTCGTGAGCAAATGCGAGCTGCGACTTTGAGGGTACAGAGTATGTTATAGTCGGGCTTGACCGACTTTCTTTCTTGTATTAATGTTGTTTTTGTTATAATATTAAGCAGAAACTTATAGTTAATTGCAATCATATAGTTTCTTATGGTGTCTTCTGCATTATTTTTTAACTGTTTGTACTCTTAGAAATAGTTTACAGAAGAAAAATCAATGCAATCTAAAGGCATTTTATGACAACAAAACGTATCCAAATGAGAAAAATGGCGCTTGAGCGACTATGCACTCGAAAATTTCGAATTGGGCTATGGCTATATTTAAGATTGGCTCATATTAGTGCATTTTGATTGTTTCCTCATGAAAATATAACAAAAAATAGTGTTATTAAGTACTTTTCATTTTTTGGACTCGGTGGACTTTTCTGTGGAAATGCCCATATATACTTTTTGGGGTCGGAATGTCCACTCGACGGCCCTTGTTGCTCGCTGGGCTGAAAACTGCCAACTGCTTACATTCTTAACTATGTTTTAGCCGCCAGGTCTCGCCTATGCCTGATAGTCTGATAGTCCAGTGAACTAAAGTGGCGTCGTCTGTGTGTGTTACAGTCTTCGAGGTCCCGAGTTCAAGTCCCACTAAAGTAATTTAAGGAAAGGTCGGTCGGTAGTGTCTCTAACTCAAGCATTTCCAAATATTATGAAAAGTTTTTCTACAAAAATAATGCATATTTTCTTAACTAAAAGTCAAAAACCATAGAGTGTTGGAAACTGAATTGTAAAATTACGAATATTTTCTATAAACCTTGGTAAAAATTGGTGGTTCAGAGTAATTTGAACAGAATATTGACACAAAAGCTTCAAGTTTGAGGTATAGACACACTTGTAAATGTAAAATTTCATCAACAGCACCAAAGAGGGCCAGGCCAAGCTTCCCTCAATCTCTTGGCAACGTGTGTGCTTATAATTTTTCGCACAAGAGAAAGGGACCTCTACGTATAGCTGGTGAAGGTGCCCGGAAACTTTTCATTAAATGGTCCGAGGTGGGATTGAACCCACAACCTACTGGTGCGCTACACCCGACCACAGGAGACTTACACAGTGCTATAAAAGGCAAATAACGCAAAAATTCCCGGCTCGAAAGCTATATGGTTCCTGGGCTAAATTGCCTCTGTGGACAGTGGTGAGATATTTGCGGTCAACCTGAATGCCGGACTATATTAATAGAGTCTAGCTGGTCAATGAAGCCTCTGATGCGCATCTATCAATGTCGCTTCCAGTCGCCTCATTAACCCTGAAATAAAACAAAAAAGTCGGGCAAAACCGACTATAACATACTCAGTAGCCTTAAAGCCGCAGCTCTTATTTGCTCACGAGCTATACGCGTTATACACTGTTATACGCTCATCTCTAAGTTTCTCTCTACCTCTCTCTTTTTCTCACTAAGATTACTTTTGTTGAACGGAAAGCTGTAGTTATGGCCGTAACTGGCCGTTTTTTGCTCATTACTTGATCATCGTTCATCCGATCTTTATCATTCCTTCAGACAATCGATAAATATTATTGATTACTAGATATCTCTAGAAGGTAAGAAACATCTAACTCCGAAACTATGAGAAATATACGTCCCATGCAAGTCAAACCTCTATCTCTTACCATCTCTGACATCTGTGCTTTCATACAGACAGACGGACATGTCTATATCGACTCCGGCTGTTAATGCTGATCAAGAATATTTATACCTTAACGGGTCGGAAATGATTCCTTCTCCCCGTTACAAACTTAATACACTCTGTGTACTTTTGGTACAGAGCAACAAGTCTCCTGGTGAGAACCAATTTGATAATCACAGGTACTTTCCCTCTGCCTGGACAAAAATACTTACAACAGCAGATAAGCGGGCTCCCTAGGGTAGGGGTCGGCACAAAACAGAATCACATTTTGGCCCCTGACACAAAGATCAGTTTGCTTGACGGCATTGTTGGCGAAGCAGTGCAGCGACAAGCTTAAACTGTCAGTGTAAGCACAGAAAATAGCAACATTACCACAATGTCTTAAAGGACCTAACTAGACTGAAACCAATTTGGGCCTTTAAACTGATTTCAATTCGCTGGCTCTATGACCAACTATTTTGTTGATTGATTGCATGGGCGATATTAAGTTGTCACCGAACTGAAAACCCTTGCCAATGCACCATAACTTACGGGCAGGCTTACGACTGCCGGATGCATAACTCCACTGGCCACTGACGGGAAGCTGATGGAGCTGGACACGTGTTCCTGTTATGTTACATTTAAAATTCTATTGTTTCGATGGCTGCAAGGATTGGTATGTTTTTGGGGAAAAAAATGCGTACTGGTAGACCTAGAGAAGTCAACACTGCCATGCAAATTGGTTGAAAGGGGCGGAGGAGTGGGCGCAGCCAATCTTTCTTGCATTTGCCCGGAGAGAAGTTACAGTGCTGGCTGTTTGTCCAAGTTGCCATTTCAAGCGTGCGGCAATGAAAAGCAAACTTTTCCAATGTAGCACGGCGAGGCGAGCTGGTCGGTTTTCACACTCTCCACTTTCAACCCCGACTGCAGAGTTTTGTACCGTAGCACACGGGGCGTATACGAAATTAAAATGCACTCAGCTGAAAAATTGGTTTTCTCGTTCTTGACAAACTTTGAGTGATTTCTGAAAGCCTCTAACGAGGGGTGGTCGATGCCGACACGAAAAGTAAGCAACAAGCAGTGGGCGTAACGCCCCAGCCCACAAGTAAATGTGTTCTTTCATTGTTTTTACTCCAAAGACTCGTTCAAAATGGCAAAGAAAAGGGTATCAGACAGTTGGGTAGATTCAGATAGTGAGTGAAAGTAAAATGAGAAATAGATCGGACAAAAGACACGGAAGAGACACATGAAACTTAGGGTATTTGTTAGTCGGTTAGCCCTCACTTGTTGTAAATTTATTTTAAGAATTCGAAAACTGTAATGAAGCGTGCTGAAAGTCTCGCTTCCGCGCACACAAAATAATTCATAAATTACTGCCCGAAAGAGAGAAAGAAGTTTCCCAAATTAAATATGTATGCCGTGTTGAACTTTGTTTTGTTATTCTTTCCCCATTACCTTGCAGCTGTGCCAACCGGACCAGCAACGTCAAGATAGCCAACCTAACGCCCGACCAAGCAGCCAGTCCTGCTGCGGGGCTGCGCTTTGTGGGCATACTGCCGTGTACCCTGCAGTGGCAGCCCACGGGTAAAGCGCCCAAAATGATGGGCTTGGGCTACTCAGCGACGGCCCGTTCCAGCGGTCAGCCTTACCCCAAAGCCAACAACAATTGCTGCAACAATGGTCACAGTTGCGCCACATCAGCAACTAGTTACTGCCAGGAGTGTCGCTGCTGTAGGCAAAGCTATGAGCATTTGCCCGTGCCTCGCCTGCAACATCAACAGCCGCCGCCACCGTTGCACCAGCACCAGCAGCACCAGCAGCAGCAGCAGCAGCAACAAGTCAGCTGCATTACTACCCTCCAGCAGACAACAACAACCCAGCAAATGCAGCAGCTGCCTGGCAATTGTTTGGCCCTACCAGAGACAACAACAACATCCACCACATACCTGAGCAATGTGCCGGCACAGCATTGCCACCGACACACAAGCAGCCTGCCACCCTGCCCAAACAGCAACAGTGCACCAGCAATCTGTAATAGTCAGGACAGTTCCATGTTCTTTTTACCCTTTACACTGCCGCCGCTGGCTCCTGCTCAAGACTCGAAGACCGTCTTGTATCCAAATCCAGTTCCGCCGCCACCTCAGCCACCGCCTTTGCCATTGGCCTGCCAGTTCCAACAGCTCCAGCCACTGCTGCCACCACTGCCTGCCTCCTTACAATTGTCAGCCAGAGTTCCGGTCAAGTCAGCACTACCACCACCACCACAACCACCACTGCCCCCGCCTCCTCCTCCATCGACTGCAATGAGAAATGTCCAGCCTTTGAAATCAGTGGCTGCACAGGCCATCAGTGCATATCAAAAGGTGAGTTAATCTTACATCTTCTCTCGGCTCGGCTTGTAAAATCTGGCAATTTGTGTAGCCAAAACGAAATACAGGGACAATGCCATGAGTAGTTAATATTTATGCCGGCATTGCCCAAAACTTCAATTTGCATAAACATAAAAGACTGGCAACACAAATTCAAAACTGGGGAATCTGCAACCATGTTCTTGGCAAGATTTAACGCAGCGACAGCACACAAAAAATCAAAGTTACATGGACAGGAAATGCAAAAAAGGTAGAGGCGGAAGCGCTGGCAAATAGAGAGGGAGGAAAACTAATGCATAACCTAGTAAGATCATCAACACGAAATTTTACAGCAAACTCATGTCCAAGGATGTGGAAATAAACTCCGTGTTTTTGTAGCCCATGCTCATCCCAGTCAAGCCCCCGCCGGCTGCCCGTGTCCTGCGCTGAATGACTTTTGCATTTGATATGAGTGGAGAAGTGCAGGACAACGGGAGAGAGAGACAAGAAAAATACAAAACAAACTAAGAAAAATGTAGCAAGAAAAATGAGATGGACTTGAGGATTGAGTTGAGGGTTGCAAACTATGGATTTTATACCCTTGAAAAATGGGCATATTCAAGGATGCAGTTTAACGGCACATGTACACTGGTAACAGTTTGGTTTTAAATAAAAAAACTAAAGCAGCCATTAAAAGGACTCAGAAGTCAAATGCCAAAATGTCGTCAACAAATAATGACTGTGCGTCGGTGTCACAGAACTACAGGAAATTCAATTTTCTTATTCGATAGTCCAGTTATAAGCTTTGTGTCTAATAGAATGGTCCATCTTTTCAAAAAGGGTTGCAAAACTTAAGTCATATTCTCCAAAAATTAATTGCAAAATTTAAAAATATTTTCACGTCAGTCATGAATTATAGATTCTCAACCCTAAGCCCGTTTATTGTTGTCAAATTACATAGATGGCGCCAGCTGAGGCTCCGTGACCAAGTGGTCTTGGTTGATATGGCAGCCTTCGGTTGGTTTTGCGAAAAATGATTTAAAGCTGAGCCCGTTTTGAACTGCGTTTTAACGAGTAATTGACCAATCTAAATGCAGTTTGGGAGATTCCAATGATGGCAACACGTCCAGGAGTATGTTTGTTCCTAAAATCAATGTATTCGCCTGAAATGATTGCCCTATTTGAAAATTTTGCCAATTGCTTTGATGGAAATTAAAATATTTTGTTAAATGCATTCATAACTAAAGTAAGCAAAGGGGAGTGGCTTGGCCATAAAATTAAACATTTGCTAACAGGCAAGATATAAAAACCAAACAGTTATTAAGCAACATCTCTCCAATGCGTTCTACTGGCCGACGCACAGATCTCAGAGATGGTAAGAGATAGAGGTTTGACATGTATAGGATATTTAGTAATCAAGTATATTTATCGAAGGAATGATACAGGTCGGACTTTAAATAAAACGTTTTATTTGGGCAGTTTTGAAATGGTTGTGGCGATTAAGGCCACTTTGATTATTTAATATAAAACACAGTTTAGATTTGGGTTTGGTTTATTACTTGGTTTCTTTCCGCTATGAATGAGTTTAACAGAATGCTAATAGTTGAATGTGAGAGTGTGAGAAAGAGATGCAAGATATAAAAATAGAGGAAGGCTAGCTTCGGCTCGACCGAAGTTACTTTGACAGTTTGTTATAAGTACAGCTATACGATATATTCATTCGATTTTTACCAAACTCCTCAAAATTGTGTGAAAACTGATCAAATTCACAACTGGCAGGTATAAAGAGGCTACCATTGAAAACAAAAAAGTTTTTCTTACTAGAACTACTTTTTCGACTGATAGTTCCTATGGCAGCTATATGCTATAGTCATCCGATTTGGATCAAACTTAGTAGAATTGTGGACTATATATAATATTGATCAGTAACAAGTTTGGGAGAGATAGCATTGAAAATAAAAAAGTTTTTCCTACTAAGACTTTTTTCAGACATAACTTTTGTATTGCAGCTTTACTATATAGTTGGCCGATTTTCATAAAACTTGGTGGAATTATGTGAAAGCATAGAAAACTTAGAAATACGAGGTTTGGGCACGTTTGCTTTGAAGACAAAAAAGTTGTTCTCACTAAAACTACTTTTTCGAACGATGGTTCCTATGGCAGCTATATGCTATGGTCATCCGATCCGGCCGGTTCCGACAAATGTGCAGCGTATTTGTACCAAAAGGCTTCCTGCAAAGTTTGGTTAAGATAGCAATAAAAATGAAATTGTAATTAATGATGATACTATTAGTTTCATTCAAGGGGTGCAAAGCTTTAAAAGAGTATAACTCTGGAACGGTGAGGGCAAATTAAAATTTTTTTTATTGAATTTATTTTAAAATTTACCCATTTTTTAAACTGCATAACTAGATTTTTTGATTTTCATAGAAATTTTAAAAGTTATAATGCGTTTTTTACAAAATTTATGCAAAATTTTCGAAAAAATTTAATATAAGGTAAATAAGTGAGCAAAAGCATAGTCAAAACTTATCAATTATGCTCATAAAAGTATAATTTTGACATTTTTCTTTAAAAATTTTGAAATGAAAAACAAAAAACTCGTGATTATTGACAAAGTTATAAGTAAAATTCAAAAACAGTAGGGAAAACCCGATTTTTTGGGAAAATTCGACTTGCGTGACCTCTAAACGTTTTCCGAAAAATCTGAAAAAAAAATTCAAAAATACTTACCCCTACAAGCTTTTAGAAAATGCCTGAGCAAAAACAAAAATTTTTTTTTGGGAAACCTAATTTTTTTGGGGACCCTAATGTCATAAGACTCGAAAAAAACGCATAGTTTCGGTAAAAATGTAATAATTAAATTTTAAATTTAATAAAAAAAAATGTAAATTTTTGACTGTGTCTAAAGCTGAAAACTTTAAAGTTCAATAAAAAAAAAAACGGCAGCTAACCAGACCAAACCTAGCGAATGTTTTTGTACTACCATCATACCCTGTAAGAATTATTTGATCTCGACTCGATCAACTTTTTAGCGAAGCACAGTGTTATTTATCGAGGGAATGATACAGGTCGGACTTTCAATTGAAAGTTCGCTACCGCAGCGCCACTACTGTGGCGCCATTTATTGGTCAGTTTTGAAATGGTTGTGGTGATTTATGCCACTTTGATTATTTAATATAAAACACAGTTTAGGTTTGGGTTTGGTTTATTGATTGGTTTCTTGCCGCTGTGAATGAGTTTAACAGAATGCTAAGAGTTGAATGTGAGTATGTGTTTGAGTGTGTGAGAAAGAGAAGCAAGATATAAAAATAGAGGAAAGCTAGCTTCGGCTCGACTTAAGTTTATATACCCTTGCAGCTGGTATAATTTATATAAATTAGGGTCTTAAATGATTTTCATCGAACATTCTTAGCTGAGTTATTTCCTAAACACAGCAATAAATGGCGCTACTACTTTGACCATTTGCTTGCCAGTGTGTTATACGGCAGCTATATGATATATTCATCAGATTTTGACCAAACACACCAAAATTGTGTGGAAACCGATAATATTCATAACTGGTAAGTATAAAGACTCTACCAGTGAAAGCAACAAACAAAAAATAGGATACGGTGTGGGGGCGATTGCGTTGAAGACAAAAAAGTTTTTCTTACTAAAACTACTTTTTCTACCGATTGTTCCTATATGCCGATTCCGATAAGTGTGCAGCGTCTTTGTACCAAACGACTTCGTACAAAGTTTGGTTAAGATGACTTTAAAACTGACGGAGGAGATAGCATAGAAACAGATTGAAGGACAGACGGACATGGCTATATCAGCTCAGCTCGTCATGCTGATCAAGAATATATATACTTTATGTGGTCGGAGATGCTTCCTTCAATGCGGTACAAACATCTGGACAATTTTAATATACCCTCTACAAGGGTATAAAAAGGACGTTAAAAAACTGGCCGCAATCCTTATTCGCTTTAAATCTAGTTGAATATCGTTCTTGCTACAAGCCAACTTCGAGATCAAATCAAGTACAAAAATCGGTATTAAATCAATTTCGGACATACTTGATTAGATCCGAGCTCGAATAACATAGTAAAATCAATCCCCTGTGTTGTTGAAATCAAACAATATCGAGCTAAAGTCCAGCTCTCCCGAGCTGAAATTGAGATCAAGACAAGAATTTCGGGATTGAAAAATCCGTACTCAAGTCAATCCTCTTGTACTTGGTTTGAGAAAATCCGGGATTGACCGACATCTGACATCGTTTGGTATTTATTTGAGTCCGGATATCTCGGACGTTTTTATCTGTGTAGCAAACAAAAACAATAAACAAATTATGTAGATGTATTGAATTTTGAACTCGAATAAAAAGTTAAAAATAGGCATTTTTTGCAACTTTAAGCTCAAATTACTAAATATCTCGACGAGATGGATCATTTCTTGAGCACACGAAAAGCATCTAGAATCACCACCAACCCTTCAATATACTGGAAAAAAGTCTAATTTTGTTGCCCTGTGTAGTCCACCACCAAGCATTGCTCGATTTTCTGTCCCCATTTCACATTTCTTCAAATGCAAGGGCATTGAAACTTCGACTAGTCTCCAAGCTACTGGAGTCGCTAGCTTAAGTTACGTTGTTACCTGCTGATTTTACAGGCAATGGCTCAGGGCCCCTAACAAGGACAACGTTGGACTTTTCTTTGCAGTGTCCAGCGCTTCGTTTATTTGACAGTCCTCCTGTTGCTGCTGTTTTGTTGTAGTCGTTTTTGTTGCTCTTCTTGTGCATATCAGATAAGCTTGTCCTGATTAAGAATCTGCAACACATAGAGAGCTGCAGCGGAGATAAAAAAAAATGCGACATCAACATTTCGTCTCCTCCCTCCTACTCACTGAGATATTCTGCAGTATCCGATTATAATATAAAAATTCATAAGTTTGCTGCCGGCAGTTTTGGATTCAGTTTCAGTTTTCTTGACGAAAAGATCTCCTGTTTTTTTTTTCTTCTGCCGCATTAAATTTATTTCACATTCTAAATAAACATAAGCAAAATGCATATCGTAGTCCTTTATGTTGTTCATTCACATGTGCTTAAGTAGTTTTATTTAGCTGCAAAAAGCAAACCGTTTCCCTGAACAGCACTCGCCTTTTTCTGCACATTTGAATGTTAAATCTTTCATGAAATTCTTTTTTCTCCCCCTCAGACTGTGTCTCTGTGTCCGTTGGTTGGGTTCATATCTGGCATATCTAAAAATACTTTATACGCTCTTGCCAAAATGTACATAGGTTTGGTCGTGTGTGTCTTGTGGTCTTCCTACAACTTAACAATGCCTTGCCTTCATCTTGTCTATTGCTTTTGGCTTGTTTTTGTTTTTTCCTTTTCGAGTTTCCCCAAAACTAAGCGCGCTATCATGCACAAAGAAAGCATTTTATATACTCACTATAATGTTTGCACTTGCCCATTGTTATAATGTACTCCATGTGTGTATGTGCACAAATGGTGCGAGTGCTGGGGCTACTCTGCATTAGAAAGTTCACTCCGTTGTTGTTGTTGTTGCAGTTGTTATTTCTGCTTGCAACATTGCAAATCACATAAAATTCCAGGCAAGTCTTCATCTGGGTGCCCCCACCCATACCGCCCACTGCATTAATGTTGAAATAACAGTTGGTTGCCATCTAATAATTGCTCTGCTCATATTCCGTATGCTATTGTGGGCCAGTCGAAAGCGGATTTAGGTGTTAGAGTTCGAGTTTTTGTTCATGCTATTTTCGTGTTCAAATGTTTGTAGAGTGAAGAGGAAATTTAGTTGGATTTTATATTCAGAAACTCTTTTGCAGTTGATGGGAATGTGGCCATATCCTTGGCAAAGGTTTATTTAACTGCAGAGAAAAGCTTCTCATGGCATAGATATTGCAAAAATTACTGTTTCAAATGATATTTAGAGCCATATCTATGAAGTTAGTTAAGCTATGAACGGGAAACTTGGTCAGTTGATTGGAAATATGGAGTTATACATTTGAATGGTTTAAGACAGGTTAAAATATGGTTCAGAGCCATATTGCTGAAAATATTTAAGTTATGAAGGAAGGCTTGACAATATTTATATATAAGATGGTTAATATTAAGGCTGCAAAGATGTCCAAAACAGAACCATTTAAACCGATTGATGGAAATTCAGCGAAAATAGATGATAAAATGTTTCAACGAATTAAAATACTCTTAAAACCAAAACCCCATTTCCGCTAAGATATACTATAAGTCTTCGGTCGGAAGCATTTCATATTTTTCTAATTAACTCATTCACTGATTCCACAGAGTTGCCAAATTGTTCTTAGGAGTCTCTGTACAAATGGCATGGTTCTTTGTTTTTTAGCGGCCAACGAAAAATTCCATTTTGCCTCATACAAAAAAAGGGGGCGAATTGCACTTTGCACACACATTTACACTTACACACGCAGACATACAAAATGTGTGAGGACAGAGAGGGCTTAACTATATTGTCGGTCGGTTTGTGACGCATGCAAAAAAATGTTATCCATCATTTGTGGAATGATTTTGCTTGGTAAGCTAGTTTTTATACCCGTTACTCGTAGAGTAAAAGGGTATACTAAAGTCGTGCAAATGTATGTAACAGGCAGAAGGAATCATTTCCGACCATATAAAGTATATATATTCTTGATCAGCATCAACAGCCGATTCGATATAGCCATGTCCGTCTGTCCGTCTGTCCGTCTGTCCGTCTGTCCGTCTGTCTGTATGAACACCTAGATCTCAGAGACTAGAAGAGCTAGAGCAACCAAATTTGAAATGTAGACTCCTATTGTCTGCACGCAGATCAAGTTTATTTTCAATTTTTGCCACGCCCCCTCACGCCCCCGCAATTTGGAAAAAACGTCATATCTCCTACAGTTTTGATGATAGATGGTTCGTCCTTTCTAGAGATATCTAGTACTCAAAATTATTTATCGATTTGCTGAAAGAATGATAAAGATCGGATGAACGATACTCAAGTTATGAGCAAAAAACGGTCAGTTAACACCCACCACCCACCCCACCCATAACCTAAGCATTGCGTTCAGCAGCAATCTTAGTGAGAGAGAGAGAGAGAGAGAGAGAGAGGGAGAGAGAGACTTAGAGAGCGCACTGCGTTGTGCGTTGTGTGTTAACTGGCCGTTTGACTTGTGACCAAATTCGAGCTGCGACATTAAGGGTGCAGAGTATGTAATAGTCGGGCTTGACCGACGTTTTCAAAAGTTTTGTTGTCTGATCTGTTTATCGTGATGAATTTGGAGTCATTTATGTTGGATTTAGTAATTGACAAATGTCTATTAATATCTGGCGGATAATAAATAGCCGAGTTAAAAAATGTTGCATACTTTTCGGCTGACCCACCTCAGGCATACAGGAAGGCTAATAAACATTTGTTTCCATGAGTAACGGGTATATCGAAGTCGGTTAGAGCCGACTTTAACTTACGCTCTCGTTTTTATTAGGAAAGGTGATACGTTTTCAAAAGTTTTTTGTTGTCTGATCTGTTTATCGGGATGAATTTGGAGTCATTTATGTTGGATTTAGTAATTGACAAATGTCTATTAATATCTGGCGGATAATAAATAGCCGAGTTAAAAAATGTTGCATACTTTTCGGCTGACCCACCTCAGGCACACAGGAAGGCTATTAAACATTTGTTTCCATGAGTAACGGGTATATCGAAGTCGGTTAGAGCCGACTTTAGCTTACGCTCTCGTTATCAATGAGGCAAGCCGGGTTTGAACCGAACTGCTAGTTCCAGCTGATAAACCGAACAGCAACCTCACTGGTGTACTTTCGAAAATGCTGATCCGAACCGAAAACCACAAAGATAAACGGTTCGGTTCAGTTCACTGACGAGTTTTAAGTCGTAAAGTGCTTTCCTTCAGACAATGATACTTGTTAAATGGGGGGATTTATCGTTAGTTTTATTCGACTTTCGGTTAAATTTAGTCTTTTAGCTGGACTCTGTCATAGACCGAATGAATACTTTGCAATGCCGGTTTGATAAAGCTTTAAAGGATGATTTTCTAACCATTTAAAATCATATAATCCCGCACATCTCTAACAATTGTTCATTGACCTCTCAATATATCTGTCATCAGACTACATTCCTTCCTTGAAAGCAGCTAATTGATTTGTGTATGAATTTTATGTACAATATTCAACGATTCTAAGGCAGGATTTTCAAACTATTCAAATGTTTTCTAGTTATTAAATTTCGTCTAAGGCACATTCATTATGAAATCATAGTATTCCGAAAAATGCAAACGAAAACAGGCCTTTATTAAGTATAAACAATAAATTAACGGTGAACCACTGTAGCGAACCGGAATTGCGGTTCAGTTAGCTCAAAAACCAAGTAATTGGCCGAACCGCCGCGGCGGTTCAAAAATTGTGTTATTATGTTCGATGCGGCATACATTCCTGGTTTAAAATGCTTTCAGATGTACAAAAATGCATTCACGCGCTTTTAGATTGTGATTTGAGGCATTTTTCTAGAATTGTAAAACAGGAGTATTTGGTAAATAAGAAGATATATTAATATATTTCTACATTATTTTCAAGAGAGTACTTCGTAAAGTATTTATCAAAAAATACTGAAAATTCATGAAAATTGTTTTTGGTTGTATAGTATTGACACATTATTCCTATCGGAGAGGATTACTTTTATTCATGAGAAAACGAGAGCGTAAGTTAAAGTCGGACCTGCCTGTTACTCAGAGGAAGATAGATTTAATAGTCTTTACCTTAATTAACAGAGCACTAACATCAATGTTAACTTATTAACATAATCTTGGTAGACAGCGCATGCTGACCCCAAATATATGACAAAATTTGTGGCCCTTAAGGAACAGCCGAAAAGCAGGCAACACATTTTATATTAACAGGCACTGATCCCAAATATAAAACAAAAGGTAATATTATTATAACTCCTTTATTTATGCTCCGATCTTTATGAAAATTTCAGAGATGATAGATGTTCGATATTTGAATTTGAGTTTACGATTAGAGATCGATATCTTAAAAATTGTAAAAAATTTCAAACAAACTTCATCTGCGCGCAGACAATACATTTCAAATTTGGTTGCTCTTCTAGTCTCTGAGATCAAAGTGTTCATTTGGGTGTACGCCGAAAAGGTACCATGCGAAAACTTAACAGACACCATCATAAATGATTGCTTTTACGGTGTTCATAATAAACTAAAAAATCCAAAAATTTTAATTTAAGTTGTAACCTCTGCAAAAATCCTTCAAAGTTACCACAAATATTACGTAGGACACGTACACCAAATCGAAATTTCTTCAACGAATTCTCTGAATCATTTTAAAAGTTGTCAAATTTTAGTTTAATCGAGCAATAAACAAATATGAAGCAGGATTCGAATGTATTTTTGGTCGGTAAACTAAGACCTAAGCGATGCGTTTTATCCACGATCTTATATGGGACTAAATTTTTAAGCTTGTATATTTCGGAAAATGCGACTTATGTGGCTCGCAGGTTGGAGTCAGCATGGACCACGAGCAGTGTTCAAAGAAGGTCTTTATAAACTTTTCAAGAGGCGAACTCATAGGCGAGCGGGAGGAACAATTTTCAAAAGCCCTTTTTGATATTTTTGACTTTATTAATAGACGGACAGCTAAAGACGTTCTAAAACTTTGTTAGATACGGAAGCTGCAGACGTTCCTGAACCAGAAAATCCCTGTATTAAAACGGAAGCTTTAGTCGTTCCTAAGAGCTGCTGAGACCGAGATCACCCAGAGACCTTATGGCTCATTGCGATGCTCAGTAGTGGATTAAAAAGGGGAATGGGGGAAGAAAAGAAGATTTGGTGGGTTCCGAACCACAGTAAAATGTATCCAATTTGATTTTCAATTAATCACTTTCTTGCACAATTATATAAAAGAATTACAATGTAAATTAATTACAATGTACAATTTTTAACTTTTCACCGAAAAAGGGATGTCTTTTAATACTCTTTACCAAAGGTAAAAAGAGTATAATGGGTTTGTGCAAATGTGTGTAAAAATGAAATGGAAGCATCTCTGATCCTATGAAGTTTATATATCTTTGATTAGACGAGTCCATAGAGCCATGTCCGGACTTTCTAGACAAATATGTATGGTAGTCCGCATTATTTATCGATCCTCAAAGTATGGGAATGATTAAATGGACGACAGTCTATATGTATATGCAGCACCGTAAAAATAGACTATTCTCAGCAACTGCCGCAACCGTGATGCGCAGCACTTCAGTTTAGTTCGTATGGGGCCTCACTTTAAAGATATCCTGATTGCCTCTAAGTGTACGGCAAAAACTTTTTATCTTCTAGAAGTGAACAGCGCAGAATACTAGAAATTGATCAGTATTACACGATTTCGTATGCATATATGACACTTGCCGATATTGTTGACCGATATTAGTGACCAATACCAAGACAAAGCTTGCGAAAACGGGACAAAAAGATACATTAGTGTTGGTAGTATAATTGTTTAACTAGTCGCTTCACAAGAAGCGTTTACCAGCACAGAACAATATTGGCCGACCATATCGGCAAGTGTCATTTAGCCTTAACACATTGTCTTGGTTATATTAAAAACAATATTTCCATAGTCATTGTACCTTTTTGACAAATGTCATGACTTCAATACAAATCTACGCCAACTACTAAAAAAATTAAAAACGAAAGCAAGGGCAGCAGTACGTATGAGTGATTAACTTTGAATCTAATTAAAAAACAAAATTCTTTTTTTGTAAGGCTTTTGGCTCAAAGCGCGTCGTATAAGTGAGATGACCTTACAGTTTTCCATACATCAAATGTACGCTCTAGTGTTCATACAGACGGACAGACGGCTGTATCGACTCTGCTGTTGCTGTTGTTTAAGAAAATATACACGTTAAATTTGTAATTTGGTTTATTTTCCATCTTAGTGCTACAAGTAATGAATTACTTATTTTTATAACACTTATCACAACGATTCACAATTCCATATCATTTAGTGGCTTGTGAGTTTTTCCCTAAATGTCTGTGCGTTCCTAATTGTCTTAAGATCGTGTGGAAGATGATTCGAAAGTCGAATAGCATGCGTAAAGAATTGTCGATCAGAAGTGGAAAGCCATTCAATTTTACCAAGTCTAAGAAAAAAATTATAGTAAAACTTTTTATTTGTGTTTCAATTTATATTTATTTTGTTTTGTTATGTTAGTTTTTGTGTTAAAAGCATTCACTTAACATAAAAAAATTAATTAATTGATAAATACTCAAAAAAAAGAAATCTAATTCATAATAAAACATACTATATATCGCAGCAATCTCAGATTTTAAAGTAAATGCAGTCCCTCAAATACAGATTTTAGTCGAATTGACTTGTGCTTTGATGGAATACTCAAAAAAGAATCCAAACACAACACCAACAAAGACCTGGAATGTAACAGTTGCACCGCAGTAACAAATTGCTAAAAAAAAAACAAGCACATTAGGCTTTGGGATATAACACAACTTCCGGCACTTTCCGGCAGCTAAACTTTGTAGTTTTAGAATCTTAGAAGGTTGACCAATTTTGTCAAATAAGTCCAATTGGGGGAATCAGGGGGGATCCATCACTATTACTTTAGCTGAATTTATATCACATGGACAATGGCACACTTAAAAATAGTACTGACAAAACAAAAATTTTTATAAAAGAACTCAACAAACTAAAAACATAAAATTTATTTACGAAACTTGACGCTTTAGAGACCCAATCTGGTACAAAACCGGCTCGGAGTGCTGGACTTGAACTATGCAGAGCACCCAGACTTACTATTTTCATGCGGTTTTCGTGCCAACAAATGATCTCTTTCACCGACGGCAAGTGCATCATTAAAAGGTCAAGCACACCTGCGACTAAGAACCGCCTAACGTTGCTGAATTAAAATTTGAATTAATCAAATTGGAAGCAAAGGGCATTTAAACTTCGGTGAACCAATCTTTTGTCTTGACAAAAAGCTTCGAACACGAAAGACTAACCATTACATCAGCACTCTATATGGTCTGTAAAAAGCATAAAAAAAAAATACACAAAGGTTGCACCAATAACATTGCCCGGGGGCTGGGATAGGGGACAGCGCATCCTTTGGCGGCGAATGGCATTGGCTTAATGGCCCCGGGGCCGAGTCTGATGCGTAAGTGAATTCATATTTCATATACCGCGTTAACGTGCCAACAAAAAAAAGGCAGACACTCAAAGTGCACACAGCATTTTTTGGCAGGACTGCAGGGAGCTGTCGCAGAATGGCAACTCAAAGTGCGTATTGAGTTTGTGTTTGGGATGAGGGCCAAGTCAAGCAGAAAGTTGCTTTAACTGATTTTGTCATTACTTTGCTTGAAGAGGCGGATAGCTGAAACGAAATCCTTCTGATATGTTTCAGTGAAAAGAAATTTGATATTTGCGCCAAAGGATGCAATATCAAAGGACTGCTTTGTGGCCAGCGAATGCCAAGCGAAGGAAAATGTTGACAGCTAAGCCGGCAAATTGGACAAGCTGGAAAAAACAACAAGACCAAAATGTAGCTCTAAGATGTATGCAGGCGACAACACTAACAGCATCAGCATCAGAATCAGCAGCAGCAGCAGCCGTGGTGACTTTCGCAAGGGCCTCAAGGACCGTGTGCCTGCTGATCTCACCATGGCATCCTTTGGTTCACAGCGCACTGTTAATTTAATCTGCGGACTGGCCGCGAGGTGGCGTTGGCAGGAATACCATGAATTTCACCGCATCCATTTGTGTGTGGGTGACTGCGTGTGTGTGTGTGTGTGTGCAACGCATTGAGTTACCAAAAGTCTTCTTAAGCGTCGCTGCGCAGCTGAAAAGGACGATGCTGACGCTGCCAGCAACCGAGGCCGAATCAGCTTCGCTTTTCTTGTTGTTGCTGTTGGCACTTGAGAGCTTTTACCACAATGTCTCTGTGTCGGTGTGTGTGTGTGTGTGTGTGTGTGTGTGTGTGTGTGTGTGTGTGTGTGTGAGCCTGTCAAGTGCTTCTTTGTTGCTCATTGATGCTGGGTCTCTGTGCGAGGGCGCCAAATTTCAAAAGCAGTCGCGCAAAAGCTTTTTTTTTTGTTACCAACGGTTCATTTTGCTCAACACTCGACTTGACGAGCGCAGCCTTTGAAACTGGAAACGAAATCAGCTCCATTCCCAGCGCATTTATAATCCGATGTTAAAAACATTACACATACGTCCCATGTGCGCTTAAACAATTTCTGATTTCACTTGCAGCAAAACTTTGTTTCTCTCAGCGATTTTTTGTTGTTTCTGTTTCATGTTTGCCCCACTTAGGTCAAACCGCCAACAACGAGTCGAATTAAATGCAATTGACAGTTGTAATTTCAAGCAAGCTGTCAGGCCAAATCCCTGAATGCCGCACCCGGGGGCAGCCAAGAGAAACAACTCGATTGCAAAAAGAAAAAATATACAGAGAAAGGACCAAATAAAAACCAAACTCTGTTGTAACACAATAAAATGCAACCTCAACTGACAAAGAAAATGTTTCCGAATGTGCACAAGAAAACGCTCGTGCTGGCCAAGGGGGCGTGTCGCTGACAAAGATAGACAACACCTAAACGAAACGACAATGCCAAGCCACGGCTGTCAAATTAGAGGCAAGCAGGCAGGCAGGCAGCAGGCGAGGCGCGCGCAACTTTGTCAGAGTTTGGCCTTAATATCCAGGCGATAGATGTCCTTGGGAAAGTTGTGCAACTTGAAACCCCAAGGAATCAATTTATTCTCCATTAAATGGATCGACTACGGAACCGAAAACTAATTAACGACTGTTTAGTTGTTTTTATTCGATTTAAATGCTTATTAGGAATATTTGGTAATCTCTGAAATCGAAATAAAAACAACCCAAAGGCCGTTTATTATTGAATGTAAATAACTTGATGAAATAAGCAATTGGTGGCAATGTGTAAGGTACATTGAATAATCAACTGGCCCTACAAATTGTTGTATTAATGCATGCAATTTATTTAAATGATTCAAGGAATACTTAAAATAAGTTTGATTTCTTTAGATGCCATGTTGATGGTCCTTTCTCCCAACTAAATATATTGCTTACTATGCATTTAGTCTTGGGAACACGTTGCTCACCGTTGGCATAGTGCGAAAAATTTTCCGGGTTCAAGCTGGTTCGGTTCATAACCGGTTTGCAGCCCTGGCTATTATATTTTCGGCAGATATTTGAGAGCTAAATTACAAATTTATGCAAAAAAAAACTTAATTCATTCTAATAAATATATCAAGTATGAATCAAAATAGCGCACTGTGGTGAAAAACGGCCAGATTAGCCCCGACTAATTGAATTTTCAAAATAAATATTTGCGCCAATTTCGACTTGAATTCGATTACT
This sequence comes from Lordiphosa magnipectinata, assembly GCA_037044535.1. Classification (NCBI taxonomy): domain Eukaryota; kingdom Metazoa; phylum Arthropoda; class Insecta; order Diptera; family Drosophilidae; genus Lordiphosa; species Lordiphosa magnipectinata. The sequence continues at coordinate 289,419 of JBAMBO010000971.1, forward strand.
AATATACACTGCTCGCCACTTGAATAGGACACCCTGTATGCTCTCTTTAAAACTGCTCGTAACTTGAAAACGAAATGGTAGAATAACGGTATTTTTTGCATATTATCTTTGTGCAAGCATTCTTCGCTCTTTCTGGTATATTCCAAGTTTTGGAATAGAACCGTCATAATGTTGTTTGCACTTTATGTGAGCATTCGCAAAAATTCAATGGAATTTTTGCGCCACTTGAATAGAACATGCATTTTATTTGGTCGGTATCGTTGACACGTGCACACTAATTTTGGTTTACTTAAACTTTTTGCTTTAATTGAAGTGTATATAAAATTTAAAAAAATTAAAATGCGGCGTGGCACTTCATTATCTGAGTCGGAGAAAGGAAAAATGCAAGCTTACAAGGATTCTGGCCTTTCTATTGCCAAAATAGCAAAAATAAAGTCGACAGGAGCCGTCACGCCATAACAAATTTTTTAAATAATGAGGCCAATTATGGTAAAAACATGAAGGGCCGCACCCACAGTGTGCTTACCATCGCATAACTTATATTAAGAGAAGCTTCCAATTCGCACGACTCTTTGGCCAAGATAAGGGAAAAATGCAACGTTAAAGCAAGTTTGACAACCATGCGTCGTGTTATTAATAATGCTACACACCTGAAGAGACTAAAAATCAAAAAGAAGCCACCTTTTAACCCGGCTCGGAAGTTACAACGCCTTGATTTCGCGCGCGCACATGTCACCTGGACTTCGGAGTGGCAACGTGTTGTCTTTTCGGACGTAAAAAAGTTTAATATGGAGGGCCCCGATGGCTACAGCTACTATTTTCATGATCTTCGAAAAGAACCACACCATCTTGATAAGTTGCACAGCAGTGCTGGAGGTATTATGGTATGGGTGGCCATTTTCTATTATGGCACCTGTGAGCTTAAATTTATTCCAACCACCATGAATGCGTTGTGTTATAATGGTATATTGAAAGAGGCCTTTCCACACTTCCAAACTCTTTTTGCAAATCTAAAATGGATGTATCAACATGATAATGCCCCTATACATACGGCCCGGATTGTTAAATCGTATATAGCGAGCCAAAACGTGGAGTTATTAAACTGGCCACCCTATTCACCGGACTTGAATATCATTGAGAATGTGTGGGGATGGCTAACACGTGAAGTATATGGATCAGGTCAGCAATATTCGAGCGTTCCCGAACTAATTGCAGCTATCAAATTAGCATGGGGCTCGATATCGTTGAATTATTTGGAAAAATTGTATGCATCCCTTCCAGACCGAATGTGTGAGGCTTTGGAGAAAAAAGGAGGCTCAACACACTATTAAAAACTTTTTTTGGTTTAAAAACATGTTAGTAATTTCTTATTTAAGTAATATTGTTATTTGAAAACGATTGAAATATTCTTAAATGGTTTTTAGATAAAGTGTCCTATTCAAGTGGTGCAAAATGAAGACTCCAAAATTTGTTACTTATTGGTTAACAATGTTTTTTGTATACTTACAACTTTTGAATAATTTTGTAATTTTCGTCTAATTACTACATTTAAATAAACTTTATAAGAAAACAAAAATTATTTTCCTAGATGGCTTGGTTTAGCAGCAATTAACTATAGAAAATCGACTTTAGAGGTGTCCTATTCAAGTGGCGAGCAGTGTATCTGATAGGCCAAAAACACTTTTGTTTTTCTTTTGCTCTCAATATTCGCACAGCTGGATACATAAGCATTCCCGTTTTTTTAGTGTGACTGCTGTTAATTTACGCAAAATTGGTAAAATTGAACGAAAAAGTAAATTATGTGTTTATAATTAACTTTAAAGTTATGTATTAACTAAAAGATATGTGTTGGTGACTTGTCATTGTGTTTCGTGCCGTATACTTGTGATTGTTTAAGGTGATATTCTGACTTATAATTTTTACTAGTGCATTCATCTTTCGTAGAGCTAAACTTTCTTCATTCGACAGCATTCGTTCTAATTGTTGTTTCTAAAAATTGTATAATGTGTTGTGATGTGAAATGTCCAAATTGTGGAACCACCTTCGTCCACTTACGTGTGTTATTTTTGGTATGGCGTATGAAAGTTGACGCATCTAAAAAAAATATTGCTTTGGATTCATATGTATTTCACAATATTATTGCTAGGTTCAATTATAGCAATAGTCAATGCGTTGAAATTTCTAAGCGAATCCAAAATTTCACTTCAAAATTGGCAATGAAATGGAGAGAAAACCATTATGACATAAATAAATTTGAGAAAAACAACAAAGACTGGTTAGATAGTGAACTTATTTTGATAAACTCAAATTCAAAGACTGGGAGACCCGCAATGAGTTTTAGTGACTGTCAAGAAACCACAAAGAAAAAGAAAATATCTGACATCGCCACAGAAATTCCGTGCGTAGAGCTCATGTCTGCGGCCAGCACTAGCTTATACAAGGCTGGCAAATAAAATGCATCAATGGTGGTATCTTCGCTGACTCTCGATGAACAACTGCCAAAGAGATTAAAATCTGTCATTCAATCTGAAGATGAAAAACAAATTAGGTATACGGCAAAGGAATCTTTAGCTTTATATATTGATGATGGTTACACAAAACGGGTTTATATGGACTTGGTGAGTGGTACCAAACAGAGGAATGCAAACATATTTCCCACATATAATGTTCTACGGTCTGCAAAGAAACTGTGCTTCCCCAATGGGCTACAACCTACCGACCATTCTATCGAGGTATGTTTTCTGAAGAAGCTCTCGAGGACAGAAATAAAGACCTTAGAAAAAATTCTCGCAAAAATACCATGAAGGACTTGGCGCATTCCCTTTTTATTTCTTCTGATCCTTTCATTACAATGCTATCAAAAGGTTCAGCGAGGTCTACAAGAAACTACGAACATTTAAATAATGATGTAATAAGTCTTCTATTGATAAGCAATGAGCATTATATGTCAGATAATAGTTGTTCAGATACTGAATAAGTTCAATAAATTAAAAATAAAAAAATTAAAATTTGTAGCTTATAAAAAAACATTTTTTTTTTTGTTTATATTGTGTTTTTATCTTTAAAAAAAAAACTAACCCGACTAAAATCTGATCATTTTTCAATGAGTTATTAATAAATCGGAGCTAGTCTGGCCGTGTTTTCCACTGTGCGACGATTGGAGAATTTCGTTGGTTAAATCTACCCATTCTTATAGTAAATTTACTGCAAATTATTGTTACATGAATTTTGATTTTGTTTTGTTTACTGTATTATAAAATTATATTTTGTACATTTAACAATTTTACTTACTCAGCGGGGATTCGAACTCGGGGCCCTTGGGCTGAACACGATTGGAATGACATCTTAGAAGGCTGCTCCAAGCGCTCGTTTACGCCGAAGCATTTAATACGTTACTTGCATCGAATCTGCCTTGGGGAACTTACACTGGTCTATATAGCCTAAAAGTGTTTTTGATGTAGGCCTATTTCGATCAGATTATCATTCTGTTTATACACAAACAAAATATCATGCTCAATGCCCTTACGAGGGGGTAAGTTTTATTTCCTTGAATCATTATCAACTGGCATCAACCAAATAGTATTGTCTGATATTAGAAGCATCACACTTTAGAGACTTTCTGCATATCACTTACATCATCAAAAAAATCTGGTGGTGCTCAAAATTAGTACTAACGCTAGACAAGTTAACAATATTTTTCGAAATTATATTTATGCATGTGGTTTTGTTGTATGCTTGGTAAGGCTGTGCTAACAGTAATAATCTAGTTGCGCAGAAGCAGGATATGTGTTAATATGGATTCACGTATTTATTTTAGCTCGTATTATTGTTGTTGCATTCTAACAACTGTACGCTGCGCAAGATATCAACGGCACAAATGAATTTGTTTCACATATTTTGCCACTCCTGGTTTTAATGGAAGCTATACTTGCCATAACTATCTAGATTTATGAGCTATTTACCATAGAGCGCATATCAATGCCTCTTAGCCTCTGTACGTAGAGCCTTTGTTTCTATCGTCATACAATTCTAGTTTTATGCAGCAATTTTTCAAACTGAAATACCCCCTCTTAGCTAGTGTAGTTATCGAATCTATACCGGCACAACATAGGCATATAGACGAATAAATGTTCTATAATGAACTTTTGTTGCATTCACGGATTAACTCGTACCGACAGAGCTATAACCTGCTTAAGCCGCGAATACATATGTTAGATTTATGGGTAGAAAATTTCAGTTTGCCCCTCTATAGTCTGTATAGAAACTGCTAAGAGGCTACTTGATCCAGCATGAAGTGTTGTATGTTTACATGTAGATGATAAATTACTATGTTGAGTCAAATAGCATTTATGCGACAGTTCTCATAGAAATTTTTCAGTGGGAATGTGGTTAGGCAGATTCAATACAAGTAAAATATGTTATACGCGTCTTAAACTAGGCTGTAACTGCGCGCAAACAAGTAGACGTAAACTCGGTAAAAGTCACATAGTCAGATCCATATCGTTTGGCTCTATGCTCCAAGGGCCCAGATGTTTATCGAATCCCCGCGCCAAGTTTAAGTAAAAATTTTTCAAATAAAATAAAAATATTTCTTTATTCATTCAGTAACCTTAAGTCTAAGTGTTAACAGTTTACTGTTACCAATTAATAATGACTTGTGGTGTGGGGTATGTAGGGTTGCACTCGTAAGTCTGGTCTTGGGATGTATTAGTTATCGAGTAGCTCTAATTGTAAGGATTTTAGGTCCTAGAACTATGTTTGACTAGTTTGTTAGTTTTAACAAGGCTGTCCTGGACAATTACTGAAGGTTTTGTATGAGTAGAAATTACTGTACACACAGTAAGAAAATTTGAGGCTTGAGCGTTCCCGTGATCTTAGCGATCTGCGTTAATATTACGTAATCTTTGGTGTGGAATCCTGGCAGAACAAAGTTGTCTAAACTGTATAATTGTTCCAGTGTACGATGTCTGAGGCGAAAACTAAATTGAAACTTTAGTATCTTCCGTTTGACTGTAAGAGGCTTACAGTGATAGTCTACTGTCAGAATGCATCTTTGTAGCAATTTGCTAAATGCCGGGAGAAGGCTTTTTGGGCCTGTAGGACGCATATTCTATTTACTCTGTCGAAAATAACTCATAGGTCTAGATATTTATACCCAGTGTGGCCTCCATAAATCTTAGAGTACAACAAGCTCAGCATTTTCGATTTGCCGCCATGTCTATATGCCGAAACCAATTTTGGAATCAGTGAACATAAACTTATCATAATTTTAAATCAACAGGGCTGCACCTCACAAAGTTGGTCATTTTCTTGGCCTGTGTAATTGTTGCTTGTAATTCTCAAGTTCGAATTCCATTCGCAGCTAATATAAAACTTGCAATTGAAATTTGCGAAGCAGAAAACAAAAGTGCTAGCACTTTGATATCAAATGACTTGTATCATGTTTATAAGTTTGAATTGGTAAAATTGAACCAGTAAAATTGCAAAATCAACAATTTTTAGCCAAAGATGGGAAAAATTGGATTTACTTTTTTTTTTGTTTTGCGTACCTCTCACGGAACAGTCGTACATACACATATTTTGTTCTTGGTTTTTCTTTTACTGGGTTATCAGTAAAAGCTAACATTAATATGGTACACTTGCTGCGCATATTTCTTGTCACCCTTTTATATTCATCAATGATGAAATTCCAACTTGAGAGTTACCAGTGGCAAAATGTATGCGATGTGCAAGAAATTATTGGCAGATTCAATACAGATTCGTTGGTGCAATCGACTGAGACGGGGCGGGAGACCGCTCAAATTGATCAGGAAAATGCACGAAGAATTTATTTTGAAAAACTGTGTCCCACCATTTGCCAGCCTCATTTTCGTTTGCAAATTAAATGTAAATTATTTCGTTTACCTTACGGCTTAAAGTAGATGACATCGATATAGTCGTATGTATTGAATTCTTGCGGGCAACGAGTGATTGAAGTGCCTTGGCATTGTCTTAATTAAAGTTTAGCAACTTTAACCACACTTAACAGTGCATGGTAATTTACTTGCGATGCTCGGAAAACAATAACACAGATTCCTCTCGTAAGTGGACTGTTAGCTGGTGTTGCCACAAATTTGCCTGCAGCTTTGCACAGGTGCACTGTTTCTTCTTCACGTCCAGCTGTCTTCATTGTACCGTAAATATTTGTTGAAATTCTTTCGAGGCTTGTGGGGAAATTTATTAAATGGAAAATAGCTCACATAACTTTCGTAGTTGCCTCTTCTCTGTGAGTGAAGCACAAAACGGAGCCACAAATTAGTAAGTCGAAACCGCAGAAAGTACAGGGAAAGGAGGTGTAGTGGCTGCTGCTTCTGGGATATGTGAGTCGGTTGTTTCATTACGTTGCATTTTGTTGGTCAATTAATTTGCATTTTGTAACTAACGAGGTCTTCACGCAGCAGCCGGACAGCTATTGAAATTTCAGAGACTTTCAGGTGGTCAGTTGCTGCTGCCTCTGCTCGGCTCATTACAAGGTCCTGGCAAGTTTACAAGTCTTGTTTATCTTGGGTACACGTGCACAGGCATTTTTATTTTTTCAATAACAAATACAGCACAACATGAAATAAATTGCGACTACCGACTCAGAGCTCTGACAGGGCTTGCGGTTGGAGCTTAGCGTTCGCCCTTTCAAATGCCATCGACTTCATTACATTTTTCGGCATTTCCGCTGCCTTTTCAGCCATTTAATTGGCCGTGTAATTGATTGGAGTTGTTGTTGGTATTCCATCTCCACCATCTAACTCATTATTTGGCAAAACATTACCAAATACTTGGGTAAATGGCAAAGTTTTCTCGGTTCGACTATTGATTCGGCGGCGCACGGCAGCGGCCTCTATAAATTTGTATTGTGTTTACTTGTATTTTGTGGTACATAATTAATTATATTTGCCTTCAGCTGAGAATGTCAGTTGGCCTCTAATTATTATTAGACTAACGAATGTGGAAAGCTGCCTCAGTCATACTTCTGACCAGGGCTCGAGGTGCTTTTTGTATTGTTTGGCGCGTGGCTACAGGTTGTTTGACATTAATTGATTTATTTGCCTTTTACATAAATTAGGTTCTGCCATCAAGTATATTATTTCATGGACGGAACTGAGTTATGGTTAGTAGCTGAAATAAGCGGGCTGTGGCTAGTGGAGCAAGTTGGAGAAAGGGGAGAGAGGGATATTTGCTGACTTAAAATTTTTTACAACTTTCAATTTAAAATGGAAATTGTACTTTAGCAGGGATCTGATATTTGTAATGGATTGAAGAAAGAAAGAACTGAAAACTAAAATATATTTTTAAAAATTGAAATAAAATATGTGAAATTTGACTCTATTGGAAAGTTCATTTTATGCCAGAAGTGCAATAATATGAATTCGAGCTTGTGGAGTCTGCGGATGATGATGCATTTTTAAATTATAATTGAAATGTAAGTCACTTTTACCAAAGTATATCATTAAGTATAACTTGGCAACCGTTAGCCCGTTTGTTGTAACACAGATGGCGCTAGCTGAGGTTGAGTACCAAGATGGCTTTGACTGAAATGACAGACTTCGGTTGGTTTTGCGAAAAATTATTGAAACGCAAGTTTTAATATTAAAACCAATTTAATATTCAATTCATTTGCTGCAACCTATTCAAAAAAATAATGTTTTTACATTTCCAAAATTCATTTTTCTTGTCCAAATTGTTTATGTGGTGAATTTTGCTGTCTTTTTTCCTAGCACGTGAGCCCAACCGAAAGAGATAACTGGGATACCGAGAATTTGGTTGGAAGATATTTTCCTGACACTTCTGATAATAAACAGCCAAGTTCTTGTGTCTGTCCGTCCGCGCAGATCTTAGCGATGGTAAGCGATAGAGCTGTGTCGATTACTACAGCGCCAATGTAGCCACAGAGTTGAAACTTGGAGGATTTAATAACTATGGAAAAACAAACATGTGGGAAAAATTTTGTACCGATCGGAACACGCCCACTCTCGCCGCCTAAATGATCACTTATTGCGTAAACGTAATTTTATTATTAAGTTGAACATTTTTTATCCTTATTTTTTATTCAATTTGAGATCTTGTTTTAACAAAGTTACACATTAATTACAATCCTTTTCTACTTCATCTAATTCAAATGAATATAAATTGTCACCTTCGCACTCGGAATCAAAATTTTCTTCTTATTCCTCTTATTTTCAATTTCAAAGTAAGGTACTTCTAAAAGTGCAATAACACTTTTTGGCAACACTTTACTTTTGTATTGACCAGATTTTTTCTAAGTCGTAACACTCGAAAGAAGAGGATCTGACGAGTCCATTGATCTGTGGAAGACATCCAACATATTATTAGCTTGCGAGCTTTGACGAGCATGCGACTGTCTATCGCGCTTATAAAATTTGTTGCGAGCTTCTGATGCGTTTTTCCCAAGGCAACGTACTGGTACTATTGAAGTCTCTATTATCTGGGATCCATGGACTAGAATCTTATGTAGAGTAGGCGACATTGGATACCACGGGTATTTGACCATGTACAAAGCAAAGGTTTTCTCGCAGAATTGCTGGAATTTAAGTGCATCAATAGAAAAATCACACGAAATGGCGATTAAAATGGTATGAAGGCATTCTTAAATTTCCAAGTTAAATTCCAAAACTGATGCAAACAGCTCTGGATTTGAAAAAGACTTTCTTGCAGTGTTGCCATCGTTTGTATTCCCGTTTCCGTTTTGCTTTGGCTTATCTACGTGTAACCCCATTTCCTGCCACATTTGCTTTTGTATATTCTGTTTTTTTTTTCATCATTTCTAACTTTTCCGATTTATCCCTCACCTGCCATTTTTTGCATCCCAGTCTATAAGAAATTTTAAGCACAAGCTCGAACTCATTCCATATTGAAGACTTCCAGGTTTTGGTTTGTATATAGGTGAGCATGGATCGGCAATTTCCAAAAACAGTTTAGGGCCAGCTCCACAGAATGGGCAAAATTGACAAGATTTTCTCCCGGTCAAAATGTTTAAAACCTTTCCATCTATTAGAGTCATATAAAGGTCAAATGACACGGTGATTTTCCTCTCCCTTAAAATGTGACAATCATAGGGCATCAGGTTTTTTATGTGTGCATCCAAATTTTCTTTTTTCTTAAGAATGTGTTCTCTGCTCTCCTTGGCGAACTCCATTTTTAGGGGCCTAAAAAATCTCACCGACAGAGGCGTTCGATTTATCCAAAGAAGTGTGCCCAAGTCATCTATTACTTTAAATTACAAAGTAGCTCCTTTTGTAAAAAAACGATTCGGCTGGCAGTGTGGTTTAGGAGATCTTGCAAGGGAACTTCCGCTTTGGTTGCAGTAGCAGCGACATTCGGGGGCCTCAATTGCAACTTAGCTTCCTGAATTTTTGGATAACTTGGAAATATGTCACAATTTTGTTTTTTGCTTAGATCTCGAATAGCAATATACTGATTTTTGCTTAACGAGTTTTCGAGCAAAAATTCTAAAGCTTCGTTAGGTGTAAGAGGTATAAAGTAGTTTTAGTAAGAAAAACGAGAAGTCTTCAACGCGAACGTGCCCCAACCGCGTATTTCTAAGTTTTCTATGCTTCTACATTATTCCACCAAGTTTTATGAAAAACGGCCAACTATATAGTATAGCTGCCATACAAAGGTATGTCTGAAAAAAAGTCTTAGTAGGGAAAACTTTTTTGTTTTCAAAGCTATCGCTCCCAAATTTGTTACTGATCAAAATTATATGCTACCACACAATTCTGCCAAGTTTTATTCAAAACGAATGACTATAGCATATAGCTGCCATAGGAACTATCAGTCGAAAAAGTAGTTCTAGTGAGAAAAACTTTTTTGTTTTCAATGGTAGCGACTTTATACTTTCCAGTTGTGAATATTTTGAGTTCCCACCATATCGTTCCCCATATATCGTATAGCTGCCATATAACAAACTGGGAAGCAAATGCTTGTGGCAGCCAACTCTGGTCACACCATTCGTCGAGCACCATCCCTAACGCAACAGCAGAGCGACATCACGCGCCATCCCTGGCGCGCAGTTTCTGGCTTGGCTTCGGCCACAGGCGGCGCGCGCCTGCATCGCTCCTTTCGACTTGACGATAATTGTTAGCTTATGTGATATTCAATAAAGTTAGTTACACATTAAAACCTCGTAACTAAAGTGGTGACCCGCGACGATTGAAAAACGAAAAACACGCAACTTCTGCAACAATTATCTAATGCGTAAAACATTTCGACCGCAAATTCACACACACACGCACATACAGTGACGCCGTTGTGTGATTCATTTCGACATGCAGCTTTTGATCAGCCAATTCAAACAGCATCAAGCTAACTAAAGCCAGAAACTCAACAATAGCAACACACCCAAATCCTCAACAGCAGGCAGCCAGATCCTCACCAGCGGCAACGGAGCCATCTCGATGTTTTTTGGGCATTTTGTCACACACACGACAGGCGCCGGCAACGCTTACGCACAAACATACACACACACAGACAGCATCTACCAGCGCTCACTTACAAATACAAACAGCAATTTTTTTGTGCAAATGACACCGACCGCTGTCCACGCATGTTGTCCACCGACCTCCTGTCTGTCGCCCCTTACACGTCAAGCTGTCCACATCCTGCTGCAGCCAATGCACTCCACGTCAGGCTGTCCACGTGTGAAAACGTCCATCGCCAGCCTGCCCTACACCGCTGCTCACGCCTAAGATTTACGCGCGCCCAATCGACTCTTCAACTACAAGTAACCGATCTCACGTTGGTCAAGCATCCGACCAATTTTTTAGATCTACATTGTACGCAGCCTGCCAGACGATCGATCATACTTATGGAAGTACGTCGCGCGGCTGAATTCGGATCATCCTCGCATCTTTCGTCGTCGCCGAAGTTCATGCACAGCGATCCGCATACCTGACCGACCACTGGCAACATGCTACGACTCGAGACGCTCTTTGTTTGGCAATTGATGCCAGCCTGAGTCTACCAACAAGTTCTCGACCTCAAACGAAAGTCCTTAACGAGAGGTACCACGAAAGTCCACAACGTGTGGCAATCGAAAGTCTCTACTCGGGGTACAATACCCAGTACTATTGACTCTTCAACTTCAACCCTGATCGAACGAACTCGACCCCCAATCGAAGCAACGACCTCAACGCAGGCAACCTCAACCCAGCTTGGGCGAACTTGCTTGTCGACCACCACTCGAAGCAACGACCTCAACGCGAGGTTACCATCGACTCAACTACGACACAAACATCACAGCGAGAAATATACGCAAGCATTCCTCCACATTGGAACTTGTCCAATCCTGTAGATGCTCACCCCGGACATACATTCATCCCAGCTATTCTTAATTTTGAAGATCATTCGTTCCCACATGGTCTCTGGAGGGGGAGTACTGTGGCAGCCCTGGCCACCTCTGGTCACACCATTCATCGAGCACCATCCCTAACGCAACAGCAGAGCGAGATCACGCGCCAGCGCGGCACGCGCCTCCATCGCTCCGTTCGACTTGGCGATAATTGTTAGCTTAAGTTATATTCAGTAAAATTAGCTACACATTAAAACCCTCGTAGCTTACCTTAATTAATATCAATTAACTTAATTTATATCAATTATACAAGCTACAAGGGTATATAAACTTCGGGATGCTTCCCACATGCTTTGGACACTGAAATTCCAATAAATAGAAGAGTTTTTGTATTTTATTCAGACCCTCAGGGTCGATCCGAAAAAAGTGTCACAAGCCGTTTTAGACTGAAGGATAATTGTTCAGCATATTTGACAAAACTTATGTTTTGTAAGAAATTTCAAAAGCATACTATGAGGATTTATAAAGTTTAGATGACCAAAGGCCATGGATGACTGACAAATAATATATTTCCGTATATTTCACTCTTTTCGCGTACTCGGGAATATATTTACATTACTATAATCAGGTTGTTTATATAATATTTAAGATCGAACATAAATTATTTTCATAATTATAAAATTCTTAAATTTGTTCGACTATTTTAAGAACGAAATTTTCAGTATTTATAGAGCTTGAATCTATAATTCAGCAGGCGCTTTTGCCATGTGGAGCGGACAAAGTTCACAAAAAAGTTTCTGACAAGCGAACATGCAAAAACAAATTACCCAAACAGTCAAGCTGTCAATTATGAGGCAATTAATTGGTTTCGCTTTTATGGCGGCCGCTGATGCTCAATAGTTTCTGTCGTCACTTGGTTTTAGAGTGGGATGTGATATTTGTGGTACCAAATTAATGCCTGACCCACAAACACACACGGACGGCAAAGGGCTTTGTAGATGTGGAATTTGGCTCAAATTGATCGAAGAAAGTGGTTTACTATACTTTAATACATATATAGTATAATAGCTTTATGAGGTCATAGAATAACGCAGTGGCTGGCTGGGTGGCACCGCAGCAGCATGACAGGTCATGGCAGGATATGCAAATGTCGCTGCCTCTGACTTTGTTTGTTTGTTGGCTTGTGCGGTCGCTTGTAGGCTGCCATATGCGAATTGGAAATTATGAGCGATATCGCAGGCCAGCTGCCTGCCCTCTCCCCAACCCCTTAGTCTGTGCTGCTGCCTGTTGGCAACATTTGGCATGGCTCATACGACGTGTGGTCTCAATATGCAATGTTGCGTGTCTTTCCGGCAACCCTAGCATGGCACTTCCGCTCTCTTCTACAATGCACTTTTCACGATTGATGCCTTTGGCATGTGTGCGTGTGCGAGTGTGTGTGTGTGTGTGTGTGTGTGGCTTTGGCTCCGCTGTGAGTGATGTGGGGCCTAATTTATGGTCCCGTCCGCTCTGGTCGCCAGTGTCAAAGCAAAAGCCGCACTGCAACGGCAACTGCTGCAAATTGCATAGCTTTGGATTGGCCAATTCTGTGACTTCGAGGCGCTGCAATATGGTCATTAAAGTGGCCCACTCCACATGGCGACTCTTGGCTAATTATGCGTGTGCTGCTCATAAATAAACATTAACGTGTTGGCTTTTATTTGCTTTCACCTGTCGCTGGACGCGTCATTCATCAATGTCCATTATGCAAAAGAAATGCAACAGGAAACGAAAGTGCCGCACAATTTGCAACAGCGTACAGCACGCCTCAAACAAATCAAGGCAGGATGGCAATATTAGCATTTTGCATCAAACCCACAGAATTATTCACAACTCAGAAATGCAGCAATTAATAGAACTCAATGGGATACATCTGATGGTCATTAAATTACATAAAAGGCAGCAGAATGGGGATGCCTGCAAAGGCATGTTTCTTTAGTTGGCTGACAGGCTTGTCAAAACTCCCCCCGCCCTCCCCCCCCTTCCCTACACACTTCTGTCAACAGCAACAACAAATGGCGTCCAGCTCCAGTTTCAGTTCTTCGGAAACAACGAAATAATTTAATTTTGCCTGCCATGTTCGCCGCAGGCTGTCCGTTGAATTTGTTTTTATTAAAAAACTGTATGTAACGCACACACACACACACACACACACACACACAGGCGCACTTGCAAACAAAACGAAATGAAATCAAATGCTCAACATTGAGCAAACAAGCCAGAATGAAGACAGCGACACAACAATATTTGTATGTACGTACAAGCGACCCTCAAAGAAACTTGTATTTACAGGGCTCACAGTTCCCCAGGCCAGCCAGTGTCTAATATCTAATGGTAAGTCGCGAATACCCAGCAGATTTTCTTTGACAATTTGACGGTTATTTAATTTCGTCATTTTTGAGCGACTGAAAGGAAAATGATACAATTTTAAACCAAAATGAATTTTTGAGAAATTAAAGACAAGACACACCTAGCAAGTCGGTAGGGCTATTCTCTTAGCTATGGCTGCAGGCTTTGCGAAAAAACTAAATCATGTGTTAAAATACAAGAAGCGGAAGTAGAAACTATTTTTAGCATTTATTCTTTGACAATTTTTGATTATTTTGGAACCTTTTTTGAATGAAAGTCTGCTCTAGGTAGCGGCATTCTCCTCTTCCTTACTCCTCCTGCTTTTACCGAAGTCGCTGAGATGAACGCCTAGGCGTGCTGAATGCCTACCGATAAGACCCGTAAAGAACCCAACCCGAAATGATACGTTGAACCTGCGTCACATGAACCAAAGGGTTTTCTAACATTCGGCAGCCAAGCGACAGGTTTCGTTCCTTGTGAATAGTTAAAAAGAGGTTAGGGGCATCTCTACCGTGATTGGCTTATCCTACTTGACTGCTGCCTGAATGGATTTTCCTTCAGTCCGTCTGTCTGCATGAACGCACAGGTCTCAGAGACGCTTAGAGATAGACGTTTGACATATATGAGACATAGACTTCTTATACTTGCAGGCAGTTCAAGTTTATTTTTAATTTTTGCCAGCTACCACCTCCCACCCCCCACCAGCCACCACAGCATTCCAGTCAAAAAAGTCAATCTAAGAGAGAGAGAGAGAGAGAGAGAGAAAGAAACTTAGCGTATAACAAAAACATTTCACGATAGATGATAGCAAATGCGAGCGGCGGCCTGAACTGATACAGAGTATGTTATAGTCGGGCTTGACCGACTTTATTTCTTGTTCTATGGAAAAATACAATTTTGACGATTTTCTAAAAATTAGTGCGAAAATAGCACTTTTTAGGGCGAGTTGTTTTTTAAGTGTACTTTGGTAACTATGCACTCAGGGTGTGTGAGACACGACCGACCCGACCCGACCGACGTGGTCCGGCTGATTAAATGGTTTTTAGGTCCATCATGACGTTTATTTGTAATAGGCAAATGGGGCTTTGTGGACACGACTAGGGAAGGGGCTGAATCGACTGATTGGGCCCTGGCATCGCGTTGTAATGTACTTATAATGGAACGGCATAGATTAGGAGATATCCCAAGTCCGACCATTAAAAAGTTGTGCAGCTCATCCGTTTGACCTACAGAATCGCCGTCGTCCAAAATTGAATCACTTAGAGCTGCGCCAAAGTTCTTCATCATTAGCCATCTTGTGCGTGAAGCTATGGCTATAAAGCTATAAAGACAATTCAAAATGGTTAAGTTAATATCAATGACACTAACACATATAAAACCTTCTTGGAACAACAAGTCTGGCAAACACGAAATTTATGGAGCTTACTCAACTACTGATCAGCGTCTCTCTGAGATGCGTTTGTTTCCACCCTTGGCGTGCTTAGCACTCCGGCAACGTAAGCTGTCCTTCAATGAAGCCAAATCCGCATTGCAATTACCTAATAGAAAAGCAATCAATTATAAATAAAATAATTAAATTCGATAATTACTTTACTTATCAACTTGCCCAAGAGTTTTTTTTTATTTTTTTCTTATATCGGTTTTCACACTTACATGCTCATGTATGTTCATTCATTTGAATTAACAGCGCCACACGTGATTGCGAAAAATATAGCTTACATATATTTCACACTTTCGAAATAATCACTTATCGATAGACTATCTCGTGACACGTTGACATCGGGTGGCAATCGATGAGATCGATGTGACTATTTCGCGCTTGAACTCCAGACCAACTCACGAAACAGCAACCTGCGAAATCCGTGCGAAATCATTTTTTTATGTGGAGTTTTTGATTTCGCAGCTATTCCGCGGGTATCTCCGTACCAAGCTTAAACTGTGATTAATTTTGAGATAGCCACATAGATATATATTGTTTTTTTTTTACTTACTTTTCTGGGACTTGAACACTCGGTATCTCGAAAGACTGAAAACACACACAGGCGAAGGGCAGCTTTGCCCACTCGACTATCATCCATAAGCTAAATAATGCGACTAAAATAGACTTATAAATAAACGCAGTAGACTTTCGTACGCATCGAACGACAAACTGCGCATGCGCTCTCTCTCTCTCTCTCTGCGAGAGCGAGTCCAACGATATAAAAAACTAAATTGAGAATGTTTAGAATGAATTTATCTCGATTCCAAGAGCGAAATTCTTGAAAATTTAAGAACGACTAATTTTTTTGAAAACAAAAAAGTTTTTCTTACTAAGCCTTTTTTCAGACCTTTTTTGTCTGTGGCAGCTATATAGTTGTCCGATTTTTATTAAACTTGATGAAATTATGAAAAGGCATAGAAAAGTAATACATGTGCAGTTTGGGGACGTTTGCATTGAAAACAATTAAGTTTTTCTCACTAAAACTAGTTTTGTCGACCGATCGTTTCTGTGGCAGCTATATGCAATAGCCATCCGGCCGCTTCCGACAAATGTATTGGTACCAGAGAACTGCAAAAATCACTATTTTCTTGATTGGCTCATACACAAAAATTCTTACTCACATTTAATCAATCAACAAATCTCAGAGTTGAATATATACAACTCCCAACGCAATCGCATCGAGCGGCGTTATGTGATCCAACATGAATGTTCATATTTATTCATCGAACAGAACTCAGTGCTGAATATATTCAGCTCATACCGGCAGTCGCATCGAGCGGTTGAGCTAGAGTGTTCGATCGAACAAAACTCAGCGTTGACCGGCCACCGCGTTGACCGAGAGGTTTCACTCTTTCCATCTCTCTCTTTTTCATAGCTGTCAGCAGCGCCGTCACTGCCTATGCGTCTTTGCAAGAGTTTATTCATACGAGGTGATTTTCACTCACTCTAAAAAATCGTCGTTGAGCCAAACGAACAATCAGCCGAACTGATTGGAATGAAGTCGAACATGCTTATAATCAGAGTGCAACAATTGGTTCGAATAAAACTCTGCTGCGAACATGTTGAGTATGATGCAAGTTTGATGAATAGAGCGCGAAGCCTGTTTATTCGGGTGTTGAATAATGTGTGAGCGTTTTGCAATCGAACGAAGCCGTTCTCTGATTGGTACCAAAAGACTTCGTACAAAGTTTGGTTACGATAGCTTTAAAACTGACAGAGGAGAAAGCATTGCCGGTTAACTTTTTTTGCTCATAACTTGAGTATCGTTCATCCGATCTTTATTATTCCTTCAGCAAATCGATAAATAATTTTGATTACTAGATATTTCTAAAAGGTACGAACAATCTATCATCAAAACTGTGAGAGATATGACGTTTTTTGCAATTTGCGGGTGCGGGAGGGGGCGTGGCAAAAATTGAAAATAAACTTGATCTGCCTGCAAGTATAATGAGTTTTTGTCCCATACATGTCAAACCTCTATCTCTTACCATCTGTGAGATCTCTTCGTTCATACGGACGGACAGACGGACATGGCTATATCGACTCGGCTGTTGATGCTGATCTAGAATATATTTACTTTATAGGGTCGAAAATGATTCCTTCTTCCTGTTACATACTTTTGCACAAACTTAATATACTCTGTTTAACTTTGGTACAGAGTATAAAAACTGTGACAGGAATTTTTAGTTTACCTTTTCGTTGCTTGTGTATCCAGCAACATGAACGAAACCCACAGTTTCTTATCGATAGTTGGCCTACCGATAGCGTGTGTAGATCGAGAGAACAGCTGATACACAGCTCAGGAATCTATTGTTTACAATTATTTTGGGACGTGCTGAGCGAAAATTTGGGGAATGCTTTTTTGTTTTTTATATGAGCTTTCATCTTAGTGGGGTACCAGCAGCGTGCAAAAATTGGTAGGGGATGGTGCCAAGGGGACACTTATACCAAATTGCTGAGGTGGCCCGAGAGATGCTCTCCATGGACACAAAGCTCGATCGGATGCCGTAGGTTTAGACGGGTCTCATGGCGAACGTCAAAAAGTCATTTTCGGGCTATGTTTCACCGGTTCCCAGCGACCAAAGCCATCCAGGAACTGTTGGACGTTAGCAGTTGCACTCCTGCAGCTACTGCTGGAAGCAAGAAAAGCGGTATCGTCTGCATTCGTGGCGATAAAGGATGGACGCAATAGATTCGAGGTGAACAGAGAAATGTGCTGTGTGAAAAAAATTGAGCTGCGGATTTCCAAAGATGCTATTTTTTTATGAAGATTAATTATTGCTACGCCCTAGTAGATTCATTTTGCCAAGGTACTGACCCGGCTACTGAGTTGACAAAATCCTCAATATAAATGAGAATGTATTTAGGCAATCTTGTATTCGACCATGAAAGACTTCATTTAATTGGCTACCAACCGCGAAGTCATACTACTTTGAAGATGATAACATTTTAAAGTTGTGTATTAATGTTTAGCGCCATCCGGGCAAAGTGTGATGCTCAGACTTGCACCTTTTAGGTGCATGGTCACCCTGCTTTAGTTATGTTCCACATACACCAGAAATAACTTAGCAAATTCCTGGCAGGAATTTTCCGCAGTGCTGGATACAGGCCTTTATATATATATATATTTATTTGATATTTCTTCTTAGTGCTAGAAGTACAGGACTTATTTCGAAGCACTAATCACTATTACAATTACGAAAACAACTGTCGATTGGGTTATTATTAAACAGTACATTTAATTTATGTTTGCTACTTGCATTGCAATTTCTGAAAACTTCCACCCCATATAGCAGCGATGGTATTATATGCACTTTTGCAATCAGGTTTCTTATATGTGTGGGGATGTATTGCTTCGTCAGATTTAACCGTCCAATAATAGCATATGTTTTCCCAATTGCCTTGCTTATATGGTCGTCCCATGATAAAGTCCTATTGAAAGTAAAACCTAAATTTAATGCCCTTTCAGTATATTCGATAACGGATCCATCAATCTTTAGCTGCTGTAAACTACTTGTGTCATATTTCTTTTTATAAATAACAAGACATTTTGATTTAATTGGGTTTTTTTAAGACCGTTGCTCTTAGCCCATTTGCTTACTAGCTCCAGCTCATTATTACAATGATGGACACATTCACTAATATTTCTTAACGGAGCACTAACATACACTAACGTCATCTGCGTACATTTGAATTTCACATTTAGACAAGTCATTAACATATATGGAAAATAGCAAGGGTCCCAGGACAGAACACCACAAATTCTCGGTCAGAAAGGAAGAGAACTCCGATTGTGTGACTACAGCTTGTTGCCTATCACTAAGGTATGATTTCATGAGTTTTATTGCTGTATTGGAGAAGTTGTAGAGTTTGTTTAACTTTGCGCACAGTATTTTGTGACTTACCATATCCAACGCTTTACTGTAGTCCAACATTGTTGTTGTCCAAATTACGACTTTTATCTTCTGAGATTTTCGTTACAACAGTAGTGCAGCTTCGCTTTTTGCGGAATCCCGATTGCTTGTCATTTAGTAAAGAATTCTGCTCCATATAGCTAGCTACCTATTTGTGAGGCCAGGATTTGTTCAAATGCTTTTGACAAGAAGGAGAGGATTGAGATGGGACGGTAATCGTTATTGCCTTTTGGAATCGGTAACACTTTTGCAGTTTTCCAAACATGCGAAGTGTGTGTAATATAAACGAGTATTTTTGGTAAGATGATTTTTATAAATTTGGGAACAATTTTATCTAGCCCCATAGCATACGATTTGATTTTCAATATTACATCTTAAACAACACAGACAAAGTTAAAAGAGTAATCACAATTATTAACAGCTAACGAGTTTAGGTACGTATTTTCGAGATTGTCTGGTATGTCCGATTGAGATTGCACGAATTTATGTTTAAGATCATTGGGGTCAATATTATAGGTCATTTCTAGCCCCGACTTTCCCTCACCAAGATTTTAAATATATTTCCAGAATTTTTTGTCGGAAAGTAATAGTTGCGTTTTGCTAAATTACATTTGAGTGTGACTTTATTTCTTTGGGTTGTATACTCTTTCTGAAGAAATTGTGTCTTGCACCGCTTCCACTTATGGTAGGCTTTATCACGTTTCAAAATACTCCGTTTTATGTCGTCATTGAACCAAGGGTTTTGAGTCGATTTCACTAGTTTGCTTCTAAGTGGAACAGCTTTATTGTACATATATTCAATGTTTTTGTTCATTTATTCTAATTGGTCGTTCACGCATGTTAGTGAAAATATGATATCCCAGTTACAGGAGTTAAGGTCAAGTAATAGCTGTGAATAGTCAATATTTTTATAGTCTCTATAGGTTATGGAGTAGTCAGAACGTCTTAGGCCTATGTTATATGATAAGAAGATAAGGTCATGTTTCGCCGGTGCAATGAGTTGGTCATATAAAAGAACTTTATTAGGGTTGTTTACGAAAATACATCAAATAAGGTGTCTCTTGTGTCTGTAAAGTGGGTTGGCTGTGCATTGTTTACGAGCATCAAGTCTAGAGCTTCCATATTATCTGAAAGAAGATTTTCAGTTAAAATGTCGCTGTTTAGGTTGCCCGTTAAGATTATATCTGTATACTGTTACGAAATGGAGGTCAGTGCATTCACTGCTTCGGTATAATTGATATTTCGATTCGGCCTATACATGCAACCAATAAGTACTTTGGAGACAGTTGTAGTGCTAGAAACTTCCAATAAAAGGTAGCACTTTCTGTTGGTTGTTTGAGCTCTACTTTTGCATGTAATCTCTTAGTTGTATATAAGGTTGTCAAGAAAGTCTTGCGGTATTTTTATTGAATTTTCAATTGTTCATAAAATTGGTTATAATAATGCGATTTAAGTCAAATATGCGCCGTTTTGTTCGATGACGAGTTCCCAACGAGATGCCAACTTCATAATGCCCCTCTTATAGAAGCTCGCTTCCCTATTGGCAAAAAACTCGGAGAGCCAATTTTCACAGGACTCTCTTGTGGCCAACTTCCGACTACCAAGCTCGTTAGCCATGGACAGAAATAAGTGGTAATCACTTGGTGCGAGATCCGGACTATACGGTGGATGCAAAAGAACCTCCCATCCGAGCTCCCGGAGCTTCTAGCGCGTCACCAAAGATGTGTCTGGCCTGGCGTTGTCCTGATGGAAGACAATTCGGCCTCTGTTGATCAAAGATGGCCTCTTCTGCATGAGTGCTGCATTCACTTGGTCCAGTTGTTGGCAGTACAGGTCAGAATTGAGCGTTTGGCCATAGGGGAGCAGCTCATAGTGGATGATTCCCTGCCAATCCCACCAAACACACACAAGAACCTTCCTGGCCGTCAATCCAGGCTTGGCCACCGTCTGGGCAGCTTCACCGCTTTTCGACCACGACCGTTTGCGCTTCACGTTGTCGTAAGTGACCCACTTTTCATCGCCAGTCACCATCCGCTTCAAAAACGGGTCGATTTTGTTGCGATTCAGAAGCGATTCGCATGCATCCATACGGGCAAAAATGTTTTTTTGCGTCAAGTCGTGTGGCACCCATACATCGAGCTTCTTTTTGAATCCAAGCTTCTTCAAATGGTTTATAACGGTTTGATGACTCATGCCCAGCTCTTGGCCGATGCTACGGCTGCTACTATGCCGGTCTCTTTCGATCAATTCAGCGATTTTATCGCAATTTTCGACGACAGGCCTTCCGGACCGTGGCGCATCTTTGATCACCACTGCACCAGAACGAAAACGTTGAAACCATCGTTGTGCGGTGGAAATGGAAACTGTATCGGGTCCATAAACTGCACAAATTTTATTGGCAGCAAGAGATGCATTTTTGCCTTTATCGTACACTAAGAAAAAACTAGAACGAATAATTTGAGTACGAACGCTCTTGAAAAAAAAATTAGTCGTTCTTGAATTTTCAAGAATTTCGCTCTTGGAATCGAGATAAATTCGTTCCAAACGTTCTCAATTTGGTTTTTTATAGGCAAGGGGGGTGAGGGCAACTTAACTTTGAGAGAACAGCGTTGGAGTCGATCTCGCAGAGAGTGAGAGCGCATGCGCAGTTTGTTGTTGTGCGATGCGTACGAAAGGCAACTGCGTTTATTTATAAGTGTGATTTCGTCGCGTCTTTTAACTTACGAAGGTTAGCTGAGCTCGTTAAGCTGCCCGTCGCTTGTGTGTGTTTCAGTCTTTCAAGGTACCGAGTTCAAGTCCCAGAAAAGTAAGTAAAAAAAAAAAATATCTATGTGGTTATCTCAAAATCAATTACAACTTAAAACAAAGTTTGGTGGGTGGGTGGTGGTGTTGGGGTTGGTGTGGTTGATAATGGTGAGTGGGACGGGGGAGGTAGACGAGACGGACCCACCACGACGTCGGTCGGGTCAGTCGGGTCGGGTCGGTCGTGTCTCTCCCCACCCCCCATCCACCCCAAATATTCTTTTTAGTTTTTTTATTTTGAGAATTATTCGTTCTTGGATCAAGTACTGAAACTCTTGAATCAATAATTATTCATACTTGGATCAAGAGCTGAAACTCTTGAATCAGGAATGTCGGGATAAAAAACTCACTCTTGAATCAAGAATTTCGCTCTTGGATCAAGAATTTTCACTCTCACCGTACTTTTGAGAACGAATGCTCTTGATTCAAGAGCGAAATTCTCTATTTTTTCTCTGAGTGTAGTAGTACTGTAAAATATGCCGTATTTTCTCTCTATTTTGCTCCATGTTTGCGACGCTATAACTCACGAACGACTAAAAACAAACAACAATAAATCAAACACGTGTTAGCGCGTGAAAAGAGCTTTCCAAAAAGCTCTAGCGTGAACCGATGCGACGAATACAACTAGAACTACGCGCTTGCAAAGACAAGCTTGCGGAAATACCGCAAGACTTTTTTGACAACCTTATATATTGCCACTCCCCCAGCATGACCTACACGGTCTGACCTAAACATATCATATCCTTCACATTTAACTAAATTATCACAGACATCTAACGAAAACCACGTTACCGACACACATAACACGTCAACATTCGAATTTACAAAAAGAAAACTAAACTCCACTATCTTCCTTGCCAGACTTTGTGCATTTATGTGACAAATATTTAAATCTTTTCTTTGCTTGCTAAGAACTCTGATTAGGGCATAGCTATTCGCCGTGGCGTTACCTACGATGGACGGCATTGATTATAAAGTGTTTTAGTCAGAGGCGCACCGTTTCTAGAAGGTGACATAGAAGTCCTACTACAATATCTGAAATTGAATAAATAATTATAATAAAGAAATAGTGTTTAGCAGAGTATTTAGGAGTTATGGTGTTGTTCTGGGTGAAAAAAATCAGTTGGGGCGTCGTCAGTTGAGGCAGCCTTAGGGAACAAATTACATTTCTTGAATTGTTAAGTGTTCCCGCTTCCTGTGTCAACAGAGAATTAAACGCCATCCCGTCGTGTCCTAAACAGACACTCTCAAATTTTATACTCGTGAGAAAAGTTCAGAATTACAAATTAATCCCTTCCTGTTAAGTGGATGCTAGTCCTTTACCATGTAGTAAATTTCGTATCAAGCGACATTTTCCAAATTTTTTTTTTATAATACGCGCATTCATAGCAGAACGAAGTTCTATCTCAAATCTTAGACTTCGAGTATAAGCGGTCTTGGCTGTGGCTTGATAATCAGTCAGTCAGTCGGGCCAAGAGATTTATATATATATAATGCTTATCTTCTCTCCACCACTCTGTACTTTCTTACTCAATTAACTGTACGATCCGAAAGGTTCAATGCGCTTTAGAGTTCACCTGGTCAGTAAATTTTTAAAAATTGGCAAAAAAGGCCAAAAGTCTGAAGCTTTAAAGCGGTTTCTGTAGCTAACAATATGAACTTTAGATAAGAGTTGTTTTCAGAGCACTATTTGGGCTTCAATGTTCAACAAATTGTTGCAAGTTGTTTTAGTTTGGGTGGAAAACATAAGTGTTTCAAGTCTGACGGCCAAGTCTTAACCACAAAAGCATCATTGAGGTTTGAAACCCTTAAGTACCCAACACACACTTTTAGAAAAAAGTGCTTTAAAACTAGGCAAGCTGGCTTAGATAAGTCTTCTATATTTTGTATATACTTAGGTATTAAGTATGTTCAAGCTGCAAATGCATAAATCTGTAATAATTTCTGAGTCATTAAGCGAAGCATAATTTGAAAAAAAGATCAGAGTACGCATTCCTCTTTTTCACAGAGAATTCTGGCCAATGGATTCCCATTTCCGTTTGCCATTTGCTTCCCATTTGTTTTTAGTCAGCTCGTCCCTATCCTCGATTAACCAAACTAATCATGACCCTTTGTGGCCGACACGTGGCTGGCTAAAAGTAGACAGCAGCAGCAGCAGTAGCAAATTATGGCCTCAACCGGGGGGACAGCAAATAATGGGCGCTCTGTGGGCAGCATCGGCCCTCACAATTGGTTTGTTTTTCTTTTTTTTGTTGTTCCCAGCTCCCTTGCTCTATTCGGATAATATGTATGTTGTCCCATAACGCTGAGCATATTTAAAGCTGGCCCAGGCAAATCCTTTAAGTGTCATTTGGCGTCGTGTGGAAATAGTTTTTTTTTTTCTTTTTGGTTTTTTATTCCTTTGGATTTGCACATTTGGACACTACTTAATTATGTTCTTAGTCCCTTTTATGTCACAATTTTCATTTCGCCACATCAAATAAACTAAATGTCCGCTCAGTCGGGGGCGGGGGATTCCCCCTGTTCTCATTGTTGTTGTTGTCAACCGCAATTGTCGTGGCAAGGTAAACAAATATGCGTATATGACTCGTCTGCTAACAACATTGACCATTGGCTGCAACCCTATGGGCAGGGGGGGGATGGTGGAACAAATGTGCCTATTTGTAGCCCCGGTGTGTATTTTCCTCTCACTGATTCTTTCCTTATCTCTCTCTCGCTTGCTCTTACTGTCCCTTTAACATGGACTCGGTTAGTGTGGCTAGTTGCTATAAAATTCTGTACGAAATGACCATTTGGACTTTTAATATGCTCGAGTAATGTCTGCATTAACAGAATTCATTTGCTGGACATGGGCATGGAAGTGCCACCCCAATGTGTGTGTGGAGAAAACGAATTTATGTCGTGCTACTTGCTGAAATTGGATTTTTGGGCTGCTCCCCTTTAGTTGTTATTGTTTGTCGTCACGTTGTTGCTTTTTAGGCTGTCCAAAACGGGAACTGAAGCTCGGCCAGGTAAGCGCTGCACTGTGGTCAGATTAAGCAAGTGTCTTAAATATGAAGAAGGTAGCTAAACCTTCAGACCGTTTCAGACCAGGTCCGGATGCGTCATTAAAATGTTTGACTTTTTTAGCACAATATTGATCAAAACTTTCTGTTGTACGGTCACTCTGTTTGTGGCTTTCCTCGTCTTAAAAATTAGAAATCCAAGAGGATCCTTTAAGGTTTGGCCAATGCTAATAGTTGTTTGGGAGACTTCCTTGCCGCCTCTTCAAGAGAGGTGAGACGTGGGGAGTGTAGATGTCTTAATCTTGTCTTAGCGATCGCTGGGCAGCTTCAGATGAGGTGTTCCAGAGTTTCGACGACTCCAGGATCCTTACACATATAAGATGATTTTATTTATTTTTGCTCACCATATTTTATGTCCAAATCGAAATCAGATCCGTGTTGGTTTTGATGATAGGACGTTTCGTTGGTTATGTGAACTCCAATAGGGGTGTTTTGGGCCGCGATTCGGCAAGCTTTTCTGCCTTCTTTATGGAGACCCTCTTTTATGTTGAAGAGAATACATACAGACATATAAACACGTAGTGAGGGAACGCTAGGATATAATTCTCTTATTGGGGAAATGTCCAACCAAACACCGTATCTGAATGTACTACCAGCATGTTAAGGTAGCTGCTGAATTTGCAGTTAATAGGTCAAGTCTATTGAAGAGACTTTAATAGCGACCAGCCTTCATTGTATGTAATTGTATGCAGTTGTATGCAAACTAATGACGTGTGGGTTTGATAATCAACGAGAAAGCCAAGCTAACTTCGTATGTGCCGAAGTTTTTATACCCTTGCAAATGCTGTTTTTGAAATGTCAGAGTTTAAGAACGCTTACATAAAAATCTAACAATTTTTTAACTAAAACCCATTTTCCTACAGGTAAACATCTGATTTCGACCAAATTTCACGAATCTTTTTGAAAACATATCAAATTAACAATCGCGGAGTTTAAGAAAGATAAAATTTAAAACAGAAAAGTTTTTCCCACTAAGACTCATTTTCCGACCGATCGGTCCTATGGCAACCATAAGATATAGTCAATCGATGTCGATCAACTTTTTCAAATTAGTTTAATATTAAAAATCACCGACTTTAAGAACTATTTATTTGAAAACAAAACAGTTTTTTTTCACTAAGACCCATTTTCCGACCGATCGGTCCTATGGCAGCTATATGGTATAGTCATCCGATCTTGACCAAAATTTGCAAATCTGTTTGAAAGCATATAATTTTAATAATGGCCGAGTTTAAGGCCGCTAACGTTGAAAACAAAAAAGTTTTTCTCACTAAGACCCGTTTTTTGACCGATGGTTCCTATGGCAGCTATATGTTTTAGTCATCCGATCTGGTTGACATGGTTCCGACATATTAGCAGCGTGCAGTAAAAAGAAGACTCTGTGCAAAATTTCAGCTCGATAGCTTTAAAACTGAGAGACTAGTTTGCGTAGAAACAGATGGATAGGCAGACAGACAAACAGACGGACGGACAAAGCTCAATCGACTCAGCTCGTCGCCCTGATCAAGAATATAAATAGTTTATGCGGTCGGAAATGAATATTTCTATGCGTTGCAATCTTCTGGGCAAAATTATAATACCCTTTGCAAGGGTATAAAAAGGTCGTTAAAAAAGTAGCATGGAGTTCTTGTGAGTCAAAATAAGTTTAAACATCGAGCTAAAGTCAATCTCATGTCATTTTTGATGAAATCATTTTTCGGATGGGATGTAGTTCGAGTATCGAGCTCAATTTAATCTTGGGTACACTTCCATCAATTTGAATTCGAGATCAAATCAAGTACGAATATCGAGCTTAAGTCAATATTGGTTCTTCTGGATTGGATCTGACTGAGGGATCAAATCGAGCTCGAATAACAAGATAAAATCCATCCAGTGTGAGCCAAAGTCGGGATCAAGATAAGAAACCGGGATTTAATCAATCCTTCTCGTACTTGGTTTGAGAAAATCCAGGCTTGACCGACTTCTGACATCGTTTGGGATTAAATTCAGACCGGATATCTCGGATTTTTTTTCTGTGTAGTCTCTGAGATCTTGGTGTTCATACAGACGGACGGACGGACCTGGCTACATCGATTCCTGTTACATACATCTGCACGACTTTAGTATATACTTTTTTAATCATAGAACTTTTAGCAGGTCAATAGGTTATGATTTGTGTTATAACTTTTCCAAAAGAAGACACACACACTCACCACACAGGAGGCTGGTTGACTATATACCAATTTCATTAATTACCACAATTCAATCATCAGCAGTCTTTGCCTAATCTCAGTGAGTTAGCAGACGCTACCTCATGCCAGCATTGTTATAACCGCTTGGGAATACCAAACGCAGACTTATAGCAAAATCTGACAACAGCAGCAAACGCCAAGTCACAGAGTCCCAAATCGGCCAGTTCAAAGTTCAATGACTGATATTCAAAGACGTAGCTAAAACAGTCACATGTCATTTATACTCTATTTTTACATTACTATGTATATGCAAAAAAAAAAATACACTACTATAAAAACTTATTCACATCAAACACAATGCTAAATAAAAGATATGTTGTCGTCATATTTGTTCTTGTATTGCACGTTGGTTATTGTTGTCTATTGGCATTCTATCCATTGCACAGTGTGTCGTTTGAGCAATCTAGACAATGAAAAAGGAAAAAATATGTTTTCACATATGTTATATCAAAATGTCCAACTGTTACTTAAATGCACAAAAAGGATACCAAGAATCGAAAACTCAGGACATTAAACATAAGAAATGTTTTTGCTTAAGAATGTAGATGACTATGTCGGAAATTAAGTGCAACTTTAATTGACTGAACTGAAAATAAAAACGTATATTCGCCATAATGTTTTTGTTTTAAATTATTGTGCTTATATATTTAGTTAGTTTTGCATCAAAAGTGGATAAAAAACTAAAAATTTCATATGATTAACGATTTTTTTTTTTTTTTTAAGAATGGGATAGAAAATGTATAGTTTCGGCTGGTTTCGATTTGGGATTGACCCGAAATTAAAGGTCGTTTCAAGGTCTTTTCAAAATACATAAGTTTGTTTTGCACCGATTTGCACAAAGTTGTTTTTTTTTCGATAGACTGAAAGTCTAATTACAAGTTGTTGTTCGATGTGTGGTCAGAAAATTTCGCCTCAAATGAGTCTGACGCTATGATACTCACAATATTGGATCTCACCGATACTTCTACGTTAAAACTAACTAATTTTAATACTTTCAAAATTAAAAAATTACATGGCAAATTCATCTCTAATTTTTAAGTGCCTCTAACTAACGAACGGTGAATGTTCGACCTCCTCTCTAGAACAATTTTTTTCTTATTTCGACCTCATAAGTACAAAAACATTATAAAATAATTTTCATTTTCTAGATTATTCTAAACGACACACTGACTGCATTGTTTAAATTGTTTAAACTATGTTTACTTGCTAGTTTATTTCTGTGTAATTCCTTTTCTTAGAGCAGATCCGTTTATGTGTATCAAGTGTATCATAATTACACTAGGCAACAAGGACCAGTATATGAAAGGGTTGGTGGTGATTTCGCTTTTCGAGAGAGGGCTCTAGGTACTTGTCCTCGTTTCTCTGAAAACGCCTTGCCTACCGACCCAGAGAAATTTAGCACGAGTTAAATAAAAACGAAAGGGCCAAGCTAACTTCGTCTGTGCCGAAGTTTTTATACCCTTCCAAATGCTGTTTTTGAAATGTCAGAGTTTAAGAACGCTTACATAAAAATCTAAAAAATTTTAACTAAAACCCATTTTCCGACAGATAAACATCTGATTTCGACCAAATTTCACGAATCTTTTTGAAAACATATCAAATTAACAATCGCGGAGTTTAAGAAAGATTAAATTTAAAACATAAAAGATTTTTCTCACTAAGACTCATTTTCCGACCGATCGGTCCTATGGGCCATAAGATATAGTCACCCGATGTCGATCAACTTTTTCAAATTAGTTTGAAAGCGTTTAATATTAAGAATCACCGACTTTAAGAACGATTTACTTGAAAACAAAAAAGTTTTTTTCACTAAGACCCATTTTTCGACCGATCGGTCCTATGGCAGCTATATGGTACGGTCATCCGATCTTGACCAAAATTTGCAAATCTGTTTGAAAGCATATAATTTTAATAATGGCCGAGTTTAAAGCCGCTAACGTTGAAAACAAAAAAGTTTTTCTCACTAAGACCCGTTTTTTGACCGATGGTTCCTATGGCAGCTATATGTTTTAGTCATCCGATCTGGTTGACATGGTTCCGACATATTAGCAGCGTGCAGTAAAAAGAAGACTCTGTGCAAAATTTCAGCTCGATAGCTTTAAAACTGAGAGACTAGTTTGCGTAGAAACAGATGGATAGGCAGACAGACAAACAGACGGACGGACAAAGCTCAATCGACTCAGCTCGTCGCCCTGATCAAGAATATAAATAGTTTATAGGGTCGGAAATGAATATTTCTATGCGTTGTAAACTTCTGGGCAAAATTATAATACCCTATGCAAGGGTATAAAGATAACTATGCTCCTACGGGGACTTCATCACACGACCTCGACGTTTTCTAAGCAAATTTCTTGTCGACCACGGCCTTGTTGCTTGCTGAGTGGCAATATGCTAACTGCTTACATTCTTAAGTATGATTTTGATGCCAGGTCTTGCACATGGCTGATAGTCGAGTGGAATAAGGTGTAGTCGTCCGTATGTGTTCAGTCTTCGAGGTCCCGAGTTCAAGTCCCAGTAGAGTAATAAAAAAAAAACAAGAAAGAAGCCCGACAGTAATATACTCACTCTGCACCTGCAGAAGCAGCGCTGCTGCTACGCTACGGCACTGAACTTTCTTTTGGTAATAGTTTGACCAATAGATGGCGCCAGTACTTGATTTTCAAAACAAATGATGTGGTCACTATTTCAGAACTGACGAATAGATGGCGCCACTACTGTGGCTCTACAGCAGAGAATATTCTTAGCGAAAATTCTTTTGGTCATAACTTGGTTCATCCGATCTTTATGATTTCTTCGGTGAATCGATAAATAATCTTGATAACAAAATATCTCTAGGAGGCAGAAACCAACTATCTACAAAACTGTGGGAGCTATATGGTTTTTTCCAAATTGCGGGGGCGGCAGAGTGTTTGTCAAAAATGAAAAATAAACTTGAATTGCCTGCAAGTAAAAGAAGTATATGTCCCATACATGTCAAACCTCTATCTCTTGCCATCTCTGAGATCTGTGCTTTCATACAGACGGACATGGCTATATCGATTCGGCTGTTGATGCTGATCAAGAATATATATATACTTCATACGGTCGGATATGATTCCTTCTCCCTGTTACATACTTTTGCACAAACTTAATATACTCTGTGTGCCTTTGGTACAGAGTATAAAAACCATGATCCTAAGGGGAAGAATATTCCGTCAAGCACGATCGGCTTATTTTTTTCTCTGAGTGTTTGTTTATGCCGATAACCTCGATATCATCGGCATAATATCTCGCAGTTTCCATTGATGAAGGGTACCAAGCCCGACGCACCAACCCTAAAAGCTGAGTCTGCCGCTCACGTTAGCCATCAGCTTAGCAGATGCATCGCTCTGTTACCGAGGGTCACCAACGAAGAGGTGTGAGTCGACTTGAGACGCAGTAAGCCAGGATCGCGCTAAGTTGAGCAGGTCATGAACTTTACCTAACTACATACGCCCCCATTAGGTCCTGGAAATCTCTGTCTACAAATTTTTAGAAAGACCCGCATCCAATTGTTTGGAATAGCTTATTTTTAAGGTAAGAATCTCTACTTTACAATTATATGCAACGAATAGGTTTCCCACATCACCAAAAACTCAAACATGATAAACCATTTTTCAAAACAGCTCGTGTTCATCTAAATTCACTATCACAGCTTTTGTTGCCTTGTGTTTCTTAACCCATTTTTAAGGAAAATCTACGAAGAATACCTTGGCAAACTTTCAGATTCCTTGGCAAACCTTCAGACAATATATGATATATATGGGATGTTGGAAAGTCAGATCAGGCACCAAAAAATAGCATTCTTAGAATTGTTGGTATATCTGGACAATTGGTTTTAAGACAACAGGATAAATATATATAAGACATTAAACTCCTTTCTCTAACTGTCGGCAAAATGAAAACCAAATTGGTCCCATAGTACGCTGGCCAAACGCATTTGTTTATATTCCTTACTTGACTACGTGTAATCCTTTCTCATGATTTGTTGTCCCCTGGCCCACGGCATTAGTCTCAGGTTAGCCGTTTCATTCGGCTCCCTCTCCTAATCAAGTTAAATGCTTCAATTACAAAATATCTCCTGCAGCTACGCTGCAAATGGCACTGGGTTGGCACGTGTTTTTATCTATTCATGTCTAATTTTAATATGCCATCACTTGACTCCACATTGCAGAATGGCAAATTGCCCAGGAATCTGCCCGCATTGCGTGCCATGGAAATGGCACTGCGCACCAACTCCTTCGCCCGACCAGCAGCCGGAGGAGGTGAGCTGCTGCCACCGATGGAGGACAGCGACTCGGAAATGGAGTACATGCCGCCGCTGCACAGTGAGTAGCCCCGTCGCTGGCCAGTGGCCAGTGGCGAATTCAATTAAAAATTTTGGAAGCTGCGCCACCTGCACGTGCGTGACGTGGCCGGGGACTGTGATGGCCAGCTGATGCCGGTGTCAGCGTCAGGCGTTTCAATTTACTTTTATGTCTCGGAGCCTTATCGCGGCGCAAATTGAAATGATATCTTGACACAATCAGCATGATGCCTGGGAGACCGACACCGAGAGCAACTCTGACACCAAACCAGATTCCCACATACTTGTGCAATTAAGTTAAACGCTGGCCATCAATTATGGGACGAGCTGCCGCCTCTAAGCGGCTCCACTAAGCTGGCAGCTGGGGGCCCAGCAATGGGCAAAGTTTTCAGACCTAATATATTTATGCGAGTCGTACACAAAAAAAAAAAAAAAAAAACGAGAAACAAAATTGTCAACCTGCCTCATCCACATCCTCCTGACTGAAGTTGGCTGTTGTTATGGTTGCAACAAGATGATATCAAAAACTTTTCTTTAAGCTGGCAAATGGTCTCAAGATCTCTTTTACTCGCTGTTTATTTATATTAATATTTTTATCATTTTATTAAGGCAACCAATGGAATGGACGCTTCTGTTGTGAGCTTGTGCGACCACCTTTTGACTGGATTGTGGCAAAAGTTTTTGGCCACAACTTAAATGCTTCTCATTTAGATATTATGTAACCGTATTGAGGGAGCAGGCGGATAAATATGACAAAATAATACGAAAATACATATTAATAAATCAAACAACTTATGGGCCACGCCCCGCCAAACGGGGGTCAGCACAGTCTTTTTGACATGCAAGGCAATAAATCATTAAAAATAGATGCATACATTAAGAGCAGAGCTTTAATGATTTGAAAACTTATAATAGTTTCGATTCTGTATGCTATCAAATAGATGTTTGGAGAGACAACTGGAAACTAGAATGAGATGCTAATCTGTAATGTGATGAGGGGAAAAACATATGAACATAACATACATTAAAGTGTTTTGATTTCATTATTATTGCACAACGAAAGCTTCTGATAACGAAAAGTGAGTAAGGGCTTAATTAAATGACACACACACATATGTCGGGGCATTTGCTTGGTCGAACGAAAAGCTTAATGGTTCGTACCAGCTTTCGATGGTGCGTATGTTGTTTTTGCTGCTGGTCTTTATTGCGTTGTTAGCTAAAGGCTGCTAATTATAGGCTAATGCTAGACAACCCCTGAAATCTCATGCTAACAATTAAGAGCTTCGCTACGCCGCCATATAAGCCTGAAAAAAGTATTCCTTTTGTAAACTTTTCCCAAATTAGAAAAACTATCTTCAAATTGACAATTCGTGTGGCCTTGGAATTACCCCTCCAATTATTATCCTTTAAATCCGATTTTCAGGTCAATCGCATAAAAAAACGTTTTTTCCATACTTAGTTTTCCCTACATTTTCGCACCTTGAGGGCGAATTTCTCTCTAATTATTTCGCATACTATCCTTTCAAATCGATTTTTAATACAACTGGGTAAAAATTAGTTTCATCCATACAAATTTTCCGGGAATTTTCCATCTTTTTTCTTTTTTATTTCGCAATCTATACTTAAAAACAAAGATTCATGAAAATCGGATGAAAACTGTATTTTGCATAAAGAATTTTTCCCGAATGTTTCATCCTGGTGGAGAATTTCGAATTATTTCGCATACTATCCTTATAAGCCGAGTTTCAAGTCAATAGGATGAAAAATAGTTTTTTGCGTGGAGTATTTTTCAGCTATTTTCTTTGTGGGCTGATTTTGGAAAATCGGAAAAAAAAATGTGCCCTATTATTTCGCATACTTTGCTTACAAACCGAATTTCAAGTCAATGGGATACAGAAAAATATGTTTACCTTACAATCTTTTCATCAATCAACCTTTTGCAGTTAATTCATTGTTTTGCACTTTTAAATAATTGATAACACATCTTCGTAGATCGTTCCTGAGCGCCCCTTGCAAAGATTCACTCAATTTAGACCAATATTTAATATACCAATAACACAAGGCAACACGCAAAAATCTCCGCAAACGCCATGCTCATTCACATTTTCGCTATATCTTGGAAACTGAGGGTGATGTAGCAAAACTGATAAAAGATTTGGAATCAGGTGGACCCAATTTCTATGGAACAATGACAAACATTTATGGATGCCAAAAAAAGTTGGATTTTGTTGCCTTGTGTAATTAATATAGCTGCCATATAACTGATCTGGCAGATTTGATCAAACTTTGCTGTTTCTAATGCTACTGAGCTGAAATTTGGCTTGCACTCATATTTTAAGCTGCTAATACGACTTACAAAATCTGTTTCGGTTTGGACCATTTTTTCATTTAACTGCCATATAACCGATCTGTTCGATTTGCACCAACTTTGTTGGATTTAATGCACTTGAACTGAAATTCGGGTTGAACACGTATTTTAAACGCATTTAGCGACTTATTGAATATGGTTCGATTCGGCATACTATTTCATATAGCTGCCATATAATTGATCTGACCGATTTGCACCAACTATGTTGGTTTTAACGCTTTTGAACTGAAGTTCAGTTCGTTATATTATTTTGGCGCTACCAAGCCAAAAATTGTATTTTAAATTTCTCTCAAGTAATAGCATTAATTTAAGCTCGAATTCAGCTGCAATAAGGTCGATTTTCTCGAAAAGGTGCAAGCTGTAGCAAGCAGTGTAGGTTACTTATTAATCTGCACACTTTCATTAAGAACTTTGCACTTACAACTTTTTGAAACGTTGTGCTATACTAAACTATTATTCTACGAAACCCAACTACACTATTTAGGGTTAACCTAAAACACACACACACATTAGTAACACACGGCACAATTGGACAAAAAACCTACAGTCTTAAATATGTAGACTAACAATTTGCATTTTACAGTTTTTCTTTTGCTTCTAACTCTTAAATCGGAAAGCGCTAAAAGCTAGAAAATATTAGCTACCAATTTCACAAAAAACACGTGGCACAAAAACAGCTAATCAAGAAAACAGTGCTGCCACTAAGTTTGATTATGTTACTTTTTATACCCGTTACTCGTAAAGTAAAAGGGTATACAAAAGTCGTGGAAATGTATGTAATAGGCAGAAGAAATCATTTCCGACCATATAAAGTATATATATTCTTGTCTGTGTCGATATAGCCATGTCCGTCTGTCTGTATGAACACCTAGATCTCAGAGACTAGAAGAGCTAGGGCAACCATATTATAAATGTACACTCCTATTGTCTACACACAGAGCAAGTTTATTTCAAATTTTTGCCACGCCCACCCCCGCCCCCACAATAAAAAATGTTGAATAACTAACACAATTTTTAAAAATATCGATCTCAAATCTAACACGTATATTTATATTCGCTATAAGCCCTGAAATATTGATAAAGATCGGATGATACATAGCCGAGCTATAAAATGTTGAATACTTTTCGGCACACAGGAAGGCTATTAAACATTTCCTTCCATGAGTAACGGGTATATCGAAGTCGGTTAGAGCCGACTTCAACTTTCGCTCTCGTTTAATCTAATATGAGTATGTTTAATCTAAAACTTCGTCTGTGCCGAAGTTTTTTACCCTTGCAAATGCTTTACGCAAGCATAAAGCCACCTGCAAAGGTAGATACGCCTTTGAGGGATCAGAGCGGAAAATGGGCCCGCAGCGACGAAGAAAAGGCAAATGTCTTTGCCCTTCACTTAAGAAATGTTTTCCAGCCGAATCCACCAACCAATGCATATGCACTGCCACTAATTCCCACTGCCGCACAGACTTACCCAATCAAAGTTCATTCGCTTGAAATAAAAAACGTTATAACAGAACTCAATCCCAAAAAAGCACCAGGACATGATCTTATTACGCCTAAAATGATTATGGAACTTCCAAGTCCTGCCATTACATATATCTCGAGATAACTTCAATGCCGTTCTGCGATGTGGATACTTTCCAATTCAGTGGAAGAAATCGACAATCATAATGATTCAGAAACCAGGAAAGGATAAAACACAAGCGTCATCATATAGACCCATTAGCCTGCTACCTTGCTTATTAAATGTATTTGAGAAGATCTTATTTCGCAAAATTGATACCCATGCACAAAATATAATTCCTTCACATCAATTTCAAGTCAACCGTTTAACTTCAGATATTCGGACTGCGTATGAGCACCACGAATACTGCTCTGCCATTTTCCTAGATGTTGCTCAAGCGTTTGACCGCGTTTGGTTGGATGGGCTTATATACAAAATTAGGACACTGCTTCCTCCAAATACACACAAACTTTTAGAATGTTTTGTCAGCAACAGAGTTTTTTCTGTTCGTCAAAATGAGTACACAACGGAAGAGTTCATCATTGGAGCCGGAGTGCCACAGGGTAGCGTCCTCGGTCCTTTTCTGTATGTATTGTACACTGCCGACATCCCAACAGACCCCCGACTAACAATGTCCACTTTTGCTGATGATACGGCAATTCTAAGCAGATCACGATGTCCAATTATCGCATGCAGACTTTTGGCAAGCCGCCTATCTCACGTGGAGGAGTGGCTGGCCAACAGGCGCATAAAAATTAACGAGCAAAAGTGTAAACACGTGACGTTCACACTCAACAGAAGCACCTGTCCCCAGATATCCCTAAACGCGACTATGATACCACAATCAAACGATGTTGTTTACCTTGGTGTCCACCTCGACAGAAGGCTCACTTGGCGCAAACACATAGAGTCGAAAAAACTTCAAATAAGGCTAAAGGCCAACAGCCTTCACTGGCTAATTAACTTCCGTTCCCCTCTAAAACTGGAATATAAAGTCTTACTGTACAAAAGCATCATAAAGCCTGTCTGGACTTATGGCTCACAGCTATGGGGAAATGCCTGTGCGAGCAGTGTGGATATCCTTCAAAGATCACAATCAAGAATTCTTAGAACACTCACTGGAGCGCCATGGTACATTCGCAACGAGTGTGTCCACAACGACCTGAGGATCCCATTGGGCGAAACTGAAATACAGCAACTAAAGCGCAAATATTCTGAAAAACTTCTAGCCCACCCTAATGAACCTGCACAATCTCTTACCCTGCAAGCAACGCATTCTCGCCTCCGAAGAAAAGATCTACCAACCCAGCGACTGAATTAAAGGGCCGCAGAACATAAACCAGCTCCAATAGGGGATGGTTGTACAATAGTTTCTAGATTAAGATTTGAAAAATTATTGTTAGTCTCATTAAGAGAAGATTCAATAAATACTAAAAAAGCTAAAAAAAAAAAAAAATGCTTTTTTTGAAATGTCAGAGTTTAAGATCAATAATTTTGCTAGATAAAACCCATTTTCCGACAGATACACATCTGATTTCAACCAAATTCTGCGAATCTTTTTGAAAACATATCATTAGCAAGCATTAGCATTAGCAATCGCCGAGTTTAAGAACGATTTACTTGAAAACCAAACAGTTTTCTCCACTAAGACCCATTTTCCGACCGATCGGTCCTATAAGATACAGTCATCCGATCCTGTCGGTTCCGACATATTAGCAGCGTGCAGCCACAAGAAGGCTCTGAGCTGAGGGAGTAGTTTGCTTAGAAACTGACAGACGGACAGACAGTCAGACAGACAGACGGACGGACAGAGCTCAATCGACTCAGCTCGTCGCCCTGGTCAAGAATATATATAGTTTATGTGGTCGGAAATAAATATTTCTATGCGTTGCAACCAACCTAGCATTTGGAAGATCATTAGGTGATTCCTCACCTTGGCAAGTCTTTTCGAGCCCATTTGATGATTAAAAAGAGATTGGTTTCATGTGCGATTTAAGGAAGACTCGAAAATGACTCTTGCATTTGCTTTAAACGTGATTCATATAAAATCGACTCGAAAAAGAATCGCAAATGACTCGAAAATGAGTCGAAACTGATTAGAAAAGCGGTTTAAAAACGACTCTTCATGTGGAGTCGCGGCTAGGGTACCATTTTCTCCCGACAAAAGTATCATTTATGTTCATTTTACTGAACAAGTTCACTTGTTCTTTTTTTCTAAGTGAGCCAAGTCACTCAAATTGCTCACTTGTTCCGTTGTTCACTTGTTCTTTATCAATTGTTCTTGTTCACTAAGTCAAGCTCGGATTTCAAAGGGGTGGGTTTCTGTAGCACCGATCCCTTTATTGTTTTTGTTGTTTCTGCATGGCTATTTTGTTCTACACGCATACCTAATTTGTGTGAATGTGCGTCGTTTTCTTTAGCGCTCACTCTCCCGCTCTCTCTCTCTCTCACGTATAGTTGTATCATGGTATAGTTCACAGTGGCCGGTGTGGCGCAGCGGTTAGTGTGTCGGCCTGCTCTGCGGGAGGCCTGGGTTCAATCCTGCTTCGGACCATCTAATAAAAAGTTTTTTTTCTTTCTTTAGAAAATAGCTTTTACTCATCCGGTCACCTTTACCCCAGCTATTGGCGCCAGCAGTGAAGTAACTAGCCATAAAAAAGCTTCTCAAACTTAATTGAGAGAAGCTCGGCTTGGCCCTTTGGGGCTGTAAAGCCAATTTAACATTTACAGCCCACAGAACAACACACAGACTAATACAGACGGAACGGAACAGCTCACAGGGCAAGACTGAGACAGAATAACTCACAGAGCAAGAAGTACTCTCTGAGCAAAAGAGACTGAGCAGCTCTTGGAACAACTCAAGAACAAGACAGACAGACTGAACAAGATAGATTGAACAAGATAGAGAATGAACAAGACTCGTTGAACAATTGAAGAAGATCATGTTCCCTTGTTCAGTTTAAGAAACAACTCAATTTTGTTCAATCACTCATGAACAACAACCAAACACTACTGCCCACACCCCACACCTGATTTAATGGCACCAAGTCGGCCTACACCAAGCTTTTAAGGCAAAAGCACCGAACAGTTGGGTTAGTTGAGCTTCTACCACAGTAATGGGCAATCGAGTGGCTCGCGAGCCGGAAGCGACTACTGCGCCATCGGCAGACACTTGTACAAAAGCTGCTTGTGCGTTATTGCTGTAGCCTTCGTTGGTTTCTTTCTCACTTTGTCATATGAGTTCCCGCATCCAACGATTATGCGCTATATTCCGTTCTAGTTACTTTTATGCGAAGTATCCGAAGTAATCAATGTTCTACAAATATAATTTAATAGATATAAAAAAAAACTTTTTATGTTCTATGGAAACCACGATATGCGTTCCCCAAAATGTTTGTTGTCCTACTCTACAACTTTTGGATCAAACTTTTACCAAGGCCGTACAACACAACCCTTACTCAATCGAAACTGAGAGTTACAAAATTTCAGTAACAGCACCGAAATAAATCTCGGATGCCAACTGCAGATGATGAGCTCACACCTTTGGCCGATGGCAGCAGCTGTGAGCATTTCACTTTGCAGCTGTTCCAATTTTTAGCGCAAATAACCCCACCGACCTCTTTTATGTTCCGGCCTCGGTTCATGCCTCTATGCTTGAGTTTTTGCTGCTTTCCCCCAACCCATTTTCCTGCCTCTTCGGCACACTTGTCAATATGAAAATGTAAAGGCCATTCCCCCTTCGGCTTATGCCCCACCTCGTCACGGCAACGCTCATGTTGCTACTTCTGGTTGCTGCTGCTGCTGCATTTTTTCGCTCACCTGAATGTTTGTTCAGTCAGAAAGTTTTGATTTATTTACGGCGCAAGTTTTACATTTTACACGACACTCGCCTCCAATTACACGTAGCTGCCTGCGCCGCTGCCAGGCAACCCTTCCACGAACTCATTTACACCTCAGCTGGCGACGCTGGCAACGGCAACAACCCTGAACATTGTGGAGGCAAGTAACAGTAAAAAAGTAAAACAGAAACAGAAATACTTTCCTTCAGATTTTAATCGCTCACGTGAGTCCTTTGCTTGTGTTTGCGTGCGTGTGTGTGTGTGTGTGCCTTTTACAGCATATTTAGTCGCAAAAGCGGATAATGTGTCGCCATGTTGATATCGCCAGTAGTTGTTGTTCTTGCTGTTGCTGTTGACGTGCAACGACGACGTCTTTGTCGCCGTTGCGCAGCTTTGAGGACTTTTGCATTTATAATGTAGCTGTAGAAAAATCCACCAAAGCATGGCCAACATGAATTCATTTGGAAAGCGAAATACGAATCTGATCAGAAACCAAATGTGATTATTAATCCTACTAAATCCACTTTTTTTTTTAGTAGATAACACTGTGCAACACTAAAAAATTGATCGAGTCGAAGTAAAAAAATTCTTAAAGGGTATAATTGTAGTATTAAAACCTTCGCTGGATTTGGTCTGGTTAGCTGCCGTTTTCTTTTTATTGTACTTTGAAGTTGTTAGTTTCTGATTGGGATTAACAACTCCATATCTCGTAAACTATTTGGAATTTCGCTTTGGCGTCTGAGAGAAAGTTGTTGCTTTTGGCGTGGCTTACAAATTATTCCTAAGTAGCAAGTCAAAAAAGTTTCAGCTTTATACTTAAAATTACAAAAATGCCTTAAGATCATCATGTTTTCCCTCATTTTGTACTGTTTTTCAACTTTGTCTTGAAAACTGTAACGAATTTGACTACACAATGCAGGACAAAAACGTAGCTTGGACTTAAATAAACAAACGATTGGAACTTACCAATTTCGTTCGATTGGTCCTTCATATAGTTACGGGCCCTTAAGAATGTAGACTTGTAGCCAAAACTCGAAAAATTGCAATTTTTGGTACCAATTGCCTGACACAGTTAAAATTTTCAATTGTTTTGTATTAAATCAATAAAATAGTAAAAAAAAGTAACTTATAAACCATACAAAAAAAAATGTAATTTTTTTTACTATTTTTTACCGAAAATACTCGATTTTTCGAGTTTTTATGACAGTTGTGCGTGCTTCTGGGCCTATAACTGTATAAAAGAGGTATTAAATGAAGTTGGTTTGTTCTAACGGTTTGTTTATTTTGGTCTAAACGTCAACTTTGTACTGTATTACTTGTCCAAATTTGTAACGGGTTTCAAGATGAAGTTGAAAAATTGAAAAAAAGTAGTCAAAACTCGTTTTTTTGGGCAAGTTTTGTAATTTTTAGTATGAAGATATAATTTTTTTGATTTTCTGCAAAGAAATGTTTTGTAGGCCAAGCCAAGAGCAAAAACTTTGACAAAGATATAAAAGCAAAAATCAAAATAGCTTACGAGATATGGAATCGTAAGTCCTACTCTGAAGCTGAAAAGTTCAAAGTACAGTAAAAAGAAAACAGCAGCTAATTAGATCAAAGCCAGACAGGGTTTTTATACTATCACATCATTTCACAATTTTTTGGTCTCGACGCGATCAACTTTTTTGAGTTCAAAAATGTGTCACAGTGTAATAACCAATTTTTCAATTATAAAGGCACCTTTGCATGTGAGTCAATAATTTTCCACTGCAGCAACATATGTTCGAGCTGAAACCTCACATATGTGCAATTATTAAACGCCAAACCAAATGGTAAATAAACAAATACTGAGTGAGCTTTCGATAATCGGAAAAGTCTTGGAAATCTTTCAAAGTTTGCGATGATTATTTCTAAATGATTAAAAACTTCTTTACGAATTGTAGGAGAATTATATTAATGGATAATTTTTTGACTTTTCCACTTAAATAGATACCACAAAAACCGAAATAATAAGATTTAAAGGGCTTTACTTAAAATGAAAATAGAAATTTAGATAACATTCTAATAACCTAAAAAAGCTGATAATTTAAATTTACTCTGTGGTTTGTTTGTTTATGGGTCATTCTATTATAAACCGAACAGTAAAAAAACTCACAATTTTTGATTTCAATAAAAACAAGAAAGAAAGTCGGTCAAGCCCGACTATAACATACTCTGTACCCTTAACGTCGCAGCTCGCATTTGCTCACGAGTTATACGCGCTCATCTCTAAGTTTCACTCTCTCTCTCTCTCTCTCTCGCTAAGGGTGCCGTTCAATAGAATGCTGTGGTGATGGGTGGGGGGGTGGGGGGTGTTTACTGGCCGTTTTTTGCTCATAACTTGAGTATCGTTCATCCGATCTTTATCATTCCTTCAGCAAATCGATAAATAATTTTGTTTACAATCTCTAGAAGGTACGAATGATCTATCTTCAAAACTGTAGGAGATATGACGTTTTTTCCAAATTGCGGGGGCGGGAGGGCTCGTGGCAAAAATTGAAAATAAACTTGATCTGCCTGCAAGTATAAGAAATATATGCCCCATACATGTCAAACCTCTATCTCTTACCATCTCTGAGATCTCTTCGTTCATACGGACGGACGGACAGACAGACCGACAGACGGACAGACGGACATGGCCATATCGAATCGGCTGTTGATGCTGATCAAGAATATATATACTTTATAGGGTCGGAAACGCTTCCTTCTCCCTGTTGCATACTTTTGCACAAACTTAATATACTGTATGTACCTTCGGTACAGAGTATAAAAATCCGAAATTAGATCTCGACAAGCCCACGATAACTTAATTTGCGGCTTTGCAATTTGTTAATTTTATAAACAGTCTCAAAAATCGTCAAAAATGGAAAAAAAGGGTTTTTTAAAAACTTGTTATCTCAGGTTTGGTTTATCGGACAGGTCTCGTGTTGATAATGCTGAATAGTATTTTACTGTATCTATCAAAATACATATTTAAAAACTTTTTAAACTATTTAATAATATTAAGTAATTGTTGCTAAAGTTTATATATAATTTGTTCTCACTGTTAACAACCGTATGGCAGCTATATGATATAGACGTCCGATCTGCCTGAAGTGGATATTTTTTTAAAAGCTTGATAAATATAAAGCTTAATTGCCAAGCTTGAGTCACATAGCTTTGAAACTAACATCGTGGCAAAGCTTTATTTAAGGGCATATTTCTGTGTGTTTATAACTTCAAAAATGAATATCTTTTAAACTATAAAAGTCTCCATCTTTTTGAAAAGACTGTAATTTAAGGTTTGTTTAGGGCAATAAAATATATCTTCTTAGAAGCTTTATCATGGTGGTTATCAGTGAGAAAAAATTATATACACAATTTAGCAACAATTACTTAATATTACTAAATAATTTATAAAGTTATTAATTTATTATTTTAGTAGATACATTAAAATACTATTCAGCAATATCAGCACGAGACCTGTCCGATAAACCAATCCTGAGAAAACCAGTTTTAAAAAACACTTTTTTCCATTTTTCCGTTTTAGACGATTTTTGAAATTGTTTATAAAATTAACAAAACATTGTTTTACAAAACCGCAAATTGCGTTTTGATGGGCATGTCGAGATCTAATTTCGGATTTTTTTTTATTGGCATCAAAAATGGTGAGTTTTTTAACTGTTCGGTTTATAAAAGAATGACCCGTATGTGACAGACAGTGGAGCGGGTTTC
This sequence comes from Lordiphosa magnipectinata, assembly GCA_037044535.1. NCBI lineage: Eukaryota > Metazoa > Arthropoda > Insecta > Diptera > Drosophilidae > Lordiphosa > Lordiphosa magnipectinata. The sequence goes on from JBAMBO010000971.1 coordinate 332,404, forward strand.
TTAAACAATTACAGACTGTTGTCATCTTCACCGACTTTAGTAATGCTTTCGATACGGTCAATCATAGGCTTCTTATCCATAAATTGTCTCGCTTAATGTAGATATCTTCCGATCTTTCAAACCGTAAACAAAGATGATTATTTAATAATTTATCTTCGGAGACAGCATGGGTTTCCTCGGTCGTTCCTCAAGGTAGTCACCTTCAATAATTTAATATTCGTTATGTTTATCAATGATATTATTAATGTTTTCAGATGATGTTAAACTGTCTATGGCGCTATCTTCTGCTCTTCCTGTTTTCAACTTGAGCTTTATAATCTTTAATCGTGGTGCAACGTTAACATACTCTATCATAAATCGAAGTTCACGTTGTTTTACCACACTAAACTTATTCTGAATACATTACACTCGGCAAAGGATTGAAGGGTTGGTGCTGATTCTAAATGATTTTCGTGTGCTGAACTCGAATCTGTTTTCAGAAAGGGTCCATCGTTTCAAAAATTTTAGTAATTTGGGTTTAAGTCTTAGAGATGGTAAGAGATAGAGGTTTGACATGTATCGGACATATATTTCTTATACTTGCAGGCAGATCAAGTTTATTTTCAATTCTTCATCAAAATAATCAAAATTTTTTTCGATTTGCTGAAGGAATGATAAAGATCGGATGAACGATACACAAGTTATACGCAAAAAAAGTTAACCGGCACCCCCTCCCTCGCTATTCCTGCCAACCAACGCTGTATTCAAACAAACACAATCTTTGGGGGAGAGAGAGAGAGAGAAACTTAGAGATGAGCGTATTATAAAAATATTGCAAGATAACCGCGTGACTCCTTGGATGTATTATAATATTATAGTCGGGGGCAAATGAACTGGTACAGAGTATGTTATAGTCGGGCTTGACCGACTTTTTCCCTTGTTTATAATATAAAGGTAAAAATTTCTTATTTTCTTAGTGATTTTGGCTTTTACGTCAATTGATATATTATTCAAATGTAATTCACCAACAATCCAGTCAAATAACGCTTATTAATTTCAATATCATTTGGCTTACCTCAAACTTGGCTTAAAATGCAAAATATGAAGCGAATGGGCAAAAAGTGTTAACAAGAAGTTTAAAATCACAGTTTAAAGCAAGGCTGCAAAGCTTCCAGTCAAAATTGACTAAACAAATAGCTGACTTCGTTAGCGCAGCAAAAATGCAGCGTGGCCACTTAAATATTTTTATTTACTGATTCGATGCACCCAATGTATGCCCTTTCATAATAATAAGTTAAATTCAAAATAGATACTACAAAAATTTACTTTACGCCAAAATAAAGGGAATCTGGGCCAATGTGCACTGTACGAAACAAATAAGTTTATTCCCATTTATCTCCCAAAAAAATGTTTGTGTGAAATTTCTTCGGATTTAAGAGTAGCCAGCAGTGTTCCCAGAATTTGCAAAAAATTATTGCTAGAAATAGCTAAAAATAAAGAAAAGTTGCTAAAAAAAAGTTGCTAAAAGTCAAAACTTACTAAATTATTGTTTTTAGAAATAATTTCCAATAAAAAGGTTAAAAAAAATTCTTTTTAAGAAGTTAAGACTACAAAAATACTTAAGCTGTCTTCTGCAAACAGCTCTAGAGTCAGAACTTCCAGGTTATTTCGGAGGTTCGGCTCGAACTGAATCGCCGCACAAACAATCATAAAATAGATTAGTTCTTAACAAAAATTTGCTAGTCTCAGTTTTGAGCTGATCTGACGGGAAAGTTGTGATTTCGTCATAATCAGGAAATGCATCTTCTGTGAATTTTTGGCTCGTTAAAATGCAACCTTAAAATGTTGCCGAGAAGTCAAAGAGGGGAATCATTTGCTATATCTGTGAAGTCCATTGTTCATAATAATATAAGGTTGTCAAAAAAGTCTTGCGGCATTTTTATTGAATTTTCAATTGTTCATAAAATTGGTTATAATAATGCGATTTAAGTCAAATATGCGCCGTTTTGTTCGATGACGAGTTCCCAACGAGATGCCAAATTCATAATGCCCCTCTTATAGAAGCTCGCTTCCCTATTGGCAAAAAACTCGGAGAGCCAATTTTCACAGGACTCTCTTGTGGCCAACTTCCGACTACCAAGCTCGTTCGCCATGGACAGAAATAGGTGGTAATCACTTGCAAAAGAACCTCCCATCCGAGCTCCCGGAGCTTCTGGCGCGTCACCAAAGATGTGTGTGGCCTGGCGTTGTCCTGGTGGAAGACAATTCGGCCTCTGTTGATCAAAGATGGCCTCTTCTGCATGAGTGCAGCATTCAAGCGGTCCAGTTGTTGGCAGTACAGGTCCGAATTGAGCGTTGGGCCATAGGGGAGCAGCTCATAGTGGATGATTCCCTGCCAATCCCACCAAACACACAGAAGAACCTTCCTGGCCGTCAATCCAGGCTTGGCCACCGTCTGGGCAGCTTCACCGCTTTTCGACCACGACCGTTTGCGCTTCACGTTGTCGTAAGTGACCCACTTTTCATCGCCAGTCACCATCCGCTTCAAAAACGGGTCGATTTTGTTGCGATTCAGAAGCGATTCGCATGCATCCATACGGGCAAAAATGTTTCTTTGCGTCAAGTCGTGTGGCACCCATACATCGAGCTTCTTTTTGAATCCAAGCTTCTTCAAACGGTTTATAACGGTTTGATGACTCATGCCCAGCTCTTGGCCGATGCTACGGCTGCTACTATGCCGGTCTCTTTCGATCAATTCAGCGATTTTATAGCAATTTTCGACGACAGGCCTTCCGGACCGTGGCGCATCTTCGATCACCTCTGCACCAGAACGAAAATGTTGAAACCATCGTTGTGCGGTGGAAATGGAAACTGTATCGGGTCCATAAACTGCACAAATTTTATTGGCAGCATGAGATGCATTTTTGCCTTTATCGTAGTAGTACTGTAAAATATGCCGTATTTTCTCTTTATTTTGCTCCATGTTTGCGACGCTATAACTCACGAACGACTAAAAACAAACAACAATGAATCAAACACGTGTTAGCGCGTGAAAAGAGCTTTCCAAAAAGCTCTAGCGTGAACCGATGCGACGAATACAACTAGAACTACGCGCTTGCAAAGACAAGCTTGCGGAAATACCGCAAGACTTTTTTGTTGTATATTAAATTTTAAAAAAACCAAAAATTCTTTCAACCATCCTTATGCTTTAAAACAGGGCTTCACACCGGTTATAAACCGAAACGGTTTGAATCCAAAATTCCGACTTTATTAAACTGTTAATCGAACTTTAAACGAAACCAAGGTAGAGAAAAATGCTGAACCACAACCTGTTACGAATCTTATTTTTCGGTTTGGTACAACAGAATTAAAGCCATCTTGAAAAATTGTTGTTATTTGTTCAATATTATGCAAGAAAGAATCGAAATCGTCAGGAAAGTATAGTTTCAAATTCTAAAAAGTCATTCAAGATAAACAATAAAATCGTCCAAAATAAACTTTGTTCAAAAGATGACGAAAGCTATATCTCCGACTTTGACGCTTACCAAAGTATTTCATATAATATAGAACCGACTAAATCGAATATGAAACAATTTTAAGCTATTGCGCTAGCTGTCTTTCAGTACCATCCAATGAATTCTTAGTTTTTAGAGCCTTAAAACTTATTTTGTCTGATCAAAAGTACAGAAATTCTGAAGATCATTTTGAATAAATAATCACATAAATTTCGTTTCTATTTAATTCAAAGTTGAACCGAACCAGAGATCGAAACAAAAACCCTTCCCAAAAAATTTGAAACTAAAATTTTGCGAATCATTACCATTGGCCATTGTCGGTCTAAGCCCGCGAATCGAAATTAAAAACAATAGTTGGCTGAATTCTGTTGAGCAATTTAGTCCTCAACAAGTTCAACGTAATCAGTGGGCACTAGTGTCAGAACACTGCAGGTGGGCCTTAGTACTAAAATAAGCCCCAATTTGGAACTTTTTCTAATGATAATGCCCTAATTCATCAGTGCTTACTTCTATTGTACTAAGAGGAAGTTCTTCAGTATAGAATGCTTAGGTGTTAGACGAAATTATTAGGCATTATTTTGCATTACAACTCAAAAGTAACAAAATAGCTAACATAATTTAAAAATTGCCAGATTTGTAGCTAATAGCATTTTCAAATAATTAATAGCATTTCCATTTTCAACTAAATAGCTAAACTGGCAGCACTGGTTGTCAGTTGAACCACCATATATAAAGTGGCAAGTTGTCGATTGCCAGACGGCATTGATTGAAGCTACAGACTGTTTTGAGATGAGGGTATCATTCATTGAAATCCTTTTGCCAATTTTCCAGAAAAATAACTGAAGAGTTCTAAGTCTTCGCGTTTTTGCGCTTTGATTCCTAGCCGGCACTTTCAGGTCCACCCTCGCACTTGCAATGCTTGTACTTGCACAAGTATGCAACAAAAAGTTTAGCTGTTTACCAACTGTTAATTTGCCTGAACAAAATCCATCGGTGATAACTTTCAAACTGTTCCTCGTCCTCACAACTTGTCGCTGACCTTGAACAGTTGTCCAAATCAACAGACGCACAAAACTATCCCCGCCAGGCGCTTCTTTTGCTTGAGCAAAACCAAAACCATTTTACCTCCTTAGACACTTTCCAAAGTGCCACACAATTCCTTCGGCCTTCGTCTTTTGGTTTTGCCTTTGCCTGCGTCTAATACGCTTTTGGGCAAAGTAACAGTTGCTAAAATGTTTTCTATTGTTTTCACGCTCAACAAAAGGCAGACAATTAGTTTTCTTAAGCGACAAATCAAGTGGAAATTAAGTGGTGGCGGGCCAGGACCAGGACCCAAGCCAAAGCCGAAGCGTTGAGCTTGTTTGTGGTTGAATGGGTGATTGGGTGATTGGGGGGATGGTGGTGGTTCTCTTAGCTGGTTAAGGGGCGCGCGCGAATGATAACAAAACAAAAGTGGATTATTGGCTCTCAAGCATATAAACAATAGCATGTGCTGGTAGGAGCATGTGTCTGGTCTGTGTGTGGGTAGTGAGGGGGGTGGCTCTACAAGCAATAAGATTGCAACGAAATTTCGAGTATAACACTAAATATGGCCATAATTTCCTTCGCCATACAAATAGGGGGAAAGTGTTCCCATATAGCCGGGACATCAACCGTTTCGAACTTAAGCACAGCGCATGCCTGAGAGCGTTGATGGCTAAACTGTTCGTTAGTTCGACGCTCGTTCAACGAACAGGACGTGGCTGGCGAATTTTATGTCGTTCCTGCCGTTCGTTGGCCATAAGGATGCCGAGCGGTGGCAACGTGGCAGCGACGCCAACAGAATAACGGGAAACTGCCGATGTGTTGACTATTTGTGAGCCAGACGAACGCGCTTCGCATTCAGTTTGAATTGTGTCCTCGTATAGAAAGGATATTCGTTACATTGTTGTTAAGTTGTTATTATAATTTCTCAAAACCAAACCAAACCGACTCAAAACCAAGCCAACTGCTCGTACAACAACTTGAAAAAGAGTATTTTGAAAACAAGATCAAAACCGAAAAGTAAGCAGTCGCGTTTATAAAAGTGATGGAAAAATAACAAATAAAATTTAAAAAAAAAATTTAAAAAACTCAAAATAACAATAACTTTCAATAAAAAACAAAAAATCATTTAAGATAATTTATTTAAAGTTTTAAGTTTTGATAACAGTGCCAGTTTAGTGAGTGTGTGAATCAGTGCAGTTTGTGGCTCCATTTTTTTTAGGGTAAATCTTATCACAAATTCTTAAGATATAAATAGTATTTATATATTTAGAGATCAGGTTCCTGCCTTGCAACCCAGCCAAGCATCGATTTTTGTCATATTTCCATAGAGAATGACAACGTTTTTTGTCTGCTGTTGTGTTGTGTTGTGTTTTTTTTTGGGCACATTATGTACAACAACAACACAGCCTGCCACTTCGGCTTATGTGCCACATAAACCGACAACGACCAGCCAATAAATGCTGCCAGCCAGTCAGCCAGTCAGCCAGCCAGGGAAAAAGGAAACTGCAGCTGTGTGTGTGTGAATCATACACTCACACTTCCCAGTTAGATGGCCGCGAGTGTTTCCGTGTATTCCGGCTTGCACAAATAAAAATATAAGTTTATATTTATACATAACATTTGTCCGTCCGTCTGTCTGTCTGTCTGACATTGCGCGTTGCGCTATAAAAACCGGAAGCGTTAGACTGACTGAAGCTGCGCCTGATCCTGACACTTGCCAACACTTGGGCTTGGGGCGAGTTTCAGAGTTTTTGTAGGTTTGTTGGCACTTGTACGCTGCTGTTTTTATTTTTATTGTTATAAACATTTTTTTATATTTTTTTGTCTGCCTTTTGGCACTTACGCATTGCGTTACGCGCTCTGCTGGGCCATCATCTCAGGATTTTGGTGTCGGTTGTCAAAGAACTCGCACACATATCGTTAAATATTAAATTTAATTTTTCAAATGATGTGTGAATGGCTTAGGCTTGTGATATATGATGAGGAGATGATGATGATGATGATGATGGCTGTTATCCTGGCAGTGGCAGAGTGAGAAATGTAATTGCACGTAGGAAAGTGATAAAGATTTGTGCCAACATGTTGGGTACTTTTTGATGAAGGAAGAAATGGTATTTTTTTGTGAGTTGGAAGGTCGATTGCACAGGCAGAAACTGGTAAATCTATAAGGCAAGAATTTCAATATTGATGAATTCAGTTTGTTAGTTTGTGATGAAATCACTACTGAATCCAGTACTGAGTAGTAGTCCTGCATTGAAAGTGCTTACGGTTTTTGGAATCACAGAATCTATGCAATGCTCCCCTGCTTTTTGTCTATTTATCAAATTAATCAAATTAATTACTCAGATGAGTTAAAAATTTAGTTCGGCTCTATATTTCATTTAAACAGGATTGCCGTTCAAAAGCCATCCGATTTCAAACTGTTTAAAATTGTTTCTATTTATGTAAAGTATCGTGCCGAACTGAATTTTTATCTCATCCTGAGTTTAGGCATTATCATTTTCTGGTTTCTGTTTAACTGCCAGAAAGTATTGGTGCTAAATTCTTAGACTGTTTTGAATATAAACAAGAACCTGTGCATTCATACAACAAAACTAATTAATGATTGGAAAAAAGACTTGTGTGTTGATGACTTTCTCTAGTAGCCATCGTAATATTTAAACACAAACTAAGGACCGATTTCTGTTCTCCCAGATATGTTATTTGTTACTTTATGTGACAGATAGCTCCATGTAGAAGATGAGAAATCGGCCCTAAAACAGTTAAGGTTAAAGCCAAGGCTGCAAAACTCTAAAACACTACAGAAAGTTTGGTACACAAGATAATACCAGGGCTGTTCACCCAAAGAAAATTTTCGAAACTCCCGTACGAATTTCAAGGTATTTGGTTGAAGGTTTTGGTTTAAAACTTGGCTTAGCGAGTAGGTGTTCGACGCAGGCTCAGAAGATCAAATCAAAAAATAAAGATTTTTCTTTAATAACTTTTATCAACCGGACACCTTTACTATTTTTTGTTAACTAGGCCGGAAATGTCTTTTCAAACTTTGCCCTTCAGATTCGGCTTGAAATTGTAGGTCTCTTACTCTTGTGCGAAATCTCGGCTTGTGGACCTCTGGCTTGTGTAAAACCAAATAATAAAAAACAAAATTTTGTTTCTTTCAAATAATACTCAAAATATTAAATTACAAAATAAACACTAGATAGTAGGTGAGATTAAAATTTGCTACGCCTAACCGAAATTAAGGTACAGAGCATGAACAAGCTCAGCTTTTTTTAAACGTGGTTTGAATCAGCATTCGATTCACATATAAAGGTTCGGTTCCTTAAATGATTCAACTATAGTTCATAACGTCTTTTAATGTTGAGACCAGTTTTACTTTATTCTCTTGCGAGACTCTAGCTTTTTATGTTTAGTATCAATAGCAAATAACATGAAAGTGATTTATTCATAGCACACGCAGATCAGAGAACGACTTTCTGGTACAGAAACTTTTTGTCTGCCCAACTGAGTTTAGAATAAATATAATTGTTTGATATAATTATAAGAAAAAGTGACTTAAGCTATTTTTGAAACCATAGATAGGGAAAATTTGCAAGACCCAGAAGTTTTAATTAAAGCTTTATACTAAAATAAACTTGTGAAAAATCTGGACAATTGACAATTGTTTAAACTTTTCTGCTAGCAAACAGCATTAAGCTAGCAGCAAATCGACAGAATCGTTTAAATTAAGTGGGCCTCTTAACAATTTATGATAAAATGTTAAGCAACAGTACTTAGGTTTAATAGAAACAATATCAAATTCAAATTTCGTATTCAATCATATTTTTGGGAACCGCACTGACAAGGAAAATCTGTCGAAAAACCTAAGTAAGCTTGCATAGAAATTGTGATATCTATTGAAGTTTATTTAGCAAAATTAACTAGCTTGAAGTGTGAAAAAGACCAACTGATTAAAGCAATGATTGTAAGGAAAGGCTGTTGGCAGTTATGCATTCTTTAGCGAAAAGCCTACTGATGACACAAGGCAACAAAATTAGACTTTTTTCACTATTTTAAAGGGTTAATGGTGATTCTAGATGATTGTCTGTTTTCAGAAATGGTCCATCACGTTGAGATTTTTAGTAATTTGAGCTTAATGCTGCCAAAATATGTTTTTTATGACCCTTTTTAGACGCGTTTTGTGTTTTTGACTTTTTTTTTGGTATTATCTTAAGTTACTATTTGTTAACTTTGAAATAAACTATCTCAAAAAATTGTACGATTATTTTAAGCGAAGATATACCATTTTGAATACATATAATAAAATAACAAAATTGTCTACTGCCCAAAGTTATGCCTTTCAAAAACAGTAAAACAGGCTAGTAATTTTTATAGAATTTCAATGAAAATTTTCAACTACACCCATTGCATACAACAGCAACAATATATGGGATTTTATTTTTATAAACGTATACAATTACGAAAAATGGTATGTCTTCATTGCAAAAAATCGTAGAAATGTTTGGAATAGTTTATTTTAAAGTAAGGAAATATTTGTGTAAGATAATTTAAAAAAAAAAGTATAGGTTCCCCACAAAACGCGTCTAAAAAGGATCATAATAGGCATACTTTTGCCATTACTAAAAAAATCCCGACGTGATGGACCATTTCTGAAAACAGATTCATCTAGAATCACCACCAACTTTTCAATATACTGGAACAAGTCTAATTTTGTTGCCTTGTGTTATGCATTCATTAGCGAAAAGCCTACTGATGATTGAACCGGAAGGTTCATAAAACTGTACTGGATAGGCAAACAGCTTTTTTTTGTATACAATGCATAAGTTGCTTAAATGCTACTTTTTCGGACCTCGAGCCAGCAAAATTCGCTAATTAAACATTAGAAAGGTAGCCAAATTAATTACAAGACTATAGAAGTTTATGTTTAAGTAAGATGACCAATAAAATGGGATGCCATTGAACTCAAATTTATTTGATAGAATTTTTTATTAAGAAGATAGTTTTCTTTTTTGTTTTACTGTGGTCATAATTCAACCGAGAGTCAACGTTCACCCAATATTGGCATACTTATCGGGGCATAGCTTAAAAATTTAAATTCTTGTTTAAATAAAATGCTGATCAAAGTTCCTTTTAAGTAGCCACACAGACAAACTGCTTTCAGTGAATTCTGAATAACAAACTGTTCTAGGAAAAATATAATCTCTAGAAATTTGTTAAAATTAATTTAAAAAAATTCATAAAATTTGAAATCAAAATGAGAATTTGCAGTGTTCGCAATAGAAATAATTTTCTTTGCCTTATTGCGTTGTCTTATGTCACTGCTTAAGCATTTAATATATTAGCCACTCGAAAAACTGCACTTGTACGATTCAACAGAGTTTCCCATATTCATTTTTACTTTTATTTAAATAAAATATACATTTTTTTTTTTCATTTCCAAAGCAATCCTGTTCAAAAGTCAACCACACTATCTACATGGTGTGCGTGTGAGTTTGAATGAGAATCATTCAAAAAAACTTTTCCAAAACAAATTACATTGGTCTGTGATAAGTGAAGGTCAAGCTAAAATTTTACTATACCAAAAATAAACAACATAACAAAAAAATATTCAACGAACGCAAAAGGAAAACCACAAAAAGGCAACTTTTCAAATTAGCAAAATTGTAGAAATTATTTAACGCATCAAATGATTTGCACATAAACAACCAAAGTGCGGTTTCACACACACACACACAGAGAGAGAGAGAGACACGGGCAGCTGTGTTGAATTTATTTTGCCAAATTATAATACAATTTATATCATCAACTGCGAGGCGACCCGGCGTGGCACTTCATTAAACATCAAAGCGAGCTGCGTGCTACCGCAAAACGTGCAAATTCCACACCGCAGCCGCTGCAGCAGCAAGTGCAACTCGAACAAACAAACTAAAAAACCATGTTGGCCATGCCCACTCTGATGATGCCAGCAACTGCACAGATGACGCTCAGCAGTCAGCCGTTGTCGGTGGGCAGCGCCCATGGCAAGCCGTACGAGACGAAACTGCTGGCCATACACCAGACGCATCTCCAGCAGCAACAGCAGCAGCAGCAGGTGCCCACCCCACAGCAGCAGCAGCAACAACAGCCGAACGGCAAGCTGCCCCAACAGCAGACGCAGCAAATGACAATTGTCACCACGCAGCAGCAGCAGCAGCATCCCCAGTCGCAGTCGCCGCATCTGCAGCAGCAGCAGCAGTCACAGCAGCAGGCTGCAGCCGTGGCTGCCGCAGCAGCAGCTGCCGCTGCCCATCATCAGCAACAGCAGGCGGTGGCCGCTGCAGTCTGTGCTGCCCAGCAGCAGGCGGTGGTGGTTCAGCAGCAGCAATATCAGATCCATTCCCAGCAGCAGTCGCCCCAGCAGCAGGTGCTCAGCGTCTCGCCCAAGCAGGGTAAGCATTTAGCATAGATTATGATAATAGATATGAGAGGCATTGCCACACTTTGGAGCACTTATCGATTGGCTTTTATTGCCAAGTCCTTACAAACTCTGCCCGAGTTTTACGAGTAGCTGGCGCACAGTTCGAGTAATGTTTTTTATGGTTTCGTCGTAAAAGTCGGCCAAGCCTCTAATAGCTGTCTAATGTTATTTGGTGTTTGTCAAAGTTTACTTTTCCACTTACGCCCCACGTATACACGGATACCTTAGCCGTGGCTAGCACAATTATAGGTGGAGAGGTGTCTGCCACAGGCGCTGTTAGTGTAGTTGTTGTGTTAAATCAAATAGAAATCAATTTGAAATTATTGACAATTTCCACATTGGCATTGGCTCGGCAAGTCAATTCAATTCGATTTGATTCTGATTTTGTCATAGTTGGCATTGTGACTAAACGAAAGGCAAACACACACACACACACACACACACCCAGACTTGGGAGGCCAAAGCAAATAGCAAAGAAACTACGGCACCGTCTGCTGTTGTTGTTGTTGTTGTTTTTTTGTCTTTTGTGCAACGCCCACACTGAGGACTGCACTAACCAAACAAACAGACGGCCGCCAAGACGCAGACGGAGTCGAGACACTGAAGTGCCTGGGACAGCGCGGCGTATACGTAACATTTAACGCACGTCCACACTTGACCAGTTGGAAATCGAAACGAAGCACAAACTTTCTTTCTTAACAAAAAAGTTTGCTGCTGTTGCCTTGTGGCAAATTTGTTTTTAAATTCGTGCAGCTCTCGTCGAGTGTCTGTGGAAATTTTCAATTGAATTCGTTGTAAGATGCAGAAACAAATTGCCAACGAAGTTGTCGTCGTCGCTCCCCAAAGCGGCAGCAGACAAAGGCGCGTTTGGCTTACAAAGTGCCCGAAAGAGTCCATGTCGTGCTTTGTTAAACTCTGAGGACGTTGACTGATGCGTTTGCCAGGCAGCTGGCACAGCTGCCAAGTTGTTCGCCGGCCAACAACTTTAAGCAGGTGATCGATTTTTCTCTCTGCCACCTTCGCCAAGAACTGTTGGGCAACTTTAATCAAATGACTTTAAACCGTTTGCAGGCAGCGGGCGGCACCTAAATGGCCTTATTTAATGGGCCGCATTTAAATTTATGAAATAAATCATGCGTGTTGATGAAGCCCATTTAGAGGCTTCCTCATTGAAATAATTTTATAATTTTTTTTCTAGCCATTGCATGAATTTGCATATTTAATAGTTCTGAAATTTGTGATTGAATAAATGGACGTATGAAAATATTATAAAATGAAGCGATTGCTGTTGTAAGTGAACATTTAAGTTTAAAATGATTTTGTTTAAAACTAAATAGGCGATAAAAATTACGCTAATCAGCTTTTTCGGAGCTGATTTCTGGTCAACAATCGGTGGAAATTGTGCAACATTTTTAACGAAAGAATTTGATTTATTTAAAAAAAATTACAAAGTATAAAAGTAATTTATTTAATGACAGTAAATTTTAGGAAAAAAATATTGTATTGTTAAGGCTTCACTACACTAAGCAATAGCCAAAATGCTGCCTGGCTGAAAGTGATGTTTTTTCTGATGCATTTGAGGTCTCAAATAACAAAAAATATATTTGCTTACGAATGTTTCATATTTAACATATCTTTCCTACATTTATTATAGCTTAAGCTAAGGTGCTCAAATTTTGATGAAATCGTGGCTTTATAGCCATGATTGCCGATTCTAGTATGGCGGAAAAGTTAACTTATTTTGTCTATTTTTTTCTCACCCAACCCAATAAATAATTTCGGAATTTAGGTTTGCTGATTCGAACGAAAATTTGCCAATATGATTAAAGGCAGTATCCACGGGACGCCAAAAATTTCTTGTGAAAAAGCAAATTCTTAACAGAGTCTGCTAAGCCTATGTTAATAACACGATAAAACAGTTTACTCTGTCGATAAACGTTTCAAAGAAACCTTGCGCTGCTCTGGCGCTGTTAAATATGCCTGCGAACTTTAACACCTTGCAGGATTATGAATATAACATATTTAGGGCCGATTTCTCTTCCTCCAGATAGCTGCTATGTGTCAGATAAGCTCACAATTTACTCTGCTATCTGTAAGTTTATGTGACATATAGCTCTATGTAGAAGATGAGAAACCGGGCCTTAATGTACTATTTTAATATATTTTTATTATTAAATGAAATTAATAATAAATTGATTGTTCTTATCATTATGCCTCTTCCGACATTTTCCTTAAAATTGTGTCTGGCACAATCAATGGCATTAAATGCAGTTCGATGTAGTCCCGAGCAGCGGCACTTAACGAACACCTTGCACTTGGCTGCCACGGCAAAGATTTCTATCATCTCGATTGGAAAGTAATTCGCGCATTTCTGGCAATTTGTCTCCGTAAATTTGGTCAGGTCAGCATGATGATCTTTTGGATGTACTGCTGTAGCATGTGTGACTTGGCGGCGTATATAGCTCCGCTGAACTCGAAAATGGTATTGGGCAGCGGTCCCTGGGTGGTTACATAGTACATGGCCAAGTATTCGGGGCCCTGTCAGGGAAACGTTAAGAAATGGAAGTGATTTATGAAGTTGAAGTTTGATGCCATGATATAATTAGCATGGATGTAGGGCACATCTTCGTTGCCCGATCCGCTTTTGCTCGCTCACCTTCAGGAGGTCAATTGTGGCTGCACTATTCGCTATACTTCCGCTTGATAGGAGGACAGCAGTTCGCCTCAGCAGTGGCCGTTTTACTGTCTCGATCATTGAGCACCGGCGGCTTTTCAATGATTTTCCTTTTGGTCTGATAGCTGTGATCGAAGACATAGTTGAGGCAAACCAAATTTAGAACTGTTTGAATGCTGGCCAAATAGATTTTAGACTCCTCGCTGGTGGTTTGTGGTGACCAGACCGTGCTCCGGTCCGCCGGTGTTCTCTGACGGGTTTCCGAGTGTTTCTTATCCGCCAAGTCCCGCACCTCGATCTTCACTTTCATGGCGTTTATCAGATTCAGCTTGTCCGCTCTTGAAAATGCCATTAGGCGACGTTTTCTGCCGGAACCTTTTTTAGTTGCGCTCATTTTCAATTTGGCCTTTCAATTTCAGCGCACAAATTAGAATAAAAACCTATTTTGTTCACGTCTCGGCAAAAGAGAAGCGTTAACAGCACTTAAAGGCAATGTTAACTTTGTACATATCGTAGTGAAAAACTTAAGCATTTTTCGCGATTGATAGAAACCGAGTATGAAACGGCCACACGAAAAAATTCCTCAGCAGTTTTTATACTCTGTACCGAAGGTACACAGAGTAGATTAAGTTTGTGCAAAAGTATGTAACAGGGAGAAGGAATCATTTCCGACCCTATAAAGTATATATATTCTTGATCAGCATCAACAGCCGAGTCGATATAGCCATGTCCGTCTGTCCGTCCGTCCGTATGAACGAAGAGATCTCAGAGATGGTAAGAGATAGAGGTTTGACATGTATGGGACATATATTTCTTATACTTGCAGGCAGATTAAGTTTATTTTCAATTTTTGCCACGCCCCCTCCCGCCCCCGCAATTTGGAAAAAACGTCATATCTCCTACAGTTTTTATGATAGATGGTTCGTACGTATATCTAGTACTCAAAATTATTTATCGATTTGCTGAAGGAATGATAAAGATCGGATGAACGATACTCAAGTTATGAGCAAAAAACGGTCAGTTAACATCCACCACCCACCCCACCCATAACCTAAGCATTGCGTTCAGCAGAAGCAATCTTAGTGAGAGAGAGAGAGAGAGAGAGAGAGAGAGACTTAGAGTGCGCACTGCGTTGTGCGTTGTGTGTTAACTGGCCGTTTGACTCGTGACCAAATGCGAGCTGCGACATTAAGGGTGCAGAGTATGTTATAGTCGGGCTTGAGCGACTTTCTTTCTTGTTTTTATATAAAGTTTTTCATTTCGCGGACACCGCCCTAAAGGGGACAAGGTTTTGATTCAAAAATTGGTTTTAGTTTTACTAGAAAAGCATTTAGTGTGTTTGATATTATAAAAAATATAATACTTGCGTCATAGATATAATTTTTGTGTAAATTGAAACGACTTTCTACTTTGTCATCTTTTGGAAGTGAACTCGACTTAGGCCAACTCTATAACAATTTACATCCAATGTGTATTTTAGCTTCTTGCTTTTGTGAATTAATTAATTATTTTTGAAGTCAAGGATCAAATTGTCAAAAACTATAAGTAATGTTCTTATTACCTTTCCTAAGCGTCTTTCTAGTATTTTTAATAACTCAACAAACAACAAAATTTCAAGATTTCAGAATGCCTCTAAGTTGGTTTTTAACCAACATTTTCCGAAATGTTGTTCGATTCAAAATGTGAATTTTGGGCTTGAACCGTTTAAGTTCAAAATCGATTTGTAGCATGGAAATAAATACTCATAACAAGACCTCAAACTTACGGTTTTGCATTAAGAAATTAATGATTTACTTTAAAACGAGAAAGCCAAGCTAATTACGTCTCTGCCGAAGTTTTTATACCCTTGCAAATGCAAATGTAACAGTTTAAGAACGCTTACATAAAAATCAAAAATTTTTCTAACTAAAACTGAAATTTGATTTCGACCAAATTTCGTGAATCTTCTGGAAAACATATCAAAATAACAATCGCCGAGTTTAAGAAAGATAAAATTGACACCAAAAAAGTTTTTCTCACTAAAACTCATTTGCCGACCGATCGGTCCTATGGCAGCCTTAAGATATAGTCATCCGACTTCGACCAAATTTTGCGAATGCATTTGAAAGCATATTCAATTAGTAATCAGTGAGTTTAACGACGCTAACATAAAAAACAAACAAAATTTTGTACTAAGACTCATTTTCGACCATAAGATATAGTCAACCGATGTCGAGAAAATTTTTCAAATTAGTTTGACAGCGTTTAATATTAAGAATCACCGACCTTAAGAACGATTTACTTGATAACAAAAAAGTTTTTTTCACTAAGACCGTTTTCTGACCGATTGGTCCTATGGCAGCTATAAGATATAGTCATCCGATTTTGACCAAAATTTGCAAATCTGTTTGAAAGCATAAAAATTATGCTCTCTTAATTAACATAAGGGACATTTATTAAACATTTCTTCCCCTGAGTAACTGAAATTTCAAAGTCGGTCAGGGTCGACTTTAACTTACGGTTTTCTTTTTTTTCTATTTTCAGTTTTGGGTAACTTTGGCTTCCCTGTAGGTTAATAAAAAGAGTTCAATTAAGACTTTGAAGCTGTTTAAATATTTTTGGAAATTTACATTGTAGGAAATTCGCGAACGTGAAAGTTTTTTGTTAAATATTAAGCGAGATTCAAAACTGAAAGTGCTGGATCAGAGCTTTAGTGAACCACAAATCAGTCGTTTTGCATCTGTGTTTGAAATCATTTCAGCATGGCCTACACAGAGAGCCGCTGTTTCATTAATTTATATAAGCTAAAACATCAAACAAATATTTTTGCGCTTTGCTGCAAAAGGGTTTTGCTGGCTATAATCCTAATTAATCTCATGTCACTGACACTGAACTGCTCTTTCTCCCGCTTTCCCTCTCTCACTCTCTGTCTCATTCTCTATGGATTTGAAATGAATTCAACTGGCGGCGGGTTTCAAATTAATGCATTTCACGCTTGCATAAGCACACACAAAGGTCCCCATTCGCCCACTCACTGACTCAGTGACTCACTCCTGGCGATAACGATTATGATGATGATTATTGACAGCAGGCGCCACATTGGCATGGCATGGCGAATGCATTTTGTCAACCTTTGTTCGTCCTGGATGGCGATGGCCGTTATGGTCATTATTGTAGCCGTTAAGTGCGATTTGCAGCCACGTTCGCTTCGCTCTAAGTTTGTGTAGTTATGCTTTAAATATGTCAGCAGAGTCCTTGCGCTTCCTTTGCTGTTATTGGGCTCGAGGCAAGGACTGGAGGACTGGAGCAGCAGCTGCTCAATGGATTTTAAAATTGAAAGCCATATATCAATTGACTAGTCGGTCCATTTCCACACTCAGTTGTTGTGGCTGCTGTTGCGCTTTTTCTTATGGGCTTTCATTTATTTGCTATTAACCTGTCATTGTTCATTTTTATTATTGTCCGCTCTTTAAGCCCGCCCTTTGGAGTCTTTGTCTGCTGTTGTTGCAATGCTGTCTCGCGGCATTTTCCGGCACTTGGCAGTCCTCTCTCTCTGTGTGTGTGTGAGTGTGTGTGTTTGTGTGTGCGCTGGCTTTGTGTGCGTGTGCAATAAATTGTTATTATCGCCACGTTGCAGCATGTCGTTGTCCCTTCGCCTGTCCTCCGTCTTACCGTCGCGTCGTCGACAGGCAAGCCAAAAGATTTATAACTTTTATTATTATCGAAGCTTATTTGCCGTTTAATACTTGCCGCATTTATCTGGTCGGACTCAGCTTTCTATAGTTTACGACTGGCGAATCAATCATACGCCATGTTGACGCCAGCGTTACCTGACAACGTCTCTGGCCCCAACTGTCGTCTTGCATTAATTTTGCACCAACAATAGTGACACTCATTGATGTTGGCTGTCGTTAAGGTCTTTGCTTGGCTGTCCATTCGCTGCCAACTTTTGGCAAGAGTGCAGCTTATCAAGCATAGGACTAGATAGGAGAAGAGTATATCGAGCGGACTGGGAACGAGAAGTCCTACAAGTCGCACACAATGCTGCAAGCCGGTCACTTAATTTACAGTGAGGCCAGAGTGGGCGACAGATTAGTATGCTTCTCGTGGTCCGTTCATTCCGTTGGCAGTGACGTTCAGCGTTATTAAGTGGAGCGAGTCCCGAGTCAGACCCATCTCAGACTCGGACAGAAGCAAAACTTTTTACAGACATTGCTTTGGTTCCCGCTGTGGGCTTAGCTTTGTCTCCCTCTCTCTCTCTCTCTTTCTGTTCTGCTGTGTGCCTACTCTAGCCCCTTTTTTGTTGTTTTTTTTTTTAAATGCCAGCAAACAACAAAAGCAGCATAAGGCAGTTTGGACAGCCAGGATGAGCATACAACTACGTAGCTAATACTTTAGCAGCCGGATTAGGTTCAATTGGAGCGGGCGACGAGGCTGCACGGTGAGGCAGTAAAAAATCTCAAGCACATACACAGCGAAAGCACAAGGCACACGGAGAGAGGACAAACTGTTGTTCCAAACATTAAAGTTTAAGCGTTGGTAAACTCCTACAGCTTCCGCATAGTTGGACTTCATGGCAGACATAGTGGGACAACAATGGAGGGTTTTTTTTTGTTTTAAACGCAGTCCAAACGGGTGTGGTCGAAAAAGGTGCGTTTTAGCAGTTGGAGTTACCTGAATATGCAGCAAGTAAACTTCATAATTGTGCATACTTTTTTAGCGGACAATATTTCTAGTATTTGATCGATCTTGAGAGAAAAGTTTGAAACTCAATTTTCCGTATGACTAAAAACTCTATGAGCGTAGTAGAGATTGGCAACAACAATTGAAGACTTTTGCTTAACTGCAAAAGTGTGAAAACATTTTCTCAGCCATGGCCCCTGGGGGCCGAACACATTCGGCAATTCACACCGAATGCTTGCCGAAGTCATGCATCAATATATGTTAGAGAGGGAGACAGTCACATTTCGCGCTCTCTTCTTGGGGAACCCTGCTCATAGCTACCAGGAGCCGAACATGGTCGTGTTTTTACGCAAACGCGAGCCGAACTCATGATTGTGTGAGTCGGTGAACACTGAATTGCAAGTAAAACGGCCGTAAACTTTTTGTCCTCTTCAATCCGGGGGGCGAAGACATTTCGCTATTTACACATTTACGAGCCGAACCCATGCCGAAGCTGAGGCGAAGAGAGTAAACGCCTAGTCGTTAGCTAGCTTTCGCTGCGGTCAGATCGAAGCTGATTCACGGCTCTTTATTATTGCACTCCAGTACACTCTCACTTTTTGGCCACGCTCTCGTTGACCAACGCTGCGTTAATGCTATTATAAGCTTACTCTCTCGCCCTCTCAGCATAAGCTCTGCACGCAAATAGAGCAACTCGAGTCCACACCAATCAAATTCTTCTTACGATCTTCTTGTCACTCATATGTTTTTGACACAATAAAAAAATGTGTCTTTCGTCACCAAAAACTTGTTGACATTCTTTGGCGAAGCTTGATTCTAGCAAAAGCATGTAGTAAAACCTATGCGTATGCCACTCAAGCGAACGTATAGCTGTCAGACCGTACCAGACCACAACTTGAACCGATTTCTTTGCAAGGGTGAGACCTCTCCATAAATATCTCTGCTAAATACTGACGATATATTAGCTGAAAAGAAAGCTCGTGCTTTCTGTCTTCCTTCTTCTGTCACCAACTGCTGTAGTTGAGTTAGCTGAGATCACTTAAAAAATTATTCTCAAAAAAAAAAGAGTCGAAGTTTTCTTCAAGAAATTTGGCACATATCTACCTGCCTTCCAAAGATGCCCACTCTTTTTTATATGACATTTTCCAGCTGCACATGGGGGAAATTTTAATTATTTCCCACGAATAATTGGGCCACGACTTCATCCTTACCCGCCCTTTTTATCCGATTAAGTAATAAAAATGCGTGGAAATATATATAATACAAGATTTCATTTAATTTTCATCACATTTTTCTTCCTCCAAAACAATATTTTCAACGTCGTCGCCAAGTTCACAATCATCTTCATCTGAAGATGTTGAACAATGTAATGATAGTTAGCCATGATGTAGTTTTGCGTTACTTTGGTCACGGATGAACTTAAGCTTGGGTCAACATTGGGAGTCTTTCGGCTAGGGCTCGTCCGACGGGGAGGATCTTTTGCTCATGAACGTGACTGGCTATCACACAAGAGAATGTGTTGACATTGCCTTTGATAGATGTTATTCCAAACTAGGAGATATTATTGGGTACGATACTATCCCAATTACCCACCCTTCCATGTTAACAATGATTCCTTCCTTGCATGTTAACCCTAATACTTCATCGATGCTGACTCATTTCGATACCCCCATTCCTTTGCTTTAGTTAGCCTTGTTCATATTCATATCATCTGAGATGTCTTCGTTCATTTAGAGAGTCTGACGGACACGGCTATATCGACTCGGCAATTGATGCTGATCAAGAACATACTTCTCTACTTATACTTCTCCCTGTTACGTACTTCTTCACAAACTGAAATATACTATGTGTACCTTTGGAACAGAGTATAAAAACTAGAAGAATCGGATTAGATTTTTATAGTCAGCTTTGTTTGGGAATCTACGAAATACTTTTATTTTGCTGGTTGACACGAACCCAGGACAGGAAAATATCAATACAAACTGAAATATCAAAGCAAGTGTTCTTGCCAAAAATCTTAATTTTCTTTATCAGCACGAATTTCGACCGAATGCAAAGCAGAGCGAAATTTGTAAATTTTATCCACCAAAGCTTCGGGGCAATGCATAACTTCACATATGTCCACTCTATCTCATAAAGAACTTGGAAGCGAAAATAAAATGAAAACATTTGCCCAAAAGCATTTTAAGCGTTGCGGTCAGAGAGATAAAAACGTTTTCGGTGGGTGTCGCATCATAACTGGCGGATGAATGGGAATTCTGTTTGATAACCTGCGGGCACTGGCCCCTCTCGCCCAGTTGTTGTGCAATCGTCAATCATGATCAATATTTTATGTACAAAATTTAAAATGTCAGACGGCACACACACACATACACACACACACACACACACATGCAAATATCTGTCTGCGGAAAATCGATGCTCGACCATTGTCTGCCAAACAGCAGCAGCAGGAGGAGAAGGAGCAACAGCAGCAGCAGCAGTTTTAAAGCCCGCTTCCCTCGAGGTCAGCTTGGGGTCAGAGCGAAGCAGCCATTTTGCAATTTCGGTGGCACTGTGCGCCTTTGTCTTTGACGCCGCCTCGCTGGATGGCTCTGGCGCCTGGGACATTTGCACAATGCAGCCAACGCATTTGACATTGTCATTGCTGTTGGCGCTGCCTGTGCTCGGCTATGACTCTGGCTATCTTGGTCAGGCTCTGTCCCTGACAATCATCAACATCGTCCCCATTTCGTTTCCACGAAATGCCTAACAGCAGCAGCAGCAGCATCAGCTGAGGCACCAGCAGGGAAGCAGGCGGAGGTCGCACAAAAAAACCCACAAAGCCACATCCGTCTGTGCTCCGCTTGGTTCTCGTTGGGCTTGGGGTCTTTGTTCCACAGCTGCCGCGTGACCAGCCACAGGGTCCCCGTCGCCTTCCCTTTGTGTTGCTGTCGCTGGTGTTGTGCCCTCGCTGATTTGTATATTTCGCGGCAGCATAATTTATTGATTGAGTGTTTGGCCACCACCCAGCGATTCCGCTTTCGACTCTCCATTGTCACTGCAAATATTTCTGGGTAGCTATTTTTTCCGCTGGCTTTTCTTTTGTGCAGGTCCTGTACTTGGTTTTGATTTTGTCAGCCACGCTTTGTTGCGCTTTTCGCCAGTTCCAACCGTTAACTATGTTTGCCGCCCCGTGATGCAGCCAGCGTTACAACCGTTGAAAATTTAAATTGGTTTGTTTTGTATTGCGGTGGCTTCTGTGGCTGCGGCTGCGCCACCCCTGCCTCGGTTTCTGGTGCGGAGCCATAAAATTGCAAATTGCGACTCGTTGCCTCTCGCCTCAAGATGTCTGTCTCACGTTTCGCATCGTTGACAAAGTTGCCAGAGACTGTGGTAAATTTTATTTGAATTTTCCATGCAGCTGTTCCCGCCCGCCCGTGTTTGTTGCCTGGACGGGCAGCTCGTTGCGGTTAGCGAGCGTTGATGAATGAAATGCAGTTAACACCCCAAAAGTGTTGCCGTTTTTGGCTTTGCTCTTGATTTGTCGCCCCGGCGCCAGCTTGTGCGCGATTTGGCTTTGGAGCACCAATTAATCATGGCCCTCAGGCATCTTGCATTAAATGTTGTTGCCAGCTCTGAGCCTGAACCCAGTCCCAATTATTTTCTGCTTCATTAAGGATCACAGCCAGCCGCCACAAAGATAAGCCTGGCAAAACAATTTTTAATCATAATGGGATCAGGGGCCAGCGCCACCCGATGCCATGTCAAACTTGTTGAGGCCGCCTCAAGGAGCCCGCATCGACGGAAAACAAGACAAGGAGACAAGCCAGCGTGGGAGGTGTGTTAATGTTTAATGATAACAATGAAACAGAGCACACAGCGTGGGGCATCAATGTCACCGGTACACTCGGAAAAAAATCCCCGTCTTTAAATGATTCTTGTATAAAATTCTGAAAAAAAAACGAGAGCGAAACGTAAGTTGGCCCTGCCCGACTTCGTTATTCCCGTTACTCAGGGGAAAAAATGTTTTATAGCCTTCCTCTGTTCCTCAAAGTAGAAAGCCAAAAAGTAACAATGGTTTTTGTATTTGTATATTGGTGGGGGGTGTTACCTGGCCGTTTTTTGCTCATAACTTGAGTATCGTTCATCCGATCTTTATCATTCCTTCAGCAAATCGATAAATAATTTAGATTACTAAATATCTCTAGAAGGTACGAAGAATCTATCATGAGAACTGTGGGAGATATAACGTTTTTTCCAATTTGCGGGGGCGGGAGGGGGCATGGTAAAAATTAAAAATAAACTTGAGCTGCCTGCAAGTATAAGAAATATATGTCCCAAACATGTCAAATCTCAATCTCTTACCATCTCTGAGATCTGTGCGATCATACAGACGGACAGACAGACAGACAGACGGACATGGCTATATCGACTCGGCAATTGATGCTGATCAAGAATATATATCCTTTATAGGATCGGAAATGATTCCTTCTCCCTGCTACATACTTTTGCACAAACTTAATATACTCTGTGTACCTTCGGTACAGAGTATAAAAAGTTTCGAAAGAAACAACACGTTATTCGGTTAAAAAAACGCTTGCCAAATCAGTCTTAAGTCAGAATTGCTTCTAAGAGCACGCCAGATGATACGATAGGTTCTTAAAGAAGGCGCCAACAAACATTGTAAGTGTACAATACACTATTTTTATACCCTTGTAGAGGGTATATTAAAATTGTCCAGATGTTTGTATCGCATAGAAGGAAGCATCTCCGACCACATAAAGTATATATATTCTAGATCAGTATGTCAGTCTGTCCGTCTGTTTCTATGCTATCTACTCCGTCAGTTTTAAAGCTATCTAAACCAAACTCTGCGCTAATCCTTTTCGTACAAATACGCTGCACATTTGTCGGAATCGGCCGGATCGGATGACTATAACAAGTAGCTGCCATAGGAACTGTCGGTCAAAAAAGTAGTTTTAGTTGAAAAACTTTTTTGTCTTCAAAGCAAACGACACGAAATCGTATTTATAAGTTTTCTATGCTTTTACAAACCCAAGTTTAATGAAAATCGGTCAACTATAAGGTATAGCTGCCATACAAAATATAGTTCTGAAAAAAAGTCTTAGCAGGAAAAACTTTTTTTGTTTTCAATGCAATGCAATCTTGTTCGTTAACATAAATTAATATCTCAATCCTCCTTCCTCATTCATAGCTTGATGTGAGATCTTATAAGAAAATTTCAGTTCAATTGGCCGGGTGTGGTGCAGTGGGTAGTGTGTCGGCCTGCTGTGCGGGAGGCGTGGGACCGCTTCGGACCATCAAATTAAAAGTTTTTTTTCTTTCTTTAGAAAAATAGCTTTGACACATCTGGTCACCTTCACCCACGGTTGCCACACTTGGTGTTTTTGCACCAAAAAATGGTGTTTTTTTTTCCTGTTGGTGCACTGGCACATTTTTATTGGAATTGGCTCTTTGGCATGGAGCCCGAAAAAGACGTAGGAATTAAAAATATATTATATTTTGGTAAATGGTATAATATGGCTTAAGAAAATCGTAGAACTGTTTGGGACAATTTATTTTAAAGCTAAGAAAGAATTAAAAGAAGTCAAATCAAAAGTAAGCTCCTTTACAAAACACCCCTAAAAAAGTTCAAAATTGGCATTCTAAGCTACCATAATCCCCAATTACCCTAAATCTAGACGGGATGGAACCTTTTCGAATACAGATTCGTGTTTAACACACGAAAATCATCTAGAATCACCACCAACACTTCAATATACTGGAAATTGTTGCCTAGTGTAATTCTCAATATCTTTCTTACACACTCTTATAGATATAATTTGGAACTTAGACACAATATAGTGTCTAGAGAGTGTATAGAGTGAGTTTTACTTGGAGCTGGCTCGGAAACTTGTTGCAATTCTCGAATTTTCTTCAGTTTCAAATATAATACTTTACAAGGAGCTGTGTACGAGTACAGAGCCACATTATGTTTGGTCTGTAAAATATACATTGAAATATAGAGACGTAACTGATCACCGGGAGGGCTAGAATGGTATAATGCTAGGTTGGCAGCACCTTTGCACTCGGCAGAGTATTGATTTTTTTATTGCGCGCCAATTTTAAAAATTAAAGCAAGAATTTTACAGAGAAGGAGAAGGTTTTTTTTGGAACGGCTTGTTACTATGATGGGAGATTACAAACACACAGGCAAATAATTTGGACAAATTTTAATGAAAATTGGGCTATGAACGCCAAATTGTGGAACTTTCCGGCCATATTTGATCAAATTATTTGCGTATTTATTGCGTGAAACCATAGTTTAAGATTTTTATCCTGTAAAATCTTAAATCATGGCTATTTTCATCAAAATTTAGCCAAATTATTTGTATGTGTAAACTTAGCTTAAGCAATGAACTAGGGGAATCAAAATGTGCATCTGTAATTTCAGCAATGTCTGCAGGTGCTCTTGTATATTAAAGGCACATCCAATATTTTCCATTTTTAGTTTACTTAATAACAATTCAGACTTAACTGTTTTTAGCAGCAGTTGTTTTTTGTTTTCAAATATTTTTCAGTGTAACCATATGCCCGGATACATAAAAATACTTAATTTGCATTAGCAAGTACATGGATTTGAAATCAATGAGGTTGAAGTAGATTGCTACGAAATTCACCTAGATGGTTAGCATTGAACATGAGCAAGGCAAATGCAGCAAATCCACCTAGATTTGCAAAAACACCAACATGAGAAAACGGCCCTTAGAGTATGATTTATGTACGTAAGCAATTAAAATATTAACGGTTCGTTTTTATAATGTAATGAAATCTGTGGCTATAAGGAATAAAACCAGAAGTGTGTTTTTCGTATTTATAGGAAGCAACTATTACCTTTAGGGGCCGATTTCACATCTTTAACAAAGCACTAACTGTCACAAGTAACAGAGTAAATTCTAAGTTTATCTGGCAAATAGCAGCTATATAGGAAATGAGAAATCGGCCCTTAACGATATGTTAATAAAGTGCTTGTTCGTAAAGTGGAAATTTTATACAGATAGAAAGACTTATTTCTTTAAATATACTCGAATAAGTCATTTTGATACGATCAAGTTGTTAATTTAGTATTTTGACATAGAGACCAATACTTATTCAGACTTTTCAAGACTTAAATCGTTTTGTTGTCTCTTTTTTAATGAAAATGACTCTTTTTAAAATTTTTTTGGTGTAATTTAATATTTTTAAGTGGCAACCAATAGCCTTCACCAGCTATTGGCGCCAGCTGTGATGTAACTAGCCTTGAAAAAGCTTCTCAAAACTTAGCCGTTCGGATTCGGCGTTAAACTGTAGATCCCTTACTCTTATAAGCACAAAGGCCAAGAGATTGAGAGAAGCTCGGCTTGTGACCCTTTGGGCTGTGTAAAGCCATTTTAGAACATTTCAGACTATTTTAATATCTTTTAGTCGCTAAACCAAAAAAAAGTAATCATCATATTGACACTATTTAGTCATCAATTTATTAATATTCAGTATAAAATTCTCTTTTATACTCCAGGTATCATGTTGATTCGAAAGAATTGAAATAATTTTTCAAGGATATCAAATTGATACTTGTTTGTATTAATTTCTTAGTATCATTTAGATACTTGCTATTATAATAATTGATAATTATCAATTTGATATTTCAATTGTCCAACTTTAAGTATCATTTTGATACCAGATTTGATAAATTTTACATACATCGGGCTCCATTTTCTTATAAAAAATCCCTTAGAAGTAAGACAAGAAATCCTTTAATTTTTGTATATTTATTTCGAACTATTAAAAGTTGTATTTACATTACGATCCGTATGATTTTGTCTGGTGTATGAACAACATTGCTCTCATACTCGCACGCTCTGTTTGCTAGCTGATGTAGCATTTCTAACCACTCCAGAAAGAAACTGTCTTTGTTATGGTTCTCCCGCCTTGAGCCAATTTCTGGTAAGCCTTGTTGCTGGCGTTGTATAAGTGCTCCCTTAAAAATCCACTTGTAGCTGAAATTAAATGTTATGTGTAAGTGTGTGCAAGCAACGACATCAATATGCCAAAACTCATCAGACGATGCGTCTGTTGTCATTTGATGACATTAAAAATATTTAGTTATAATACTTTTTCGTATCAAATTAATACTCAAAATATCAATTGGTCAATTTCTAGTATTATACTGGTTTTAGTTTCGAAATGATAATGATACAACTTTTTTTGGGTGTACTCTTTGGCCGAAACAGATTAACTCTTCAAAGAAGAATTTGCATTCATAAAATATGTACAAAATAATTTATATATAAATATTTAAAAATTATTCAATAAAATACTTGAATACTTGAAAAGGGAACAGAATGTCGTTAGTCTGACATCAGTGATAGAACTACTTGGAAACTGTTTCTTTGACTTTCTTCTACTATGAAAAATTCTTCATGCAGGAGCAGGTGATTTTATTTTACGACTGACTTAAACTTATTTTAAATACAAATAAAACTTTCCCTGAGTGTACCCACAGGCATATGTGATGTAGGGTCCACCAGCAACTTCCAACTTTTACGGCGCACGGAGAGTAACAAAAATAAAAGCATGAGAATGTTTTGAAAAATTGCGACAGCAGCAGCCTTAAATCAAAAAATTATATAGTCATATAGCCACACAAACACACACACACACACACACACACACAGACAACAGCAACATGTTCGGCATTTAGGTGAGCAACTCCACCAACTGATAAAAGTGTGGGTGAGCAGAGCAACTACCGCCAAGGCTGGCAAAAATTAATTTATAATAGGCATCCTTTATGAGATGACAAGGATGCTGAATAAGATAATGGCATCAACAAGCAGCCAGGCAAAGGCGAACGAGCAAGCGAGAACAGCAAAAGGCGTAGCCAGGGCGGGATTTGTGGGACTTTCCGGGCGGTCGCATGTTTTGGCACATAACGAAATTACTTATCGCAGCGGCAGCAGAAGCCAACGATGAAAGCAAACGGCAAATAAGAGATGATGCTTGTAAGCTGTTGCTAATAAATATTTAAAATTGTTTTTGAACAAAAGACAACAACAACAACTACAGCTGAAGAAGGGATAACGAGAAAATGCGATTGCCCTGAAACTCAATGGGAGATCGAGGTGTGAAACAATTTGCAGAAACTAGCTAATTAATTATGTAATACGAGCTGGCAAATACGCATTAATTGGCTGTGGTTTAAGGGAGACCGAAAAAAAAGTGTGGGGGAGGGTGTGCTTCAAGGTCATTGAGTGCGTAGCTGTATCAACAAAAGAAAGTTACGGTTGCCCCTAATGGACCTTCGGTTTTACAAACTTATCTTGAAAATGGCAAAAGTTTTTTAATGTCAAACATTGCAAATCCCAAGTGATCAATTCAAAAGCCAAATGCTTTAAGCGCGTTTGTTAGAAAGGAATGAAAAAACATTTGCTTTCATCGCACAGACAACTCTTTGTCCAAAGTTTATTTCATAACTCAAGACGACACCCACAAGCCGAGATATTCAAACTGGAAATACATTTTTACAGAGAGATAAAAAAAACCCATTTATGTTGAAGATAAAAGATTTGGTGTCTATAAAATATTTACAGAAAATTCATATGAGAGTAAGTTCGATCAAAATATGTTTACTTTTTTTCCTCAATTCTTTCCCTTTTGCTAAAGTTCTCGATTTTGTACTCTTTTTCGTTTATTTTTATTTAAAAAAAAATTTATAACAATTTTCTGTCAACATTAAGAGGTAACCTGCTTCACCAGATGGGGGAGTTTTTTATTGATAAGCCCCGCCTCACATCAAGTGGATGGAGAAGACAGATTCAAGAGCGTGGAGAGGATAAAAACAATATAATATTATTTGAATTCATATACTGAGGACATTCAGTTGCCAACAAATGGTGCAAGATATTATAATTAGCACATACAACGCGAAAAGGGATATGCAATGCGAATTTCGTGCTACACATGCTCAGTGCAAAGAGGAGGTAACACGAATCAATATCGCCATTGATCAGCTTATGTTCATACTCGTACATGACAAGTCCTTCGATTCTTCAACGCTGGCAGATTTATTAGCCGTAGTCTGTCAGTATAAAATGGTACTCCCAATTTAGGCCGCGCAACAGAAATTGTTTTTGAACACTTTCTATAAGGTCTTGATACTTATCATACTGAGGGGACCAAACGCAAGAGCAATATTCAAGGATCGGGCGAACAAGAGAGGTAAACTAAAGTTTGGTGAAGTATGGATCATCGAATTTCTTTGACCAGCGTTTAATAAAAGCCAAATCACGTAGATTTATTTACTATAAAGCCAACATGGTCATTACAGCAAAGTGTATGGACGAATAAAACACCTAGGTCAGACATAGTTTGGATGCTTCCAAAATTGTTGTGCCCAATATAGTAAATAAACCAGTAAGGTCTATTGCGGCAAATTGTCAAGTACTTGCCCTTTGAATGATTTAAGTACAGAAAATTGTGTTGGCAACAAGTTTGAAGGCTGACAAGATCATTCTGCAACAGATTATGTGAGTCAGTACTATCGAAGGATAAAGAAATCATACATCAAAACGTGTGATGAGGTGATTACCTGGGGAAGGTCATTTATAAACAGACCAAAAGACAATGGGCCAAGATGACTCCCCTGAGGGACACCTGAAAAGACATTCACTACTTGTGATGGAGTTGTATTAAATAAGACTCGCTGAGTCCGATTCGACAGATACATAGAGATCCATTGGAGCAGTAATTTAGGGAAACCTATTACTGAAAGTTTATGCAAGAGAAGAAGATGATTTACAGAATCAAACGCCCTGCTAAAGTCACTAAAAACAACGTCTGTTTGCTGCTTTTCTAGAAACTCAAGGAGATTGGTTGAAGGTTAACGGCGCACAGTGGCTCGTTTAACAAAAAAACCTTGAGAAAATCAAATTTCGAGTTGTTGAATTTGGCAAATTTATTGATACACTTTAACTAGGAATTGATCAAGCAATTTAATAATGTTTATAAAATAGTTTTACAATTTTTTTTGTAGATGTAAGAGCTTTTTAAAGTTGGAATAACTTTTGAAACTTTTGAAAAAATGAAAAACAGTGCCTTAAAGGGAAAAGTTTAATGCATGTCTCTCAAAAAGCACTAAACCTAGAGACTCAATTTTTTTCCCCCAGTTTTAAAGGATGAGTTTAGAATACAAATTTGTAAATTAGAAAAAAAAAACATTAATTTTATTTAATTAAATTTTTATACTCTGTACCAAAGGTACACAGAGTATATTAAGTTTGTGCAAAAGTATGCAACAGCCAGAAGGAATCATTTCCGACCCTATAAAGTATATATATTCTTGATCAGCATCAACAGCCGAGTCGATACAGCCATGTCCGTCTGTCTGTCAGTCCGTCTGTCTGTCTGTCCGTCCGTCCGTAAGAACAAAGAGATCTCAGAGATGGTAAGATATAGAGGTTTGACATGTATGGGACACATATTTCTTAGAATTGCAGACAAATTAAGTTTATTTTCAATTTTTGCCACGCCCCCCCAATTTGGAAAAAACGTCATATCTCCCACAGTTTTGATGATAGATTGTTCGTACCTTCTAGAGTTATCTAGTAATCAAAATTATTTAATTGCTGATTTGCTGAAGGAATGATAAAGATCGGATGAACGATACTCAAGTTATGAGCAAAAAACGGCATTTTGTTTTAACTTCTAGCCTGTTAACAATTAAAACTTACATTAAAAAGCTACAAATGTTATGTCTTATGGCCAAACCCCTTGCTAACTCCGCCCACTTGTAGAAATTTAACATGGATATATATACATTTAATGAAAAATTGTAATTTTGATCGAAAAATTTTTTTATATTTTCAAATTGAGCAACCATTTCAGGCGAATACTTTGATTTAAGGTCCGGAATGGGTCTCACATTGATAAAGTTATGAAATTTTGGGATCCGATGATACTTATAACATGTTGAACAGTGCACCTGCAGCTTCCCCTGTGTTCCGGCACATTAAAGTGCAGTTCAAAATGTGTAGAAAATTAAGGTATCGGTTGAACTCCTGATGTGGACATAAATATCTTTTATTTTTTGTAAAAAAAAATTATTTTTTTTTTAATCAAATATAATTTTTTTTTTAATAAATTTTTTTTTGCTTCAAATTATTAGAATAAGTATTTTAAAATTTATTTAAGCCATTTACATATTTTAATTTTCTTATAAAAATCGCAAATTTTGATCAAAAAATCACTCTAAAAATAAAGATAGAAAGTTGAAACTTTAAATATTTGCTGTTTATATTATAAGTTAACTTCGAATTAATTTTTTTGCCGGTGTGACCAGGCCACCCCCGCCACCTACATACATCTCCTCCGTCAGTTTCAAAGCTATCTTTACTCAACTTTGTACAAAGCTTATAGGTACTTATACGCTGTACATTTGTTGGTAACAGCCGGATCGGAAGACTATAGCATATAGCCGCCATTGGAACGATCGGCCGAAAAACAAGTCTTAGTGAGGAAAACTTTTTTGTTTCCAATGCAGACGTCCCAAAAACCTCGTATTTATTAGTTTTCTATGCTTTTTCATAATTCTAGCAAGTTTTATGAAAATCGGACAACTGTATAATATAGCTGCCATATAAAAGATAGGTCTAAGAAATAGTCTTAATAAGAAACACTTTTTTGTTCTTAATGCTATCGCTCCAAAGCTCCATATTTTTAAATATTATATGCTTCCTCATAATTCTGCTAAATTTGTTCCAAATCGGTTGACTGTAGCATATGGCTGCCACAGGAACAATCGGTCGAATGAATGAAATTGTGGAATGAAAATCATTTAAACACATCGAGCTGCAAGGGTATACAAGCTTTGGTTGAGCCGAAGTCAACGTGATTCTATTTTTTATGTCATTAAGCTTTCAGAAACGAAATTTCGGTTTATTTGATCGCGCAGCCAGTCAACCAAACTTACAGAAAATCGACAAGACGAAAATTTACCTTGTCTAAATATATTCAATTATTTCGAAATTGCGCAAATATGCGCTTAAGTTGTTAACTCTATATAAATGTATACACAATAACACTCACTACCACATTGTCACTTTCGGTAATCCGGGGTCATTTTCAAACCATAACTGCTTTAATTAACAGCTAATTGAGCAAACTTCACAATGCCATACTTGTTTAGCTTTGATTCTAACGGTGCTTTCTAAAATATCATCGAAATTGTGACTACTTGTTCACTTGCTTTGTACAGCGCCAGCAACTCGCAGCTCGCATATTAATTACGTCAAATTAATGTTTTGTATAAAAGTTTTATTAAATGAAGTTGAGTAAACTGAATATTGTACATAAAGGTATTGACTTTATTTGTACAATTAAACTTTACAATAATTCGTGTTAAATTTTGTGTAAATCGACGATTTAGATAAGTAAGTTTTTGTGTTTGTGTTTGGTTCGTGTGTCAAATGTTTAGTTAAAGTTTTAAATGTTTTGCACTCACTTTTCTTTTTTTCATCTTGTTTCTTAATACTTTAAGATTAAAAAAATATTTTGTTTAGCTGCGGCCACCTGCAGCTGCTCGTGGAGTATAACATAAAGTAATGCACGTTTTTTGATTTGTCAGTCCGTATGAAGGAAAGATCTCAGAGATGGTAAGAGATGGAGGTTCGACATGTATGGAACATAAACTTCTTATATGTACATGCAGGCAGATCAAGTTTATTTTCAATTTTTGCCACGCCCCCACCCGCAACCGCATTTTTGAAAACACGTCATATCTCCCTCAGTTTAGTGGATAGATACCTTTTAGAGATATTTAGTTATCAAGATTTTTTATCGGTTTGCGGAAGGAATGATAAAGATCGGATAAACGATAATTAAGTTATAAGCTAAAGAATGTCCAACCACGCCCATTTTTGCTTATTACAGTTTTTACTCATCATAGACCTCAAAGTATAAATTTTAGCCCGATATTTCCACAAGAAGTATGTGTGGCCACTCTCTCCATATAAATGCATACACTGTGCACTGTGCGGCGTTTCATGAAACCGGGTTGAGGTGGAGAAATTATGAAGCTGCAAAAATGTAGCAACTGAGTAGTGATTAGTTTCTCAAATAGCTTAGATTTGGCACATAATTTAGCAATGCCACGATTATTCTCGATGTTGGACTTAATACCTTTTTTATGGATATCGAAAGATGCCTTCCATATAGTGGGTAGACGCGAGTTGTTGAGAGACACATTTGAGACCTTAAGAAACAGTGTCTGGAATGTTGTCTGGCCTAGACGAAAAATATGGTTTAACGAGCTTCAAGTTCCGATAAATGTCAGATTCGTGAAAAACAGGCACTAAAATACCACAATTATGGGGAAGTGCATACGGATAAGATGAAGACGAATTATAGATAGCAGATGTGTATGTCGATTCGAAAAAGTCTGCAAATAAATGAGCAATGTCTGCATGATTATTAGCAGTGGCATTTTTATAATAGAGAGATGAAGAAAAGATAGAAGATTTCCTTTTAGAATTAACAAAGGAGTAGAAAAGTTGTGGGTTTTCACGAAAAACAATTTTACATTGAGATAGGTAATTCTTGTAGCACTCCGTGTTAAGAAGAGAGAACTTTGTTTTAGCTACTGCATACTTTAAGAAATCAACTTAAGAACCGGTTTTCTTAAATTTCTTATAGAGTTTGGATTTTTGTTTTCAATGTTATTTCCCCCATTCTCGATTAGAGCAAAAGCGGCACAAAAAACAATAATTTAATTAATTAAATTAGGTACCCCTTCCAGCTCTCTGACACACACAGGCAACAGTTAATTTCAACTTTGTAGCCAAATCTACTTTAAAATCACAACCGTTCCATAATGAGTTCCGTTTCCACTCCCAAACCGCGCATCAGCTCACCTTGCCAGGGCCATTATTTAATGTTGCCTCTTAACATTAACTTAGCCAAGAAGTCAACGCACACACACTCTCCCATAAATGAAGGCCGATACCAGGCCCCAGATAATGGCGCCGCGATGGCAATAAAATGTATTTTATGAGCAAATTA
Organism: Lordiphosa magnipectinata; assembly: GCA_037044535.1. Taxonomy (NCBI): domain Eukaryota; kingdom Metazoa; phylum Arthropoda; class Insecta; order Diptera; family Drosophilidae; genus Lordiphosa; species Lordiphosa magnipectinata. The sequence continues at coordinate 365,792 of JBAMBO010000971.1, forward strand.
TGTTTATTAGCGCGTCGAAATGTCAACATTATGCAACACGTCCACACACATTTGAACGGATGACAAGCAAAAATGTGATATATGAAGCCAGGCAACAAATGGAGTCGGGTGGCCACACAAAGGCCATAAAATATAAGATGCATACTTGCTGGCAGCCAATTTGGTGAGGCAAGGTAATCTTGAGACTGGCAGACACAAAAGCACCGCAAGCCAAAGCCAAAGTGTTGGTCAAAGTGCAGAAAGCCAAAGGCCAAAGGCTGCTCAATAACAACAAGGGGGAGAACAGCAGCAGGAGCAGCTGCAGGCATTGTAATGCGGTCCTGTCTGTTGTCTACTTTGTGGCAGCAAATATAATTCGATTTGCAAGCAACTCACACACACACACACACACACACACACACACAGACACTCAGAGTGCACATGATTCGAATATGAAAATCATCGTAAAAATTCCAGAAGAAAAAGCAAAAAACAAAAACTCATATGATGCGCCCTAAACCCGACAAAGCCAACGAACCAAGCAACAACAAGCAAATTACAACAATATGCCAGTAAACTGCGGGGACAAGGACTACACAGATGGGTGCAGTCTGGGGGCATGGCTACATTGTTGGCTCACAGGAAGCGCCGCGATGCATGCTAAAAGTAATGCACAATGACAAACGCCCCCTACCCCCGAGACAGCGGTGGAGGCACTGGCACTCGTACGGCAACAACAGAGTGACTGGGCCGGCGTATAAAAATAGTGCTGCAACCAACCGATTGCCAACGACGACCCACACAGTGCCAACGCGCATGACGCGGCTCCTCCAACCGCCGGCTGGCTAGATGCCTCACTGGCTGGCTGGATGACTGGCCTCCTGGCGGAAGCTGACGAAATGTTGCCGATGCGCTTTGCTAACGATGTGGCCAAAAACAACACAACGCCTACAACGATGTTGGTAGCAACAAAATTGCAGCTGGCCAACTTGCTTTCTCCACTTTCTTTCTGGCTGGGAATTGCATTATCAGTGGGTGGGTGTGTGTGTGTGTGTGTGCGTTGAGTTTTTATTTGCCGCCCGTCTTTGTTGCTGTTTTCCATTTTCTAGCTTCGGCTGCTTTCCTTTTTCCTTGCAGTTTTTTGTTTTTAATTTTTCCTTCTTTTTTTTTGCGTGTTCGTCGCTCGTCGGCGGTTGGGCGTAAAACTTTTAAATTAGAAATTTTTGTTAGTGGCGCCTCTGGGGAAGGGGGGGAGGTGCAGCACTCAATAGTTTTTTACACTTTGTTAGTTGGTTAGTTTTTGTTTTGCACTTGTTGTTGTTGTTGTTATTGTTGTTGCTGCTGCCGTTATATTGTGGTTTCTATTGGCACTCGCTAGTTGCTATTAATTTTTAATTTTTTTCATGCTGTTTGCAACATTTTGTGGCATATTTGAAGGCGTTGTGGCCAAAGTTTTTAATGCAATTTGGCAGGGTTTGCAAGGCATCGATTGTTTGTAAACAACACAATTCATTTAACGATCGAATCGGCATACGTTAACGATTTTAGTCGATGTCCGATGTGGCTTAAGACGAAGTCAAAAGGTTTTTTTTGGAAAATACTCAGTGTAAATCCAGAAGAGTTAAAGAGAAGTTTTTACAAATCAATCAAACGAGATACACACTTTAATTGAAATTCAAGTAATACCCAGGAAGCATTTTATGAAATTTCTGATGAAATGAAATGATTCGAGTCCGCAGGCTGATTAAAATAGTCATAAATGCGCTCGTTTTCTGATTATAAATAATACTTTTGTCGGGAGAAAATGGTATTCTTAATGAAGAGTCGTTTTTAACCCGTTTTTCTGATCAGTTTCGTCTCATTGGCGAGTCTTTTTCGAGCAAATGCATGAGTCATTTTCGAGTCTTCCTTAAATCGCACTTGAAACTAATCTCTTTTTAATCATCAAATGGGCTCGAAAAAGACTCACCAAGGTGAGGAATCACCTAATATCTACCAAATGCTAGGTGCAGCACAATGAGCACATTTTAGAGGAACTCATGGAATTGGATGATCAAGTGAAATGCTAATTTACATTGGCCACATATTACATCTGCCAGTCAATATTATCAAAAATATGTTGTATTAAAAATAATACAAAAATTAATTGAGAAAAAAATAAATTGGAATAAAATTTATTTAACATTTGCTCAACAATATCAGGTTTAAAAATCATATGGTGGTGGTTGAAAGGCACTTATGATTGGTTCTTCTCCCGAAGGCAGATCATTTGGGTGTTGCGGGTCATTGTTTGCTTATCAAATATTGAACATTTTGGTACATGGGTATTGCTTTTATCGATGCAGCTGCTGCTCAGAATTTTTGAATTAATGTAAATTTATGTAATTATTGTAAAGATCTGCATCTGCATGTCGGAAATGGGGTAGCGCTCTTCTTTAATCACTATCATGATTTTGTCGCATGTCATCAATATGTTCCTCATGCCAGCTTCCATGCGAGGCGTTTTCAAGTGGGTTTCTTGCCGATTCAGAATTAAAAAAAATGTATAGAATTGTATCCCAAGTTTCTCTGCCATTACTTAGTTTTAATATCAACGTGTGGTCTAGAAACATTTTGCTTCAAGATGTTAGATGTTGCTCAGTGGAAATAGCCTATAAGCGATACTTTACTCGAGTTTGAAGTGTATAAAAGTGCGCTGTTAAGGAATTATGGCAGAAACCAAGGTAAATGTTTACTTTGGGGTAAACAGTCATAATCCCAGCAAGCCAAGTTCGGGGCGCTCCAAATTATGTGTCTGAAAAGAGCCGAGCTTAAGAGCGTTTTTGGAGTAATCACATAAATTTGAGGGTTTTCGGAGCACATTCAGTGCTCTCTAAGCACGGGCTCATAAAAATTACTTATGGCTGAGTACTTTCGGAGTTGAAACAGGTAGGCTTCTGAAAAGAGCCTTTCTGGAGGCGTTTCAGTAGCCCTTCAAGTGGCTAGAAAAGTAATGTCATTTATGAGGATTTTATATACTTCATTGGGAGGGTGAAAGCACTTATATCTGTGTCAGAATAGAGTCAGATTAGACTCAGAAAACTTCTACATTAAGTGCAACCGTTTTCATAGAAAAAAACGCTTATTCTGGACTCTTTTTTGTGCTCATAAAAAAGTGTTAGAAAAGTATCACATATACGCACATATTGCTTGCTGGTTTGCCCAATGGTTGAAATTCGACCATATTCAGGGGCGCCAGCTAAATGACCTTGCTCTGTGCATTCCTTAATATAAAACCTTAAACGGTCGAAAGACCCAAGATTACTTGCAGCCACATACAACTCCCCATGATTAAAGACAGTATCTGAACAAATATTGCAATATTTTTGAATATTTGTCCCTGGGACTTATTAATAGTCATTGCAAATGCTGGTGTTATTGGGAATAGAGTCCTTTGAAAATCAAATGGTAAGATATTCCCTGAATAGGTTAAATTGACAAAACCGACTAAAACTTCACAATCAAAAAAATAGGTACAAAGACATTTCACTTGCATTCTTGTTCTTATAACTAATGTTCCTTTGTATTTAGATTTCGTATAGAATACCACTCTTGAACTGATTCAACCGGCTGGTTCGCCTAACTTCTTAGAACCATCAAATTTTAAGAGCTGTATTAGTAAGTCACAAATCAAGCATCATTCCATCAAAAAAAGGAGCTATATCCAGTGGTGAACTTTAAGATAAATTCTTAAAAAAATAATTCGCATTTTCGTGCCTAGGGGAAAATGGGGTGCGTGCTTTGCCACCTAGATAGCTGCCCCGTCATATAACTAAAGATAGTAGACAGAGTTCAGGAAGCAAAGGAATACATATTTATATCCATTGTAGGTCTTTATTACAAAAAATCTTACCTGAAATTTTAAGTGCAAAAGCTAATTTTTTCAATTTAAAGCTATTAGCCAAATATTGTTCTTTACTGGTCGATGTTAAATGAGTGAGCTGGGACTAAACCCTAGACCAGCGATGCCCAGCCGTATGCTCTTTGGGTACGTTTTGTTATTGTAATAGCACCAAACATTGGAAATCAATGATCGTATACATGCAGGGCGCGAGGCATACAAAATGACACACACGCTCACGATTTCGTGTGTATGCGACGCGTATAACAAAAACCGGTTTAGTTCTCTTCTTTGATTGGTGTTTGCGAGCGCAAGCAATCTGACCAACAAAAATGTCATTATTGGTATTGGTGCTTATCTTTGTGAGTATTGGTGAGTGCTCTGTCAAATGCTGCTTTTGGGGATGACTGCCGTATACTATGAACAAAATGAAACTAAATTGTCAAACCAGGTAGCTTTGTTTCTGTTATATGAACTCTTCAGATAAGAAATTGATGATCAATAACATTACACTGAGAAAAAAAATCAATCTAAAACCAAGATTATAATCTTGAAACGAGACGAAACGGTGTTAGAGTTCGACAGAGACGAGATAATCTTAACCCAAGATTATATTCTCAATTTAAATCTTAATCCAACAATATTGAATTAAGATCGTTTATACTCGACTTTAAGATGTAACAATTTTATTTTTTCATATGAAAAATAAAGACAAAAATATATAAAGAGTTTTTTATTTTTATGAGATGGGTGGGAAAGGGTGGGTGGGGTGGTGTGATTGGATTGGTTTAGTTATTTGATTTAGTTATTAACATTTTCTTCTTTCTGAAAAACTTATATAAATTGTAAATTATTAATCCGCCGATAATGGGACTTGAGCTCAGTACCTTCTGCGCACTGAAACACTGACACAACCGCTTTACTATCGAGCGTCAATTGTTCGGCCCTACCAGTTGCAGTATAAGAGCAGAGATTTTCGCAGCCTGAGTTCTTATACTGCAACTGGCTGCGCTCAACAATTGACCCAAAATCGACAAATCGACCGTGCCAATGTGTTATTGAACGAAGAGGTCGTGGTTCGGGTTGCATTTTTTGTTGTTTTTTTTTTTAGCAAAATCAATATACATATATTTAGAAAAACTTTCAACTGAAGCTTTTGAGAAAACTCTAGGATGGTTGATAAGTTGCGAGATGATAATTCTTGTTTTTAAGATTTCTAAGTTCATTTCAAGGTTTTTCAATCTTGTTTTTATAAGATAGCAAGCTTCTTGAAAACGAGATTTTCAATCTAGATTTTAGATTGATTTTTTTTCTCAGTGAAGGCAACAAGGTCCAGTATATAGAATGGTAGTTCATAATCTAACGTTTAGTCCCAGCTCTCTCACCGTTGCTACAAATAAAAGTTTTATAAAATTCGTTCATTATGTTAGTTGATCGACCTTTTATTGTTTAATCACGCAATCACCAAAGTCAAGTCATGATTGTAAGCAAAATTCTGTTGAATGAAATCTTTTCCCATCTCGAAATAGCAATCATCCTGGGCTTACTCTCGCCGATGGTTTTCATTACAATAAGTGTGATGCTGAGCTAATGTTGTGGTTACTGAGGAGAAATATGCTCGGGTTGCCAATTAATTATGCTTGTGCTGACAAAAAGGAAACACCCTTTGTAACTTAAAAATGACTGATTAAAGACAACCCTGCGCACCTTTGGAATCCTTGTTTCCCATCCAGCTCTCGCAGTTTGTCCTAATCTCGCGCACTCATTCCATTAGCGACACTCTTTCGCCTCTTGTACTTGGCTTCTTTGTTCCGCTGCCCTAACTTGTTATTACCTATTTGTTGTTGCGGCGACGAATTTAACAAAACTTGATGTGATTGAATTCCCCGCTCGTCCGCATCCGGGCAAGCTGAAGGCAGAGATAATTTCCACGGTGGGCGTCGGCTAATGGCATTCCGCAAATTGTTTGTTGAATACGAGCGACAAAAGAAAAAAGAAAGCCAAATGAAGGGCGGCCTAGCGCAAGGGGCAGGCGCTTGTCAAAATGTTCGGTGGGTCCTGGTAAAAAAAGGTTGTCATGCTGCCAAAACGCGCCGAAGACGTCTGCGAAGACGACGTCGTCGATGAGAAAAAACAACAACTTAATACCCAGCTGATGCCTATTAAGCACAGCATTTGTGCCACAGAGTCATTCTCCTGCTGTGTAGGCTCTGCGTGTGCTGTGCCTTGATTTTGTGGCTGTGATATTTTCATTTGCTTGATTTGTTTTGGCATAATTTTGCCGCGTCTCGAGTTGCTTCCCAGTTTTTTCGGTCTGTGTGGGAAATGCGGTGGATGGGGCGAGGCTTCAGCTCCAGTAAATTATTGTGAATGGTGTCTGGGTGTGTGTGGGTATGAATGGTTAGTTGGGTGGGCATTTGCAAACCGCAAATCAGCATTTTTTGCTTAGAGGGGTAGCTGAATAATGGCCGCCCTTCCCTTGCTGGGCTCGAGTGACGACGCACACGTAGCAACAATAATTTCAGCTAATTGCTCTCTGAACAGCAATTTCAATGCGAAATGAATTCTGTGCATTGCACACACACACAGAGAGACAAAGCATCGAACTTGGCATCCCAAAATAGTTTCGACCCATTCATTTCATTCCATTTGCTGCATCGTGCAACTTTGGCAGTTGTAATAAAATTACGCACACTGCGTGCACCAATGTTGCCTGCATATTAAAAGCCAACAGCAGAGCAGGCTAACAGGCCAGCGGGCCAAACGGTCCAGACACAAAAACCCATCTCGTCCTGCTCCCGCCCCCCTATCTTTCTGCATCCCTCATGCTTTTGGACGAAAAATAGCAAAAATTAAATTTGTCTCTTGACTGACAAATGTCCCTCGAGTGGGCAAAACCAGAAAAGTACTTGACGATACGTAAAAGTCAAGTCAAATTGCAGGCAGGCAAACGGGGACCAGGGCTCCGCTTGTAATGCTGTTAAGCATCCAAAGATACTGTCACTGTAGTGGTCACACACACACACACACTCACCCGGCTCTTTGGAGTGTATCTGTAGCTTTGTATCTTAAGCGCTTGCGGCAAGTCGCAGCACTCGGCAACTTCAACGTTAGTTGCTGTGACTTGGGTTTGGGGCTGAAGAGCAGCTGATGTTGATGATGATACACACTCAAGTGCGCTTTGGGTATAGCAGTTGAGTAAATATACAAACACACACACGCACACTTGTAAGTGGATGCCCTCACGCATACGGCAAAAGTAAAAGCTATATGCGCAATATGGCGAACTGAGACGGAGACGGAGACTGAGACCCAGACCCAGACCCAGACGCAGACCAAGAGGCCGCCAAAGCCGCTGCCGCTGCTTTGCTTTGGTTTTGCTTATTTATGCCAATTTTGTGTGTAGGTGTGTGAGTGTAGTTTGTTCGTTGTTGTTGTTGTTGCTGTTGTTGATTTTTGGCGTGCTTACTCCTATTTAACCATTTAAAGCAAGATGCTACGTGTGCCGCATGCCAACAGAAACTGGCATACAGTGGGAAAAGTTGAGCAAACTTTAAGTAAAAAATGAAATATATCAAATGTTTCATGTGCTTCAGCTAATTTCTATAGCTGTAGAAGGAGAGAAGTATGAAAAAGTTTAAGTATTTGTTCAAAATGGTTTCAAGGACAATCAATGAAAATAATATTCATCTCTGAGGTTCGCTCGGACGCCATTTTATGAGCTTATACACTGAAAAAAATATATATAAATATGCCAAATTGGATCTTTTTACTTGGTGGAACACTAGAGTCTTTTTTTTTTGCAAAATGGAGCTTTTTGGGCAAAAACATATAACCTTTTCATAACTTCAAAATTATAAACTTAACTCTAAAATGAATTAGTACTCAAAGTATCGGACTAAACCACTTGATAAGTACATTTCATTAAAAACGCAACCCAAAAAGTGATTGAAACCAAATGTCTGGTACAAGACCCACTTAATGGCCCAACAGAAATATAGAATAAATTTGTATTTCTTATGCTAAGTTGCTAAAACTTCATAACATAATGCTATGTTAAGAGCTTGAGAATATGTACAGATTATCAATATATTTGGTCAATAAATGACCTAAAATGAGAAGGCCAAGCTAACTTTGTCTGTGCCGAAGTTTTTATACCCTAGCAAAAGCTGGTTTTGAAATGTCAGAGTTTAAGAACGCTTACAAAAACATCAAACATTTTTCTAACTAAAACCATTTTCCGACAGATAAACATCTGAGTTCGACCAAATTTCGAGAATCTTTTTGAAATCATATCAAATTAACAATCGCAGAATTTAAGATCGATCAAATTGAAAAAAAAGGACTAATTTTCCGACCGATCGGTCCTATGACAGCCTTAAGATAAAGTCATCCGATTTCAACCAATTTTAGCGAATCAATTTAAAAGCATATAAAATTAGTAATCAGTGAGTTTAAGGACGCTAACATTAAAAACAAAAAAATTTCTTACCAAGACCCATTTTCAACCGACCGGTCCTATGGCAACCATAGAATATAGTCACCCGATGTCGATTAACTATTTTCGAATTAATTTGAAGCGTTTAGTATTAAGAATCACCGACCTTAAGAACGATTTACTTGAAAACAAAAAAGTTTTTCTCACTCAGACCCATTTTTTGACCGATGATTCCTATGGCAGCTATATAATATAGTCATCCGATTTTGACCAAAGTTTGCAAATCTGTTTGAACGCATATAGTATTATTAATGGACGAGTTTAAGGACGCTTTCATTGAAAACAAAAAAGTTTTTCTCACTAAGACAAATTTTCCGACCGATCGGTCCTATGGCAGCTATAAGATATAGTGATCCGATCCGGTCGGTTCCGACACATTAGCAGCGTGCAGTAAAAACAAGACTCTGTGCAAAATTTCAACGCGATAGCTTTAAAACTGAGAGACTAGTTTGCGTAGAAACAGACAGACCGACGTACAAAGCTCAATCGACTCAGCTCGTCGCCCTGATCAAGAATTTATATAGTTTATGGGGTCGGAAATTAATATCCTTCAATGCCTGTTGCAAACTTCTGGGCAAAATTAATAATACCCTTTGCACCAGCGGTATAAAAATATATTGAATTAGAACTCCTAACATAATATTATTATTAAACGACTAACATGTCGTGAACTCTCACTAAAAACGCAAGTGAGAAAGTTGGTCAAGCCCAACTATAACATACTCTGGTACCAGATTCATTTGCTGGCCCGACATATATTATAATCATAACTCGAGAGTTAGTAGTTATCTCAACCCTTTTTCAGTATGCGCATCTGCTCAACGTCATCTGACCGATAAATGACCTAAATATGAAAAGGGGCCCGGGCTGCCCGCAACCGAATGTGTTCTGTTATCGCGCTCACTGTTAAGTGGTTGTGGTTGACCACACCTGACCACACAGCGCAATTGTTTTGGTACACGGTTTTTTGGCCATAGAATGAAAACGAATGAATATCACTAGAAAACAAGGTCCAGTATACTGAAGGGTTGGTGGTGATTTTAGATGATTTTCGTGTGCTGAATACGAATCTGGTTTTAGAAATGGTCCATCACGACGAGATTTTTAGTAATTTGAGCTTAAAGTTGCAAAAAACTCCTCGGATTGGACACTTTCGTTGAAGTTTTGACTGCTATTTCACCAAAATGGAGCTTGTTGACCCCATCATGGGCGACTCCTCATCAAACCATCACATAAGCCGGATGGTGACCTCTCTGATCTCTCGAAATGAGTTCGAACGGTTGTTTTCATGACACAGCATACACTCTATCGTTCTGTTTGGTAAACAGAATTCGTCCGTGGGGATTGTTCGCGCACTGGCGACGCAATGCTTTCGATTTTGTCTTGCGTTTTGGTTTCAATGCTGATGTAAGCAAGTGTCCGTTGTGTCTTTTGTGTGCACTGAGTCCCAAGTCACGTTATATGATGCGCGACAGGCTGTCCTTGCTGATATTCATCTTTCGATGATGCTTGCGCAGTGGATTTCAACGAATTCGATCTTTCACGACTTTGATGGCTTGTGGCGTTCGCCATAAGTATCCACAAATAACTTTACTGTACGATACACAAAGTTTCGGGTGATTTCTAGTGTGCTCAATTTGTGCAGGCCAATCACGACAACACGATTTTCGAGCGAACCCCCAACAAACTTTTGATGCGGTAATATAGCATAAATGTTACTTGTCAAATAGGCCAAAAGTTTGGAATGGATGCGTTCAATGGTTCTCAAGAACGACTGTGATCAATAGATGTTATAATTTCGTTAATCGGTTTTTTTTGCTGGCATGTTTTATCTTTTTTTTTTAAATTTCAAATTAGAATCTTATCTATGGTCTATCAATAAGGAAGGGTTGATCTTAATTGTATTCCATATGAATATCGACCTTATTGAAAGTGTGGATTTTGAGTAGATATTGCCCATTCAGCATTCCAAACCCCGGACAGAACCTTCTCTAGAATTTCCGAGGTCTGATTTTTTGTTATCGATTTTTCTCTTCACCAAATGGAACTGAACTGTTTTGCCAGAGCCTTTTCAGCCTAATATTTCGTGATATTTCGTTTTCCTTAACAGTTTATGTTAAAGAATTAAAAATGGGTTTTACAAGTAAACGTCTCGAAGTACAGAGTAGGTACGCAAAATTTTGGAAAACTCATTTTTCGAAATTGACAATTGAAAAAGGAACAAATTAGAATCTAATTAAAATATATTGAAATCGTACAAGAAAAGCGAATGCTTTAAACAGTTGCAAGGTCTTTATTTGCCCTCTAGCAAGGCAAGCTTGAAACTTTTAGAGCTGCTATTTTTGGATTGAATAAAGTCGTTCTGGTCGAATACAATACATACGAATAAGTTGATCAAATTCTATTTGAAAATAAACTTATGATAGGCATGAGACAAAATATTGTATAATGAAATTGAGTCTGCATTACTTTCAACCAAATACCAATCAATGAAACAAAATTGAATTGAACCGTCTTGCCTATTTATATACTTAAGGTATTTACAAATTAAGATTTACAAGAACCCCTTAGCATAGTCCTTCTATCGATTTCCTACATACTTGTTGTCAATCGCTCCACTGTCAGCCGAAACCCACTGACTGATGAGGTTGCGTTAAGCACTTTTGTCAAAAGTTTCAAAAATAGCAGCTCCATCTCCATGCCAACCAAATCAAATCACTTGGGAATCCGCGCTGCGCATCGCTTCCACAATGGATTTATTTCATTAGCTTTGCGCCAATTTAAATATTTAACGAACATTTCGAGTTGATGGCAGTTGCCGGCAGCCTTAAATTGACAAAAAATGAGCGCGACACCGAATGCGGCATAGATTAAATTTCCGCTCTTATGAATGCGCGTAGCCAATAGAAGCGACGACTGTGGTGGCTGCCACCCGGATTGCACCACACACACACAGAATCGTAACGTTCATATGTATGTACATATTTTCAGTTTTAGGGCCCAGCCGGTCGCTCGTCAGCCTCAAATGTCCGAAAAAGAAATCCAATTTGCCAGCCTCGCGTTGCCAATGCCCCATGGACATGCGTTAATAAAAAAGAGCACGAGAAACAAAGGCAAAAACTGGCGACGCTGCCGTGGCCCTGGCCCTCGCCAGGAACGTGTACAAAATAAAAATTTCTATTTAAATGGCAAAAATCAACAAATGCAACGCAAAACAATCTAAAACACAAATCGAAATTAAATGACCGCACTTGCACACAAAAGCGCACATGGAAAAAACAAGCCACTGGGAGAGACGCGGCCGGCCCCAACCGCCAACCGTCCCCCGCCGTGTACAAAAACAGAAAGCAACTGACTGAAATAAAGTGCAGCAGCTGCGCAACTGGCAAAAGTAAAAACTATCCAAAACAAAAAAGGGCAACAGCAAAACGATGGCTGGGAGTCGCAGGGCACCGGTCACACAGACAGCGGCAGAGCGGTGGAGCGGGTACAACATTTCATTCAGTGACGAGTTTTGAATTTGATTTCCGCGTTCTTCTCGCTACGATTGACTGGTGTCAGCTGAAGAATTGTCGATTGCTACTGCAGCTAGGGACTCGTCACCAATTTACTTGTACTCGTAACAGGATTCCAACAGTTTTAAAATGAATACATTGTGGTATTTAGTTCATTTTAAAAACATGTCGAAGCATTTGTTTGGCCGAACGAAGTGAGTTTAAGAGAGCTTAGCTAGGGATGCAAGCCGGTGCTGAGTCTAACCAAATCGCTAATTCGCGCTCGTTTACCGAACTATTGTACTTAGGCTCAATCTTCGACGTGTTTAATAACTTTTGAAGCTTTTTTTAAGAACAAAATTGATTAATTTGGAAGCTGGTTTCCGGAATAGAACAAAAATACTCAAATAAATTGAATTGAACTCGACGTTCTGATTGAAATTTCCGGATCGAGTCGAAAAAGTACGTGAAAGAAGTACGAAAGGATTGGAACATTCAAGTACTTCATTTCAAGTACTTGAAAATCAAATAATCCTGCATCAAGATTAAAGCGAAAACGGATTTCATATGAAAAATCGAAAGAGCAAATGGAAACTAAACAAAGAAAGTCTTTCTCTCTCTCTTAGGGCGCGCGCACACATGCGGCTGAAAGATGAACTGACGGCAGAACTTAAGGCTGTTCTTGACAAATATTCACGCTCCGTGCATACTAGTGTGCACAACAATCACTGGTTTGATCTTTAAAGTTCAGTTGTAAGCTAAGCTACTAAAATATCATGGTCAGCCGTCAGTTCAACTGTCAGCCGCATGTGTACGTGCGCCCTTATACAGTAACTAAATGGGTACACACACATAGACGCTAGAATTCCCTACCAGTTATAGCACTCACAAAATGAGAAGGCAGTTGCTAATTTGAAGTCGAGGGGTAAAGTCTATAAAGGATACAACCGGGAAGTTCTTAGAAAACATTGACCAGACTCCATTGTGGTGTTGTGTGTGTCCTGTTTTTATTCACTCTGAAAATTTAAATATCATTCAGCAGGTTTACATAACGAATCTCTCATTGTAGTAGTGGCGTGGTATTTGAATTGAAAATTTTATTTACGCTGATACGCTGGGCTCCACGATATTTCATCGAATCAGAAGATATCTCTATACAACAACTTTAACGGACCAACCACCCCACCCACCTGTTTTAGTTAATTTAACTATGCTGAAAGACAAAGAAACAACTAGATTCGCCTTGTCTGAAGATCGAACACGATACCTTCGGACTCTCCGACAAAATTTCGGCAAACCCAAGGAGCGGCCTTTCGAAATGAGAGCGGAGTGTGACGCACTGTACCAGCACGCACAAATGAATGTAATTAAGAAATAGCGCCTGGTTTGAATTTGATTGGTAACTTATCCACCAGCCTTGGATCGATATCTATTAGAAATCGATAATTATCGAAAGTACCACAATATACTCAGGCTGGCGTGAGCCGAAAGCGAGCAAACGATATAAAACAACAACGACACCAGCGCAAGTCAAGTCACTCTATGACCAGAGCTCGAAGCGCAAAAGTAAGTCAGCAGAGAATTTAGCAACCGTAATTATGGAGCAGTCGTGCTTCCACCATTTTATTGTGTATAGTGGATAGCCAATCTTCCACAGAGTTGGAATACTCTACGGAGCACTCGTGCATCCATCTAGTCCTTGTGTATCTTGGAAAACCAATCCTTCTCTGAGTTGTAAGACTCTATGGAGTAGACTTGTTATTGTGTATTCTTGGATAGCCAATCCTCCCCAGAGTTGTAATACTCTTCGCAGCAGTCGTGCATCCACCTTATTCTTGTTTATCTTGAGTGTTTCGGATGGTCAATATTACCCAGAACTGGAATTCACGGCAGGGATTCGAAATCCAACCTGTTTCTTTAGCGAGACAAACCAGCCGGAACGCGAAACTGGGAACCAGGTACCGACTCCTACGAAAGAAGCTCACAACAGATCTCGTTACCCAGCACACTTCGCATAAACCCTAAAACTAAGCTTACCTCATAGATTATCCTGAAAGAAAACCCATGAGGGAACACCTTGAAATCTCCGTCCGTTGCTGACGGCATTAACTGGTACAGAGTATCTTATAGTCGGGCTTGACCGACTTTCTCACGGTTTTTTTTATTAAATGTAGAATCCATATTGTTATTTAAGCCATTATTTGTATGTTCTTGAAATGAAGAAAGTGCAACTCGATTGGAGAAAAATTGATTTTTAAATGGGAACATTGTTTTACCAATAAGAAAACAATTTCTTTCACTATGTTTGTAATAAAATCCAAAAAAACGGTTTCCCTATTATAAAAACAAGAAAGAAAGTCGGTCAAGCCCGACTATAACATACTCTGTACCCTTACACTCGCATTTGCTCAGGAGTCAAACGGCCAGTTAACACCCCGCGCACAACGCGGTGCGCTCTCTAAGTTTCTCTCTCTCTCTCTCTTTCTCTCTCGCACTAAGATTGCCTGTGTTGAACGGTTAGGGTATGTTGCTGCGGTTATTGGTGGGGGGGTGGGTGCGGTTAAGTGGCCGTTTTTTGCCCATAACTGGAGTATCGTTCATCCGATCTTTATCATTCCTTCAGCAAATCGATAAATAATTTTGTTTACAAGGTATCTCTAGAAGGAACGAATGATCTATCTCCAAAACTGTAGGAGATATGACGTTTTTTCCAAATTGGGGGGGCGCGAGGGGGCGTGGCAAAAATTGAAAATAAACTTGATCTGCCTGCAAGTATAAGAAATATATGTCCCATACATGTCAAACCGCTATCTCTTACCATCTCTGAGATCTCTTCGTTCATACAGACAGACAGACGGACAGACGGACATGGCTATATCGACTCGGCTGTTCATGCTGATCAAGAATATATATACTTTATCCCTACTAAGGAGGATCATTGGAAGCCCAACCACCTAGCAGCAGTAATAAGCAACAGAATTAATTACAAAAATATGGTAAACAAACACCTTCAAACAAAAAACCATTGCCAAAATTCGGGCTGCGAGTTTACAACATTGGAATTCCTATGTCTTAATTTGCCGCCTGAACGAGCTGAAATACTAACTGGTATGTTTGTTTGAAGTGTGAACAGCAGAACAAGTCCGCTGATGAGAGAATTTGGTTATTCTCGAAACAGCGATCGTTGTACGGACAAACTCAATTGCTATTCCAAAAATTTTGTAATTAATATCTGTTGATTTGTGTTGTTTATATAGAATTATACTCAACCATAGACCTTGAGTCAGCCAGATGCTAACTTTGACTAAAATCAAAACAGATCTAGAGATTTTGGTCTCGGTTGGTTTGCATAAAGCACGGTACGGAGGTTTTACTCTGTGTGCGGAGAGAAACAAAAAGGAGAATAGCAAAATCCACACGAACGTTGAACTCGAACATCGAACTCTGAAGTTGTGGATGGTATGAACATTTATTTATTTAAATTTATATTTAAATTTATTTATTTTGGAAAAAATGTCAGAATAGGATGGAGATAGTTGAATTCGTTTGAAGCGCTTTCATGAGGAAAAAATATTGAGCTTATTAAGATCTAACAAATAAGAAACATTTTGATGCAGTTGACATGGAGAGCCTCCAGCTCCAGCACAAATCCGCAGTGCAGACGGAAGTTTTGAAAGTATTGTCTCCAACTATTGTGTAAAAGTACATCCCGCAAGGGGCATGATGACGGGCTTGACAGACAGCCCTGCGGACTCTTGTTGGTACTCCCTGAACCAAGCTCGACGGGGCTAAAAGGGGAGAAGCCCACCGAGCAATTATCGGTACCCCGGAATGAGCAGTAGCCCTAGGCTGCTCACATTGCAGTTGCCCACCTTGCGGAAGATGGTGGTGATTGTGCGTTGATACCTACATCGCGGCTAGAGTCTCAACTTGGTTCTCGTCGTGGAGTTACGTATCAACCGGGTGCTGTGACACAAAGATCAGAAGATGTTTTAGATCGACGCCGCCCCTCACCACGGTTGAGCAACAGAGACGCTGGTTTCTGCTTTTTGCATCTTCATCTTCCTCCTCTTCCAATGCGATTTGTGCGGTATGAATGAAAACGGGAATTTCCAGACCCAAAATCTGTGATTTAGGGAAAGAGCTGCCCCCTAGCAACGCCCTTGGGCATTAACGAACCACATTTCATATATCTTATTGTGCTTTCTATTCATTCTACATTTTTTTTAAGCAAATCACAGCTGGAAAAGTGTGTGAGGTTACCATAAAAATACCAAATTAGGCAAATTTTAGTATTTTTTGGTTATCTCAGCATACTATTTTGTTTTTAGGTTGCACTCAGGCAAGAATTAACATTTTCGCGCGCCCAAACAGTTTGGAGTTTAACGCTAATCTCTTAAAAAATTGCCACACCTTCCAAAAACAATTTCCCATTTTCTTGTTATGGATTAATTTGATGATTAAATGAAATTTTTTGATTGTGTTATAAGTTTTCTGACGCATTTTTAAATTATATTTCAAATTCAAGTCATATTCTCCAATAAAAAAATGAAAAATATAAAAGTATGTTGACGCCAGTCATGAAATATAAACTGGCAACCCTTGGCCCTTGTTGGTACCCCTGTTGGTACACAGAGGGCGCCACTATTACTATTTAATTTCGCACTGTTTTATTTTTGCCGAAGCCGAAGATTTTTAAAATTATCTGTGTTATTGGAACGGGCTTGAATTCATAATTTGAGTTCAGTATGTGGAATGGAACTGAGCCAAAATTATGGGATGGTATGTGGAAAGGCCAAGACGCACCCATTTCTATTGTAACACACTCACCTCTTTTTTTTACGAAATCTGCGTCAAAGTGACCTCATTTAGATTCCCTCAACACCTTTGGTTTTGCTTGTCCCAACCCCCCTTCACGCTGGCATTGAAATTAATTAGCTGCAAACGTGTGAAAGTAAATGAAGTCACTCAACGGCTGTTCCACCCCATCCCAACTGGCACAACAAACTCTTCACAATTAACAAGCCCACACCTAGCTATGAACCCGAACTCGAACCTGAATCCGTTACCAAAACGTATCCCAAAGCCAGTTAAACGCATGTGAACAAGTCATGTCACGGCCCCGGCAACCTTAAAAAAAAGCATAGCAGCATTTTAGGCGCCACCTGGAAATGAAACCAAAACTGAGTATATCCCGTAAGTGTGGATATATCAACACCTAGCAAAACACTAACCAAAAGGGACAGAGACAACAACAAGTGGGCGGGAAAGAGATGGCAACTGGAAAACGGAGAATAAAAACGGTAACCGCAATTTGACCCGGGTTTTTAGTTGCTTTACATTTCGTGGCGGCCGACAAATATGCAGATTGCATGAGGCGCTGGCGAAATAGTTGAGAGGGGAATGGGATTCAGCTGCGTGGCGCTGAGTTTTAACATGTGCCAGCAACAACACAATACCTGGCTGGGAAGCGTTAACTGTTTACGGTGGTGGATGATGGAGTATGTTTGTTAAAGTGGGTAGAGAACTACCCAAAAATCCGAGTGCAAACCCCAACTAAATTCTCTGTTTTCCTTTTTGTCCAACCGCTTTCGCTTGTTCAGACTTCAGTTCAAAGACAAACATACGCAATTTTCATTTCGTTTTGCCGGTGCTGCCTGCTGCTGTGTGTGTTTTCTAATTTATAAGGCAACTTGTTCGTTTGCTCGCCTTGGGAGTACTTTAATGCATTCTTTGTGCTACGCCTGGGCTGGTCTGCCTCTTTTCGTTTTGGTGTTACGCAAATTTGTTGTCTCCGTTTCTATTGCTGTTGCTGTTGCTGCCATTGCTGCATTGTCTTTTCGCACAATTGTCAACACAGTAAATGCAAATAGCAACAATGTGGAGGCCCCACCTCCTGGCTATCTGTCGAAATTGGAAAACAAGCGCCTATGACTGGCATTTAAATGCGAAATTTGCACGCGATCAGCAAACCAGAATAGAACCATGCTCGGGCAACGTGTGAGCCTTTGATTGTATTAGAAGCAAAGGCCCTCACTTCGGCCTAACCCTACACTTCTCTCACCTTCTCTACAGTTCACAAAGCAGCATGGGAAGTTTTCCCCATTTTTTTGGCATAAAATAACTGAAAATAAGTTGAATCTTTTTTGAAACAGAAACAGAACTGAAAGTGTTTTTTACCGCAATGCATAGTTGCGCTGTTTAGTGTTGACCGATTTTTGGGACCTTCAGTTAGTTCTCTGCTCAATAGCTACCTTGAAACAGCGACAGAACTGAAAGTGTTTTCATTCAGCTTCAATGCCTTGCGACGTTGTCCTTTTTCTTTTGCAAAGAGTTGAGCGATTCTTCTTTTTTGAAACAGAGACAGAACTGAAAGTGTTTTCATTCAGTCACCTTGTGACACTGCCCTTCTTCAAAGTGAGAACCTATTTTAAGACTTCTGTTTAGTTTTCTTGCTGTCCTACTGATTGTGCACAAACAAAAATGAAACCTACAAAGATCTGATAACATTTGATGGCTATATAAGTTTTTGATTAATGGTTTATAAACTTGCTTTTTAACTTATTTTTGGTCGTATCCCAACTATTGCCAGAAAATCCGGTTAAACTTTCTCTAGTGCAGAGCCTGTTTTCGGCTGTGCCAAATTTAAATCAAATTATTGACATTTGTTTAAAGGCAACGCAGACGTCTTGCATACAAATGATTTAAATTTTGTGGCCCAAGACTTA
Organism: Lordiphosa magnipectinata; assembly: GCA_037044535.1. Taxonomy (NCBI): domain Eukaryota; kingdom Metazoa; phylum Arthropoda; class Insecta; order Diptera; family Drosophilidae; genus Lordiphosa; species Lordiphosa magnipectinata. The sequence goes on from JBAMBO010000971.1 coordinate 384,371, forward strand.
AAGTGAGCAAAATCAGCACAAAATACGACCCAAGCCCTTGGGGGCAGAATGATAAGAAGCGTGCAAATGGGAGGGGGGTTGTGGAAGTTGCCCAGGGCAGCAACCCTTTGCTGTTGCCTCTGTCATGTTTTGTTTTTAATAGTTGCTGAATCTCATTAGAATTTAGATGAGTCTTAATGAGTCATTGTTTTACACGTTAGAGCGAGAGAGCCGGGTAGAGAGAAAGTAGCTAAGAATAGTGCAAGTTGCTGCGGTAAAAGCACGAAAAGGTTGCCAAGTAAAGTCCCCGTCCTCACACACACAAATGACATTCGGAGCACAACACAATGAAATTTTCATTTGATCTGGATGGGAACGGAAGACCGACCTCTCCACCCCCACCACCACCCAACCCAACCCTGATTTAAGTGCCAACTTAAGTCCCACGCACACGGGCGGAAATGGTGCCTGGCTGCCTGTTTAACGCTTCTGTTGTGGGTGCCCGCCAACCTGTCTGTCTACTATGCGGCTTTTGCTGCTTGCGGTAATCAACATTAAAAATCAGCATTATCATCAGCCCGGGCGACGTCTAATGGTGACAATGGCTGCCTGGCTGACTCGACTGACTTTCCGAACCGAAAGTAAAGTTGAGATGCCTTAAAGTGGCTGCAGTTTCATTAGACAGTCAAGTTGATTGGCTTTCAGTTTTAACAACGACAACAACACGAGTTGCTGCATTTGCAGTTGTGCCAGCTGGGTGGGGGGAGGGGCGGAGTGTAATTAAGTTGAAATTAAAGTGGAAAGTTTGCTTTAAGTTGACGCCAGTTCTCCGCTCGACTTCTGCGCTGGCCAACGCTAATTAGATTTTTTCTAGTTTCATTTTGCCTTTTGCCGAGTCCTGAATGCAAATGAATGGAATTAAAAGCACATTATACTTTATAATGCGAGCTGATTTGCGCCCAGCAAATTTAATTTGGCCAAATCTCCCCCTGAAAGATAACCGCAGTGCCAAATTGCGGGCAAAAGCGACTCTCTCAAAGGCACACAAATCCGTACCCAATTGATTGGGGAGCCCGGCCATTGATCAAAGTCATAAGTCAGCGGCATACAAATCTCCATGTAAATATCCTTTTACAGTTAAGTTGTCCCTTTTCGGGGGGGGCGACCAGCCAGCACGTCTAAGCAACTGGATTATTAACATTTCAATATAATTTTGTGGCTGCTGCGGCATATGCGAGCCATTTTTTTTTCTTGCTGACGTCTGGGGAAAATTAACGCGCCTTAGTACTTTGATCCTTTTTTTATATATATATGTATGTATGCGCAGTCTTGGGTATTTGCTTACGTATTCATCAATTTTTTGGGTTAAACTGTGGGCGGACCTCCGCCGGGCCATTGGGTGAACAACATGCTTTGCGGTTGTTGGCGTCAAATTGTTTTGCCTGTTTTGGGGCTGTCATGCGACAGCGGGCAGTCCCAGCAGTCGGTCTACAGTCGGTGGTTTTTTTGAAAACTGGCCGCTAAACGCTTTTAGCTTTAATGCAGTGCCATTTGGTCGCCGTGTGAGTTCATAATTTGCCATTACGCATACGCCATGTGGTCACTGTTGGCGGTTAACAGAAATGCATGGCGAGTCGAAAAAGTGATTTTCCCAAATGAAATTGCATGGCAAATTACCTGGCTAATAATTTATGAAATGAGATATCGATTAAAAACTAGTCGAAAATGCAAACAGCCTGCCTAAATACTTACATATATGTATGTATAAGGGCGTCATGGAGTTTAATAAATAAATTTATAGCTTAGTTTTGGTATTTTTGTTTAATGATGATGTTGCGTAAGAACAACTGATGCCAGAATTGAGACTCACCAAATTTGTTTAGGAGCATTGTTAAGCACATTTCTAAATTCATTTAACAATTCTAAATTTGCAATTTGATATACAAATGTAGTAAGTGAAGGCCAATGGAAATCTTAGTGCTTAAGCAATATAAATATTAATGTGATATAGCCATTCGATCCAGATAATACCATTTTAAAAGTTAAGGTCAGCCGTATTACACTTCGGTAGTCACATTACTCAGGGAGAGAAGAATTCTTTTTGATCACTTAAAAGATCATTAACAATACATTAAGCTAACAAAGCTGCCAGCAGATGATTGTCAAGCCAATGTCTGCGCTATATATTCAATTCAATTTATTGCATCGGTTTGTTATGATAAGTGTATGCTTCTAATATATATTACATATTTCTTAAGAGTTCAAGTCTATGGACTTATTCTACTTTGTTGTGAATATGGACTGTATTATTGTTTTAAATTTAATTAGTTTATATTACATTGAAGGGAAAAATTCAAAAAAAAAAACACCCATGAGACAATAATTTAATACTACTTATAACTAGACAACGGATTACGGAGCCAACATCTTATTTTTATTGATCAAGGATCTAAGTCCTTCAAAAACAATTTTACATAAATTGCATATTTGCATAAAAAAATATGCAAAATATGCAGAATATGCAATATATGCAAAAAAAACCTCTTTTTATGAAACTACATAATTTTTCAGTGCTAACAATTTTCTGATTTTGTTGCAAATCTGTTTGAACTTGTAAATCAACGTCACCAATTCAACTTGTAATCAATTTAAATGCCGAAAATGAGTGATAAAATCACATTTAAATTCAAAAATAGCTAAGAGATTTGCCATCAAACTGTTTTACAATACATACATATTTACATACCAGGCACCCGGAGTGCGTTGCTGCGCCCCCTTTAGAATTTAAAACACAATACGAAGAAGTGAAGCTTAATACACAATTGCCATCTATCAAATCTTTATAATATAATCTAAACTCGTTAAATTTTTGTTCCAATTTCACGAGTTTTTGGTTCGTGTGATCTTCACCTCCTACTTACCCGTCGATATACCCGTCTTCGTGTCAACCTAAACTCATATAAGAATTTCGCAAATATTAAAATTTCTTTAAACCGATTGACTGACAACTCCTATTTACCCTTCTGTAATGGCCAACTATTAAATCTTCATGATAATCTGAACTAATCATAAAATTTTGTATATATCCGGATTTTTGGTCCGCTTGATCTTGATTCGTCAATTTACCTGTCTACACAATAAATTTCGCAACTTGTTGGACCGTTGGATTTAACCATTTACGCGTCCACAATTGCCATCTATCACATCTTAATGATTCCCAAAACTCATAAAATTTTGCAAATTTCGCGAAAAATCAAAACTCAAATAATCGCGATTTTTTTCACAGTTCGATCTGCACTTTCTACTATTGCCGACTATTAAGTCTTCATATAATCTTTGGTCAATCCACGCCAGCTCTTTACCAACGCCTGCGCTTCCGTAAATACTCAAATGAAAATTTGACAAATTTCGCGGTTTTTGGTCTAAGCCTCTTATATACGCGTCTTCAATTGCCTTCTATCCAACCTTCATAGTTAACTTAGGTCCTTTGAAAATTTGGCAAATTTTTAAATTCCGCGATTTTTTTGATCCTTTTGTTCCACATCTCCTTTATTTAGACCCAATTTCTCAATGTCCGATTAGCCAAACTTACCTTCAGTTTAGCCGAATTTGCGTGTCTCATGCTGTCTTTAGCGAGAACCGAGCGACAAAGTTAACCGCTGCCTCACGATGGGGTCAAATTTTGACCTGCCGGCAAGTTGCGATAAAATTATCGATATTTTTATCCATCTACAAACAGTTGTGTTCAAAATTTGCATTGTTTAATTTGTCAATAGCCAAAACAAAATCTTTATAAATAAACAAATTTCTTACATCCACGCAATGGAAATGGAAGATTCAGACGGTAAAAGCAGGCAAACTCACTGCCCGCCGTCTACAAAATCGAAGGGCCCACCTGGCCAATAGCACCACCAATTGCCTCATGCGATGCGGTATACAGATAGTGATCTAACGTACCATAATAAAAATATCCATACGCTCGGCCAGCACTAGGAACGGTATTACCACAATGGCCAACATGGTGGTGGTTATACCCACATAACCCAAGACGCTGCAATGAATAATATGCGAGAGAAAATAATGCGAGAGAGTACAGGGAGAGTATTTATAATTTTACTGATCTGGATGATGCCAAATTTGTTCAACGATTCAGGCTAACAAACTCAGCATGTCAAATAATTCTTTCTTCTTTTTATGATTTCGATTGTTAAAAGGAATCGTGGATTGTTGTCAGAGAGCAAACTTATGGTGGCGCTGCGCTCTTATGCAAGTGGCTTCTTTCTTATCATTGCGGGCGACTTCTGTTGAGGCAGACTTCATTCGGCAAACCGTGCAGTTAATCAAGATTCCCACGCTATTGCATTACTGGCCAACACAAATAGACACTGACTGATTGATTTTTCATTCCATCATTGTCAACCACATTTTCCAATCTTGTGGCTGAGCTTGGGATCATGCCACGAATTTTTTGGAAACAGACAAGACTCCAGCGGTGCTGGGAATGCCGCCACAGTTCGAGAAGTCTCCCGCTTCTTAATTGCGAATTATTTTCGCGATCGTTTTTTTAATTCTCGTACTAATTCCGTAAGTCTTTCCAAAGGCGATGAGCTCCGGCATGGCGGCAAATTGATCTCCAAGCCCAGGCCTTCTGCTTCCAGTTATCCGCATCCCTCTTTTTGTTCTCCAAAATGCATTTATTTGACTCAAAAAGTGTACAAGCAAATGTTCCTCAGCCGCAGAAAAGTTCTTCGCTCTTGGTCTTTTCGGAGTTTCACAGTTTTTGCCAAATAATTACCAGCGACAAGAATAGCATTAAAAAAAACCAAAACAAACAGCTGTTTCGTCCACAGTGTCAGGTCACACTTTTGCAGCGAAAGCAATTAATCATCATCGGGTGAACCTGCCGGTAAGTCTCGTTGAGAAAACCAAAAGAGTTAACCTTTGGTAATTCCGGCCGGCAAATTTGACCGGCCGGTACCTAACCGCAACTTTTGAGAGATTGGGCCTTACCCGTGTATCTAGCATAAAATCCATAAAATCTTCAATACAATCTAAAATTAATGAACAATTTAGAAATTTCCCAATACTTAAGAACTTTCAAGGTACACCTTTCATTTGCTCGGTCTACAACTTCCATTTAACCGTCTATATATGCCATCTATATATTCTTTATAATAATCTAAGCTCAAGAATGATAAATTTGGTAATTTCCCCATTTATATACATTTTTATACAATTACATATTTTGCATATTTATTGCATATTTTTTACATATTTTGCATATTTGCTTTGCATATGCAAAATTTGCATATATCGAATATGCAGTTTCCAATGGAAAGTTAGTTATTAAATTAGCATAATACCAAACTTTCACCTCAATCAACCTTCATTTGAAAAAAATCATAAAATCCGATGTCTATGTATATTTACATAATTATTTGGTTTATGTGGTTATAGGTTGAATATCTACATCTATCATTGAAGTTATCTGTCAGTAGGCTTAGTCTGACTGCTACATTGACTTTATGGTGCAAATCGGAGGTAGGATGATGCCATGGGAGATTGAAAATCATTTTTAAAAACTTGTTTTGAGCAGTTTGTAATCTCTTAATATGACATTTGGCAACATCAGACCAAACTGGGGGGAACATTACTTCCTAAAATATCGATTTGAACAAGTTTAACTTATTTTCAATGGATAACCTTGAGTTTCTACTGATGAAGGGATATAGAGTTCTGGTAAGAGTGTTGATTTTATCAATGGTGAACCCAACATGACCCTTGAAGTTTACTTTTGGGTCTAAGATAACTCCTAGGTAGCGAACCGTTTTGTCCCAGGGAATATCAGTTCCATCCAGATATAGGTGTCTATTTGGGAGGAGTATATGGCTTGGGTTTTATCAGTGTTAACCAGAATTTTCCATCTTGTGAAAAAGGATTGAAGGGAGTCAAAACCTTCTTGTAGGTTGAGTGAGATATTTTCTGGTAATAGTCCTGAGTTAATTATTGCTGTGTCGTCAACAAATATTGAGGCAGTATAGCCGTTTAGATTTGGAAAGTCGGAGATATAAATGTTATACAGAAGGGGAGAAACGCAGAACCCTATATATCTATCGCGGAAGAATGAGCCCGTCCAATGTAAACCGAAAACGAACGCTTGCTGAGAAAACTTTGTAATATTTTAATAAGTTCAGTCGGAAAGTTAAGAGCTGACATCTTGAAGACGAAACCGTTGTGCCATACATATAATAAACTTTTCGTATACTCAAGTTTTTTTAACTATTCCAAAAATTGTATGTGCCATTTTAAACTGTAGAGCTATAAATAATTGATAAATATACAATCAAAAAATTCATAAAGATTACTTTAGCGTCCTTTTTTCCTACTTACCTCTCACACGCATTAGCATAGAACGAATGACGAAATTCGCAAGAAGCTATAAGCTCGCTGCGGACCCGGCACTCATTTTCACTATTGCTGCATCAGAACAATGAGAATCGTTTTTGCTTTTTTCGCTATAGACTATAGCTGTCTCTCTTTGATTTGAGAAACTCTGTGTGTCTCTTTCTACTTTCAGAATTTCGATGTCTACTTTGATCTGAAATCATATCACTAGGGCATTTTTCATATCACTTTGACCATTTCACATTTCAATTTAATATTTTTAGTATTAATGTAATAATACAGGTTCTTATTGATATTAAATAGTATCACTTTGATATGAATTTATTGATATTACTGAAATTATATTGAAATACCAAATTGATATTTGATCTTATTTTTTTCTGTGTACTAGATAATCATGTCTCATGCGTATAATAGTGTAAACCGAGCTTACGAGCAATATCTGAATTTATTATATAAGTTTTTGTGACTTTTTCACCAACTTGCAATTGTAAATGAGAATGTAAAATTTTTCACTTATTTGGACTCTTTTTCAAGTCTTACGTTCTGGTGAATTCGAGTTCAGACTCAGGAAAAATTCATAAATTTCTACAGGGACTCGCATTTCTCATCGTTAGGCTTAAAGTTGCTTCGCATTATTAATAAGGGTGCCAAAAGTGCTCTGAGCATTAAATAATCTTGACCAAAATGCTGAAAACATACCTTACACTTTCCCGCTAGACCCTTTTTCTAGGCATTCTTCTTATTCTATATATGTCTTGGATACGATTTTTTTTATTGAAATTCTTTACTCAGAACACTATACGATGCATAAAATGAACCGAATTCTGTTTGTGTATCAGTCCTTCACTTTGATATCTTTTGCTCGTTCGGGCCAATGCGTGTAATTAAGCGTTGCAGCTTATGTAAGACAAACAGGAAATAAGGCTTAGCTCAAACGCATAAATAACACCAGCAAATCAGTACACACACAAACACACACACACACACTTAAATACCGACACTGGGACGGTCGACGAGTCGACACATAAATAAAGGCATACAAACAATGAAAACGGATAACATAAAACTTACAACAACTAAAGCGACGGCAGCTAAAACCAACAAATGGCAGCACCAACCAACAACATCCCAAAGACGAGGCGCAAAGGTGAATACAGCCTACACACACACACGCACGCACACACACGCTCATAGAGTAGCTTCCGTCTTTAATCAAAAGGTACAAGTGGGCGTGGCTGGCAGCACTGCTGACACAGTTTGGCTGCCCGTCCCAAGTCCAAGTGACTCGAACACTCGACTATACAACCCAGGCGGAGGTAGTTAGCGCTTGCCAAGTCAAGACTCTGTAAATATACAAAACACTTGTATCCACAGCGCATCCAGCGACGAGATTTATGATTAATTTATGTTCACGTGCTCCCGTGTTACCCTGTTCAGGTGCGAGTGTGTAAAACTGGAAGACAACGACATTGAGTGAATGAAACGATGGCAAAAACTTAATTAACTCATTACATACGCAGCGCTTTAATCAGCCAGCCAAGTCGGCAAGGCAAAGACGGGCCACCATCAACCAACCCCCAGTGCGAAGCTGCCAATCGTACGGCCTCAACTTTTTCACGGGGCAAAATTTAAAGCAGCCTTTGACTGCAATTAGTGGCCGCCTCGTTTGTCTGTCTCTGCAGCAGGAACTGAACGGATGGGAGAGTATGGGGAGGGGAGGTGGTGGCGTTTCGTTTCATGAATATTACATAAGCTGCCGCGACTGGCAGTCATCCAATGTGGAGTCGTTCGCATGTTGCGTGCCGACTCTTGGCTTTGACGTTGACGTTGGCAATAAACCGAGCACAATTACAGCAACAACAGAAACAACGGCAGCAGCCACGGCAAACGATGCTGACGATTGATTTACAATAATGGCAACTACTTGCAACCCCGCCAAATGGCAACCGACTAAGCTGCGCGCTGCCCGTACAATGTGCTCATTACCGGTGGCGTATACGCAATTTCCAATTAAATAAAAAGTGTGCACGCACACTCGGGGCCAGAAAGAAGTTTACACGTTCGCTTGAATTTAAAAAAAAAAAGAGAAAGATGGAAAAACCACCAACATCGCAACTGTGGCCCGGGGAAAATTTCTTTTAATATTTATTTAACACAAAAGCTTTCCGCATTTCATCGTCGTCGGCGACGCTGACGTTAATTTTTCGCTTTGCTTTTCATTTTCGCAAAATTACCGGAAATGTTAATTTCTGCACGTGCAGCAGGCGACTCTGCCGACGAAGGACGCGAGACATGCAGTCAAAGCCGTCGTCAGGCCCCAGCTGAATAGTGCTAATTATTTAGGGTAAGAATTCTGTCTCTGTCTCGCTATGCGAGTGTGTGTGTGTGTGTGTGTGTATGGGCCTACCCCCAAAAACCCACTGGATTGGCCCTTAACCCATTGCCACCCCACGTGCGTCGTCGTTGTCGTTGGCTTTGCTTTGACTTTGCTTAGAGCTTCCACAGCTCCGAGCTGAACTGGCACAAAAGCGTACGAAGGACAACGGCAACGTTATCTGCAACATGGAGACTTTTTCTGTGCCAAAGGAACAAAGCACACAAAAATAATAATAAATGATTGCGTTTTGTGTTTGCAATGCATGTGTGTGTGTGCATGTGTGTGTGTATGAGCTCTTTTGCATTTGTGCAGCTTTTGAATGTATGTGCACCCACCAAACCGCATTGTGCATGACATCAGATTCGAGATGCGCACAAATATTTATGGAGGAAAATACAAGAGCTGATTGCATTAAGTGGCATAATTAATATTAATTACAGCAATGCTCGACAGCAGGAAAAATGATAAACAAAAGACAGGAGTAAGTGCATCATTGGAAGAGATAAAAACACATAAAAACGTGTACAATTAAGTAAGAAAGTCGATCAATTTATACCCTAGCTGTTCATCTCAGTTCTTATGTGTTCCAATGAGAGTGGCAAGATACATACATCATTAATTGAATCGAATTTTCCTGTTTAATGAATGCCTGCAATACGACAGGCTGAATATATTCGAGGTCGCCAAAAATTCGTGGAGACCAAATCCGTAACATGCTTGAATCATTTTTTCAATAGTAGAGGTCCGATTTAAGAGATCATAAATTTAGAACGTTCAGCTTGTGGTAAATAGCGGAGTTATGAAAACGCAACATACTTTTCGGTGTTTTCCTTAAGGAACACAACTTTTGTCACAATGTTAATATAATATAAGGGAATACTATTTAACATTTCTTTCCATGAGTAACGGGTATATCGAAGTCGGGCAGGGTTGGCTTAGACTTACGCTCTCGTTTTTTTTATTTATATCGGTCGTAAATCTAGCCTTTTAGCGGGAAATAGCTAAATGTTATTACATTCAGTGAATGTTCTTGGGTTCTCACGGGTTCGACCTCAACTCGAGTGTGCCTTAAAGTTCTGAATGAGCTATTTAGGCTTGTTTTCAACTCCACTACTTTTTTTTATAAGTAAATCGAACGCAATTCCGCTTTGACTTTGTTTTCGTGTTCTCAATTCCGACTGGAATTGCTCCCTTTTTACTTTTTTCAAACTACGCATTAGATACACAAAAGAGAGAAAGCACAAGTCCAAGCGAACGATCGAAAATGGAACAGTCGGTAATGAGAGAGGCTAACTTTTAGGCTTCACTCTTCGTTTTTGCTGGCAGTGCCAAATTATGATCAAAAATCTTTGCAAATCGATTAAAGACTTAATGCAAATCAAATTTCACTAACAATTTCTAAATTAATCAGAGAATTCAGAAAAATGCACTTTATATCAGAGCTCACAAAAAGTGTTCCCTTATTACAGGCTGTCAGAAAAAATACAGTCACCCTCGGACACTATGAAAAAGTGAAACGAAATGACATCTCACCACCTCTGACTTTTCTTAAAGTGCTCTTTTGCTCAATCAACGAGAGATTTTTTTTCGCTTGCTTTGTTCATGTGTTTCCATGAGACACTTTGCTGGGCAGAATCTGCTGAAAGGGTCTTTTGTACATGTATGTGTGCCTGCAAGTGGGTCTTTTACGCTTTGCCTCCGATGAAATGCATTACGGAACAACAAAAACTTAGCACAACAACTCAAAAGACACTTTGCACTGACACTTGGCTCGATTTGCTCAATTGCTTAAGCCGCCTTTACACTTGTCATGTATCTCTGAATAGTCGGTTGTCAAACTTCTCTAAAGAGAATCTTTTATCAAATAGAACCTGTCCATTTCATCAAAGAAGGCTAAATTTTCTTAATACTTAGACTTATTTGCTATGCTATTACACTATCGTTAGAGAGTCTCTTTAGAGATGAATGACAAGTGTAAAGGCAGCTTTAGAGATATTTTATTTGCTATCTACACTATCGTCCGAGAGTCTCTTTAGAGATATCTGACAAGTGTAAAGGCAGCTTTATGCTCAGCTGCTGACAGCTGAACAAAAGTATCCACATCAAACTGTTATAGTAAGCCAGCTTCGTCTGTTTCTCTCATCGAGAGCTATGAAACAGAAATCACGAGAAAATCAAAATCCAGTGTTCTGTTGAGAGAGTAAACGAGTCTGTTAAATTTTTCCCTGTCATTTCGGTGAGCAGACAGCATAGAAAAAATTGGTTGACCACATTTGCGAGCTCTGCTTTATATACATCTAGCAACTGTAGGAGTGCGTAATTTGGCAATTAACTTTCATTCCACAGACCAACACGCAATACTTTTGAAAACGAAAAATAGAGGAAAGCTAACTTCGACTCTGCCGAAGTTTATATAGCCTTGCAGCTCGTATGATTTATATAAATGATGGTTTTAAATGATTTTCATTCAATAATTTTCGCTTTGAACATTCTTAGCCGAGATATTTTCCAAGCTGAGCAATAGATGTCGCCACTACTTTGACCATTTGGCTTGCCAGTTTGCTACATGGCAGATATACAATATATTCATCCCATTTGGATCAAAGTCGCCAAAATTGTATTGAAACAGATATAATTCATAACTGGAAAGCATAAAGACTCTACCATTCAAAACCAGGGAATCAAACCGGAACCAGAACCGGAACCGTTTACCGAAAAGAACCGATTAAAACTCATAATCAGAGCCGTAACTGGAACCCATATTTGTAGTTTTTTGTATACCGTTATTCCTGGTACCGAAAAGACCGAAAAGAACCTTAACATTGTACCGGTACAGTTTCGGTTCTGAGCGTAACAATTAGACTGCACAGCGAGCACTTGATTTTGAGAGAGTTATCCTGGCATTTTATCGGTCCCACATTATAATACCACAAAATTACCTGGGTAACTATTTTGACGTATATTTATTTAAGAATTTTACAAATGTCTGTTCAAGTCCAACTAAGTGTGAAAATTAGCTCTGACACTTTATCTGAAAGTGGAAACGAAGTGGAGTCATATTTCTTGCATTTGCAGCCGCATTATCATACCTCAAAACAATCGATTTTGTATTTTGTTTTAATTCAATCCAATGCAAAAATATAACGTCTGAACAGTAAGCCGAAGGATCTGTAACGATATCGTCGGTGGGACAACTCAGATATGTCGCTCTTGTTGGATCATGCAAATGAACCTGTAAAATGAAATAACATATTTTCAGAGATTAAATTATATCAATATGAAAATTGTACACCATATAGAACACAATAAGGCGAATATTTCTGCATCATTAACTCAAAAGTCGTGAAAGTCTTAAAGTAACTGAGGGATATGTATTTATATGAAAAGAATTGGGACAATACAAATAGTTCAATATCTTCAGAAATCAGTTTAGTGGCATTAAACAAGGTTTTCTGAGCTTAAATCGATAACAAAGATAAAAGTCGACAAAGTTTTCGGAATTGTAGGAGCTATCGGAAGATCTTCCTGCTGTTCCAACTACCAAAGTGAGCGTAAGCTCCGCTGGATACAAACTTGAAAATATTTTATGAAAACAAGCAGCGAATGCAATTCAAAATTGATGTAAATCGAATTCATCCGTATTTGTGTGTGTCTAGATTGCATTTCCACTTTGTCAGGTCTTAGGTATTAAGTTTGTGCAAAAGTATGTTACAGAGAATGGAGTCGTTTCATGAATACATGAAAATCTATAAAATATATATATTCTTGATCAGCATCAACAGCCGAGTCGTATATATATATATATGTGCGTCTGCCTGAAAAAAACCTCATATTTCCTACAGTTTAAAGAAAGATGGGTCGTAATCAAGATTATTTATCGGTTTTTCGAAGGAATGATCGGATGAACGATACTCAAGCTATGAGCAAAATAAAACCCAATGTAACAGGTGTCAACAAATACAATCTTAGAGAAAAAGAGAGAGAGACAAACTTAGAGTTGAGCGTATAACAAAATAAAAAAATATTGCACGATACTCGCGTGACTCCTTGGATAAGTTGGTAATATCAGATATTTTTCTGCCTTAATAATTGACATTAATGATAAATTTGTGTCTTCACTCGAGTAACTAACAATTTTTTGGCCTGTACTTCCGCTGCCGCCTCAGGGCCATAAATTGCAGCTTTTCTCGTAATGACTGTTCCCAACAAAGAACTGCCTGGAGCTGCATTATGCAACGCTCACCGCTAATATCCAGTTTGAGGCAAAACATTTGCCCTTTAACTTTATCAGCCATGGTCATGCATAAGCGGGATTATCCCTTTTAATGAGTACCATAGAAAATTCGCGTTCCGCTGTTGTCGCAGTAACCATTTTTTAAAAACGTAAACTCTTGCCTACTTTGAACCGCAGCCCATTGATGGTTAGCAGGTCACTATCTGGGCTCTCCGAAATCCCGTACAACTTTTGGTTTGTTTTTTTACTCTGTACTGAAGGTACACAGAGTATGTTTAGTTTGTGCATTTGGATACACTGCAAATTGGAAATATCAAAATATTCGTCCTCTTCAGCAAAATCGCACTTAAATGTGTTTACAACCATGAAAACGTTAACTGGTGGTCAGAATCCTCCACAAAGTTCCCAGAATTGTATGGGATTTCAAAAGTCGTATTATACGAAACCGAAAACCGAAAATAATTGAAAACCGACATAGAACCTTTAACCGAAACAATCATTTCGGTACGTACCGGAACCGGAACCGAAATTCGTTTCGAGATTAAGCCCTGATTAAAACACAAAACATTAGAAAGCAACCATGAATCGTAAGTGTATTACGGTCCGTCCATGCATCGAGGCATTTTTACAATCTGTCTTCTCTCTGCTCCTGTGTTAATTACCCCATGTGCTTGTATGAAGCATAAAATATGTAGTATATGTATGGCACTGCAGGAAATATATTTCGGAATAAAAAAGCGCATGACTAGAGACTTTCGTATTTCTTTGCATTTTATTGCCGATTTTATTTTCAACTCGCGCATATTTTATAAAACTCATGATGTGTGCTGCCACCGGCTACCCCTTTTGCCATACTTTGATACTCATTCACCACATCCTTCTCCTTCTTCTTCTTTTTCATCTTTGCAGAACAATTCCACATTTTTGTCGGTGACTTGAGTTCAGAAATTGAAACTCAGCAATTGCGCGAAGCATTCACACCATTCGGCGAAATCTCGTAAGTATTAAAATGCAAATTTCCCTTTCTGGCAGTTAAGTTAAAATTGCTGTCATATATTCCGTTATTATTTTCACTTTTTTTTTTTTTTTTTGACAATTTTTCAGTCATTTTCCGGGCACGCATTCGTTGATTATTGGCAGGCGCGTAAGCCGCTTGGAAGAGAGCATAAAAAATTCATAACCACACAACAGAAATGAATTTATGCAAATTTCACTTTGCCGAACTCTTTTCGCTTAAAGTGTTGCGTCAGCTTGGTTGTTGGCAGCAGCAGACAAACAACAGCTAGGGAGACATTCAAATATTTAAGTTGGCGAAACGCAAAGTCACCAGCGGACAACGGCCAAAAACTTGGCTTAATTAACTTCTGTTTAAGCGCAAAGTTTTGCCTCAGCCTGCGGGCGGCTTATCAAAAATTATGCTAAAGTATTTGATTTTTGGATTTCTCGCTTGTTTGCTGCTGTCAATCAGGCCGTCCGTCCAACCCATTTATAATTTTGATTTGATTCGCCCGGGGCCATTGAAGACCTCTCAACTTTCAGAGCTGCTAATGAACCACGCGTGTCCTCTAATTAAAATTAATATGCCACCTTTGACCCCAGCAGCAAATGGAGCCATTCTTACTTAAAATCATCAAATTTTGACAGGCGTATCAATGGCAACGCAATCGATTGGCACCTCTGCGTTACATATGTACCTATCACTGACATCATTATCGGCAAGGCTCAACGTACATGTCGCAGACGGAATCCCCCGCGAAACCACATCGCGCCCTGATTATCTCAGTCTGGCTTAAATAACTTTCTTGCCTTCTTGCGTAGCCAACATGTCAAAACGCTTAACGCACCGAGTCGAGCCGGATTTGCTCGTGCGGCTCGTAGGGATCAGATGCCGACTTCTTTGTGAAAAGTTTTATGCGTGCCTCGTTGTTTGCCCTTTCTTTTTTTTGTTGTCCTTCTTTGTTGGTTTGGCTGAGGTTTCCTTTTTTTTTTGGGCCGCCTGGATTGGGCATTTTTGTTTTGTTTTGTTAAATGCGCGGCGCGTGTGAATATTTAATAAGGCGCCTGGCTTTACTTGCACGGGGGGGCCCCTTTGCCCGCCGGCTCTCCCGGCATTTTACTTATAATAATCATAAAAAAAAAGTTGCTGGCCAAAGTCGCCAGCGTCGCCGCCACTATGGTTTATGTTTCATAAATGAAAAGTAAACTGCCAAACTGGGGGTAATTGCCAAAGTTTGCTGGCAGCTCTGCTTAGTTGGGCTCAGTTCGGCTGGTTCGGTTGCTGTTGTCATTGCCCCAGTGTCGGGGCCCCAATTGACAAAATGAGAACTCGTAGAATTGCTGTGGGAAATCAATTTGAGAGGCGGAAGCCAGGCAATTGCGTAAATTGTTCGGGTCGCTTGAATAGTTATGATGAAAGTTGGCAGGCAGAAAAGTTTAGAAATTTCATTATGGTCAAGGAATACCTTGGAATGAAATCTCTTTACGATTCCAAGTCGAACTGTTTGCTCCTGGTGATGAAATGTTCGAATATCCAGGTAGACTTGACCAGCGGTGGGCAAGAAATTTGAGTTTGGGAACAGCCCAACAACAACAACAACAGGAAAACAACCGTTATCAGAGAGTCTCGATCGCCCAAAATGCAGCTACTGCGCAGTCTGTGTTAGCGTCTTGTTGGCGCCGTTCTCCGGTTCGCATTGACTTTGTTGTTGTTTACGATTTGAAGCGAGTTAATTTGCGACGCAGTTTATTATGAAACTAACAGGCGCCAATTTCCGAAAAAAGAATATCGGTGCAATGGGAGAAAGGGCTTGCCCACCACTGGACTAGACCATACAACCCTAAAGAAAATGGCAAATGTCTTAGCAATTAAGAAGACCCAAGCAATGCAAGGTTATGTTTTGCGTTGCAAGGGTCTTAACCAGCGATGGTCTAAAGGACCCCCTGAGGGGCGACGTAGACGAGCCGAACGCATGCCGAAACTGAGGAGAAGAGAGAAAAAAGCCTTTCAGTCGCTGGCTAGCCTTCGATCAGTGCCGGCCAAATGGAGACAACAATACAGTGTGCTTGAGTGCTCTCTCCAGACTACAGCCGTTTTACTTGCAATTCAGTGTTCATCGATTCACACAATCATGAGTTCGGCTCGCGTTTGCGTAAAAACACGACTGACTTCGGCTTCTGGTAGCTATGCCTGCCCGGCTCTGCTTTTGATGCGCTCTCTTTTTGGCCTCGCTCTCGTTGACCGACGCTGGTCTAAACCAGGTGTAGGACAAAAAACCCCTTTCACATTTTGCTCGGCGGCATTGTTCGCGAGGCTGCATAGAGACGAGCAGTTACTGTACGTGTGTTGAGAGTTGACGAACGCGAGCAAGCTGAATTACGGCTCAGAAGCAGCTCTGTCTAAGCTTGGCGACTGTGCTCACGGCCTGGGCGTGGGTTTTTGCTTCTGAAGCAAGGCAAGCTTCACATGACTAAAGAGTTGACAAAGCTAAAGGTAATTACATTCAGGAAGCTAGTGTACTATAGCGAAGGAGTTACCCACCTTACCTTTAAAAGCCTGTAGTTAGAGGCAGGGAATCAAACCGGAACCAGAACCGGAAACTGAACAACAAATCAGCAGGAGCAGATGACCTGCCAGCAGAACTGTTTAAGGCAGGAGGCGAGGAGTTGGTAAGGTACATGCATGGTAAGGTGCATGCCAACTCATCAGCAGAATATGGTCCAACGAGAGCATGCCCGAGGATTGGAGTCTAAGTGTAATTTGCCCACTTTTTAAAAAAGGAGACCCTGCAGTTTGCGCCAACTACCGTGGGATCAGTCTCCTTCCCATCGCATATAAGTTTGTGAACGTCTAAAGCCGCTTATTAGCACGCTGATGGGACCTTATCAGTATGGTTTCAGACCTGGTAGATCCACCACAGACCAGATATTCACATTACGACAAACCCTGGAGAAGACCTATGAGAGAAATATCACAACCAATCATTTTTTTGTTGATTATAAATCAGCCTTGGACACATCGATAAGGTCAAGGTTCTTTGACGCCCTGTCTACCTTTGGTATACCAGCAAAGTACGTTCGACTTTGCATGATGACGTTGAGAAGCACTCGAAGCTCCGTCAAAATAGGAAGGAACCTCTCCGAACCTTGTGATACCAAGAGAGGTTTTAGGCAGGGTGATACCCTATCGTGTGACTTTTTTAATCTGCTGATACCAAATGCCAACAGATCAGGCTGATTTCTTTATAAAGATCTAATGCTACTCGCATACGCCGATGATGTTGACATTATCGGCAAAAACGAATCGGCGATAAGCAGGGCGTTTTCAGAGATTGAGAAGCAGTCTAAACTTATGGGCTTAGCGGTAAATGAGGACAAGACAAAGTACCTAGTATCCACGGACAAGAAGTCTACGCGTCTTGGACAATCTGGTACTTTGGGGGAGTACAACTTTGAGGTTGTAGAGGATTTTGTCTACCTCGGGACGATGATGACATCAGCCTGGAGATCCGAAGAAGAATTACTCTGGGAAACCGATGCTACTACGGGCTCAGTAGGAAGTTCAAGAGCAGAGCCTTTTCTCGAAGAACGAAAATAGCGCTATACAAGTCGCTCATCATCCCAGTCCTCCAATACGGCGCAGAAGCATGGACAATGACAGCAGCGTATGAGGAGGCGATTGGCGTGTTCGAGTGAAAAATCTTTCGGAGGATCTATGGACCTTTTAAAGTTGGCGATGAATACCGCATTCGAATGAATCACGAACTGTATGAGCTCAGTCTAGTCAAGCGCATAAAGCAACAGCGGATGGATGAAGAAGCTCCAGTAAACAAGACGTACAAAGCGAAGGCGGCTGACTTTGGAGGACAAGGCAGGAGGGATCGCCCACCACTAAGATGGGATGATCAAGTGCGGAAAGACATTTCCAACCTTGGTGTGAACAACTGGTGCCAGCTCGCACAATGCAGAAGCGAGTATAGGGCATTCATTGCAGAGGCCAAGACCGTCAAGCGGTTATATTACAATGAAGAAGAAGAACCGGAACCCTATACCGAAAAGAACCGATTAAAACTCAGAACCAGAACTGAAACCCATACTTGTAGTTTTTTTTATACCGTTATTTCTGGTACTGAAAAGACCGAAAAGAACCTTAACATTGTATCGGTTCAGGTTCTGAGCGTAACAACTAGACTGCATTAAAAAGTTTCCATCTTCTGTCCACTCTTTTTGGTTTATCCTGAACAAAAGTCCAAGTCGGTCTTTAACTTGGCTTAGCTATCAAATGGCTTTCTCAGAAATTGTAAAGAAATTGCACATTGTGAAGATTAAGGTTCAGTTCGCTGACCGGTTTCTGTACATATCGATGAAAGGGTTTTGTTTCGAATCTTGGTTTATTGCTTCATAGATCGTTTAAAAATTTTGACATATTTTTGCTAATAACCAAGCGTTCAATATATAATGGAAATCGTCAATAAATAGTCGAATGGACCGCATAGTTATAATTCATACCACGGATTCCAAAAGTGTCTGGTCTTCTAAACGGAAAGGCAGCCTCAAATTAAATGCTTTAATGCTTACAGATGATTTCCAAAACGTGACTTCAATTGTTAACGCACCGTTTTAGAGTCACAAGTTGTGACATTTAATGCGCATTCTACGTCAAAGTAAAAATGACAATCGGTATCGGAGAACAATAAAAAACCAAATCACATTTTCTTGGTGGAAATCGAAACATTTCGAGGCTGTTTTCCGCATAGGGATAGTCGCGCGTATAGCCAACACGCATAGCATATGACTAAGCGTAGTGCAACAACAACTTCACATGTGTTCTCTCTTCTCTTTCTCTGCTAAGCCACTTGAAAATTTGATTAGACATGTGTGTTTGCTTCGTCTTTAATGTAGAGCCTCGAGCAGACAACAATCGGGTTACTCTTTCTGCTTTGTTGAGGTTGCTGTTGCTTGAGAGGTATTTTCTTCATTTGTATTGATGACTACGCGCTGATTTAGATGCTAATTTACAATCAACTCAGCTATTAATCTAAGTTAATTCATTTAATTTTTCTTATCAATAATAACGATATAGCCCTTTTCATCCTCCCGGCTCCTCTTAATTCCATTAATTTGACTTAAGCGGCGCGTCTCTTTGGCATTTCAAGACTTTATACACCCTCTTGAGTCGGTTGCCTCTGCATCCGTGTTGTGCGGCCAAGCAAACTGAAAGATAAATAAAAACTTTTCAGCATGAGGTCAGATTTCTAATTTCCGAAATACCAAAAACCCCCACGCCCAGTACCCAACCCCGAGAATGCACATAAAATATATTTGGATTTCGTACTCGAAGGGAAATATTTGAACACGTCGCCTGCCCAGGCGTCGGCGTCGGCGTCTGCTGTGGCTGAGCAGCCGGAGTTTGTTTATTAAAAATTTGCATAAGTGTTAAAGTCTCTTAAATATTTGCTTTCCTTGTGCTTGCTTTACTTGCAGCGATTGCCGCGTGGTACGGGATCCGCAAACCTTGAAGTCGAAGGGCTATGGCTTCGTGTCCTTCATCAAGAAATCGGTAAGAATTGTCAGCCGCATTTCCATTTTTAAGTGCAGATTTATGCAGCCGCTGTCTTTATTATCGCCCCGCAGGAAGCTGAGAGCGCCATTACGGCCATGAATGGCCAGTGGCTGGGCTCCCGATCCATTCGCACGAATTGGGCCACACGGAAACCGCCGGCGAGTAAAGGTAAGGAAATCATGAGTGTCACCCGGCCTGACCCAGGCAGTTTCCGGTGTGCGTACCACCTCTTGCTGCTCTGTTGCTCCAGCCGGTCGCTCTTATTACAGGAAATTATGGCAATGAATGGCAAAGGTGGCACGACACAGTCGAAGTGCTATTTATAAACGTCGCCCGAATTTTCTGGCAGATTATGTTTTCTTAATCATTTTCCTTTCTTCTGTCGGCGAAATGGAAAACCGCACGCGCTTAATTTCCGTAATGGGCTGTGCCAAATTTGGTTTAAACTTTTTCAATTAGTCCGGAGGCGAGCCGAAAATACAAAACAAAAAAGAAAACGCAACGAGACACATTCAATTAGGCCGGGCAAATCAATTTTCAGTTGGGATTTTTCCACACGCCCCGTTTTGTCAGCCCAAATTCAACTGTAACTGCTACTTTATTGGTTCCATCATAATCATTATTAACAGCGGGAAAAACGGGCGCGGAGTCCCATGTACCCGTGTCCCCCGTATCCCCATTTGGACGTTTTGTCTTTCATAAATCAAAAGTTAACGCATATTTGCATGTTTTAACATAATTTTTATTTGTTAGACACACACACACACACACAGGGATACTGGAAGAGAGTGGAGGGGCAAATCAGATAAATAAATTTTACCAACACGAAACTATTATCATAAAAGGCGCACACACACACACACACACACACAAAGGCAGGCGGAAAGGAAAGGAAACTTGCCTCAACATAAGCAGAAATTTTCATGGCTATAGAACAAACATTTGGCATTCTTTTGCCCCAACTAGCCGGAGTCAAGGTGGAATTTGTCGTGCAAAGGACTCTCAGATGTTGAAGGGTTCGTTTTGGTTCCGAGACCCGGCGCGGGAAGGGTGTGCCGGAGTTTTGCTTTTGCATTTATATTGTTGTCATAAAAAACGCCTATGAAAGCTTAAGCGTATTTTTATTGGTCTCATTGTTTATTTGACTATGTCACGGCGTTGTCTGGGCCGATCCGATGTATCCTGTAATACGAGTTATTATTAGCAATTTGCCAACGAAATAATTTGGATTCTTTTTGATGGGCTGCCAAGCCACTTAGAATTTTGAGGCTGAGTCAGCAGCGGCAGCAGCAGCAGCAAAAGGGAGATTCCAAGTCGCAGTCCAATATTGGCGCTAAAGGGTTCATTAGTGCGAGGGTAGTTTCAGGGGTAGTTTTAGTAAATTCAACTTACAAACATTTGTACGAAAACCATCTCGGAATTCGGAACAGGCACGAAAACGTCATCAGCTAACACAAAACTCTTTGAGAACTATTCTCGACAACAAAGAAGGCTGTCTTCTGAGCCCACCAATAGTTTCCTCATACATTGATGACTTTCATCACACCTTTCTGGGGGTGTATCAGAAAATTAAGGCCTTGCCTTAGGGCGTCCCAAATTTCTTTACTTACACGGTTACTGTCAGAATTATAGTCCCCCTATCAAGGAGACAATCGAGAACTAAAAGCAGACCGCGAGACTTTTCGGAAACACTTTACTGTGATTCTGTCAATGAGTGATTCTGAGTGAAATACGGGCTTTACATACAACTCGGTTTTGTATGATGAGGAAACAGTAGGGTACATAAACGAGACTGGCGGATGCCAATGCTGGTGATTTAGTTTATTTTTACAAAACAGAACGAAATTGACTTTTCTACTGAATTCATTTAGTCACATATTACACAGTGTGATATATCCAATTTTAATTCTTATATTAGGAACTTCTATAAGCATTATCTTTCACCCAATTTTTCAAATAAAACCAATGTAGGTTCGTGTACAATTTGGTGAAAGTTCAAGTTGCATGCTTAATGCCAAAAGCTAGACAGAAAAAGCCTTCTCGATAATGTCTTGGAGTATTTGCAGAAGTACCTGGAACTACGGCTGCCAATAGCAAAGCGCATAGATTGTTTACATACCTTTTGCAATGCTATTTGCTGCCTACTTTAACCACAACCCGTACAAAGTTTGCTAGCATACAGATGCCCTTTGGGAACATATATGTAAAAAGTTTGTTTGCAAAGTAAATGGAAACGCGTAAAGCCCGTTTCAGTAAAGATGCTAATATGTCTGCGACATAAGCCTTTTCCCAATTCCATATTTCGATATTGGAACTGAACTGGACATCTAAAAAACAAGTAAGAAAGTCGAACAAGACCGACGTAAGACACTCTGCGGCAGCGAACTTTCTTTTGGTCATAGCTTGACTAATTGAAAGCTCCACTATTTGATTTTCAAAACTGACATATAGATGGCTCCAGTACTGTGTCCATTTAAAAACTGACCAATAGTTGGGGCCATTACTGAAACCAAGTCAAAACAGATCTTTGATGGGAACTGATTCTTGTTCATAACTTTTGTATAGTTCATCCGATCCTTATCATTCCTTCAATGACAAATCGGTAAAAAATCTTAATAACTACTAATCAATAACATCTATCTATAAAACTGTGGGAGATATAAGGTTTTTTTCCAAAGAGCGGGGGCGGCAGGAGTCGTGGCAAATATTGAAAACTAGTTTGATCTGCCTACAAGTATAAGAACTATATGTCCGATACATGTCAAACCTCTATCTCTTACCATCTCTCAGATCTTCGTTTATACAGACGGACTATATCGACTCGGCTGTTGTTGCCGATCAAGAATATATATACTTTATAGGGTCGGAAATGTTTCCTTCTGCCTATTACATACTTTTGCATAAACTTAATAAACTCTGTGTAGCTTTGGTACAGAGTATAATAACAAAGAATGCTGCCCTAGAAATGTCTGGCGGATGCAACACAACACTGGGTACCCATAGGTACCCTAGCGGGTACCCGGCGTGCGTTGCTACACTCCTTTAGAATTTTAAACACAAAACGAAGAAGTGCACTCAGAGAAAAAATAGAGAATTTCGCTGTTGAATCAAGAGCATTCGTTCTCAAAAGTACGGTAAGAGAGAAAATTCTTAATCCAAGAGCGAAATTCTTGATCCTAGAGTGAATTTTCAGCTCTTAATCCAAGTATGAATAATTCTTGATTCAAGAGTTCCAGTACTTGATCCAAGTACGAATAATTCTCAAAATGAAAAACTGAAAAAGAATTTTTGGGGTGGGGGTGTGAGAGACACAACCGACCCGACCGACCCGACCGACGTAGTCCGTCTCCCACCCCACTCACCATTACACTAGTTTACAAAATAAATAAAAATTTAATGACCCTCTGCTACTGAAACTATTCTTAAGTGTAGTTTGGATTGGTGATCTCAAAAATCAATTTCAAAAATTTTTTCATGGCTCCATTTATTAAATATGAATTTCTTTCATTTTATCGGTAGGTGCACTTACATTTTATGCCATATCTCATTTCATAATCGTCAGATGGTGTCAAACAAGATATGAATTGAAAGGTCATTAAATTGTCAATAATAACGTAGAGCATTGTTTTCAAATCAGTTTAGAAATTTGAATACAATTACCAAAAATATTTTAAAAAAATCGATTTTTTGCTGGAAAATTCAAGAAATTTCATTTTTAATCGCCTAGGAAAAATTTAAAAAAAATCCAAAAAATCTTTTTTAATTATTTTGACTTAAGAATCGCACTTTTACAAAGATAATAAGGTATTGATGAAGAAAATCGATGAATAAATAATGTAGCTGGATCAATTCATGTGAAGGAATTAACAGTCTAATTTGAGTATTTTAAGTGTTTAGAAATTTTTTTTTTCCGATTTTCTTTGTTTTTTGGTCAATATTAGAAGTGGGCGTATAGCCACATCAGAAAAAAGTTCCAGAACAGAACAAAAGTCGAAGCAAACGAAAATTTATTTTTAAAAAATCCCAAAAACACCACTTTTTTCAGCACTCAATTTCTCACAGCTCCTGTATTTATTTATAGATTTTGTTCATCGATATCTTATTTTCTTCGAAGAAGTGCGGTTCTTATATAGAAAAAAAACCAATAGTTTTTTTGAATTTTTAAATATTTTTCCTAAGCGATTGGCATGAAAAATTGATGCTGAAAAAAATTCATATTTAAAAAACGAAGCCATGAAAAAATTTTTGAAATCGATTTTTGAGATCTCCAATCCAAACTACACTTAAAAATAGATTCAGTAGAAATGGGTCTTTTTGGCTGTAGACTAGTGTTATCAACCAAACAAACCACCACCCAAAACTTTGTTTTAAACTGTGATTGATTTTGAGATAGCCACATAGATATTTTTTTTTTACTTACTTTTCTGGGACTTGAACTCGGTACCTTGAAAGACTGAATCACACTCAGGCGACGGGCAGTTTAGCCCACTCGACTATCATCCATGAGGTAAGCGAGGTGACGAAAACACACTTATAAATAAATGCAGTTGCCTTTCGTACGCATCGGACAACGACAAACTGCGCATGCGCTCTCTCTCTCTGCGAGAGCGACTCCAACGCGACTCTCTCAAAGTTAAGTTGCCCTCACTCTCATTGCCTATTAAAAACCATTTATCTCGATTCTAAGAGCGAAATTCTTGAAAATTCAAGAACGACCAATTTTTTTTTCAGGAGCGTTCGTACTCAATTTATTCGTTCTAATTTTTTCTTAGTGCTTACTTGGCTATTGCCATCTATTCAATCTTCATAATAATCTTAACTCACATAAACTTTTTTTTAAATTTCGCTATTGTTTTGTCAATTTAATCTGGACCTTCACCTTATTTTCCCGTCTTCATGTCAATCTTAACTCATATCACCCCCATTTACCCGATTCCGCCAACTATTAAATCTTCATGATAATCTGAGCTAATCATTAAATGTGTTTTTTGGAACGCTTGATCTTGACCCCTCAATTTACCAAGCAAAAGTTTGGTAAATTTTGCTACTTTGCCATCTTTCAATTCTAAATGATTCGCAAACCTCATACAATTTTGCAAATTTCGCGAAAAATCTAAGCTAAAATTACAGTTTTAGAAATTTCGCTATTTTTTTGACAGTTCGTTCTATATATATACACTTTCTATATTTACCCGTCTACTACTGCCGTCCATGAAGTCATCATAAAATTTTTTGCTCATATCAAAAATCAGCGAATTTCGCGTTGATCTACACCTTGTATTTATCCGTCCATAAAATCTTCATAATAGTCTTAGGTCATACGAAAAATTGGCAAATTTCGCAATATTTTGAAATGTTCCCCATTCACATAAGCGTCTTCAATTACCATCTATCCAATCTTCTAATTGAAATTTGTCTAATTGTCTATCAAATCTTCATAATAATCTTAGCGTCTTTATTAATCTAAACTCAAATGAAAAGTTTGAGAATATTTTGTACTGTTCAATCTACGCCTCTTATTTACCAAAGCCTACGCTTTCAATGAACGCCGTAAACATTCAAATGAAAATTTGCAAAATTTCGTAATTTTTGGCCTACACCTTTTATAGATGCTTCTTCATTTGTCATTTATACAATCTTCATAATATTCTTGGGTCCTATGAAAATTTTGAAAATTTTGCGATTTGTACGACCTTGGACTTTCACCTTCTATTTACCAACTCCTGCATTGTCATCTAATCATCAAGCGCTGTAGCCAATTTATTTAGCCTATGTTCAACTCCGGGTTATCAACTGTCTGTTTGCCATGCTTTATTTGAATCCTGTTGATTTGGAATATCAGAGAAATAAAATTTTGTAATTTTGTAATTTTGTGTGATCCTATTTCGCCCATCTACGAACTCAGACCTACAAATGTCTTGAAACTTTCCTATGGCAAATTTCAAGTCGATATCTTATTCCTTTCAAGAGTTATCTTGTATAGTGACACACTGACGGGCAGACAGACATGACTAGATCGACTTCGTAGGTGGTGCTAATCAAGAATATATATACATGTTGATATCTATATTCATTTCTTAATGTTGGTGGAGTCAGAAAACTTTGTCTTATGACGATAAAGACAACAACACCAATAACGATGATGATGATGAAAGCGATGTGTCTTGGGATAGCATATCGAGCTCAGCTGACGAAAATGATACAAATTTTTTCGCTTTTCCGTATCTACATTCTCGGAATAAAGTCTATATTGAATTGGTGGCGTTTTTCAAGCTATAAGCAAGACCCTTAAAAAAAAGCAATAGAAAAGTTGGAAATTTTTTACATTTTCGTGATTTTGAGTAAAAAATCTATATATTCTTGAGCTGGTCCGAGCTGAAGACAGTAAAGTAAAATTCCAAATGGTTTATAAGATATAGACTTCAAAAAAAAAATATTTTTTCAAAAAAAATCTAAAAACTTCAGGAGTCTTTTACAAAAGATTAAACCCAACCAGGGTTTTTTTGTACTACCTTTCAAATTTTGTTGGTCTCGTTGGTATCACAGATTTGTGGTGCACTGTGTTGTAATAACAAAACCCCTAAATATTTATGCAAAAACCAGCCCCGCTAATACATAACAAAGAGAATTCTGAAAAATACTGTTGCAGTCTGTAAACCTATAAGTTTCTTAAGTCAGTTGTTGTTTCTTGTTCCTTGTTGGCGCCTGAAAGGGAAAATATCTATGTGCAAGATGGGTCCGGATATATTAATCAATGACTATGAACATTAAGGTACAATGTTTTCTTAAGCAAGCAATGACACATAGACAGGCAGCTCTTAACTCAAAAATTAGTCAGCTGTCCGCCATTATTTTCGCTCTCTGAATTCGTTTAAGACAATGTCCGTCTCGCTCTAACCATCGTATTTTCTTATATCGTCTACTATTGTGAGTAAAGTTTTTGACATTACTCATACATAGACCGACGTTTCAAATTGAGTCTCCATATTGCATTTCTTCATGATTTCATTTAAATCAACTTGGAATTCGGAACGAGACCGAGTGTATTGTATTTTCGGTAAGCAAAGTACTTTCGGGTCTGCCCTCTTATATGCTCACCCGGGCGAATTCGTACATGTGTTGTTGGTTTTATGGCCAGCCTAGTTGCCGTTGGCGAACTTTTACGATTTGTAGCACTCAACTCATTTCGCATTTCGCACTCACATTACTTGATGTTTTACGCAGCCACTTTGCTTCAGTCTTCGGCTCTTGAAATGAGCCAGCCCGGCGTTTTTATGTTTTAAGCAGGCTGCACATTTTATAGCCCCGGCAATCAGTCCCGCAGTCGCGTTTAGTGAGCCACTCGTATGTATTGTTACGAAAGATTTACGATCCGGCGCAATTGCGCATTTTACAGTTGTGACAATTTCGTGCCTGGCTAAAAGTTTTACCCCTTTTTTTTGCTGAAGGGGAGTTTATAACAAACGCATTTGCCGTTTGCTCTTTTTTTATCGCCGAAAGCAGCGTCTGGCTAAAAGTTCGGACAAAGTTTTCTCCTTTGTTAACCGGCTCAGGTTCAGCCCGGGTAGACTCTATTTCAAAGCATAACCCAAGCCCATAAATAAAGGCCAAAATACCTACAAGCTCATTATGGTAATAGCTTAATTAACCAGAAACAATATGCCGACAAGAACAAAGAACGAAAATGTCGTATGACAAATTTCTTTGCCAAAACTATTTGACTTTTGACTGAGTGGGCGGACGAGGAGTAAACTATTTGCCCAGATGGGAGTGCATGGCAGCTGAAGCTACAAGCAGTTGCTACCTGACGCAATAAATCAAAATTTTATGCTGAGTTGCGCACAATTAAGTCGAAGTTCCGAATGCCGTGAGGTGGGGAGCAGATTGAAGCAGAGAGACAGTGGAAGGGGGGTGGGAAGTGAATGATGTGCTGAGGCAGAGGCGGGGGAAATGGCTTAGAAAATTTAATTATTATTTATTTCGCACTAAAAAATGCAGCTTTGACTACCTCATATGCGTTAAAATTAGCGCCCTCCGCGCTCGAACGAACATTTCTTGCATATTAATTAATTTGGAATTTTCTCAAGTGCCTGCAAGGTCCTTGTACTCCTGCTGCCTCCGCTGCGGCCCGTAAAATATGAATTATTTATGTTAATGATTTGGTGATTATATTATGATTTAGTTTTACATGCTCATAATTGCTCATTAAAATTTCAAATCGAAAGAAAACCGGGAGTGCTTCAAACAGGTTTGGAGACCCGTCAGTGGCTTGCACATATGAAGAATTTTATAATTTTGGTCAGTTACTTGAACATTTTCTTGGTCAACAACCGTGTGATAATTACAGCTTTTACATTGAGCCGGACATGAAATAAAGGCAAATGCTGTGCGCCTTAAGGCAAGGCACGTGCAAAAGTATGTGTGCTGCCTCCCTGGTGGGTGGCTTTTCAAAATCTAATTACACAAATTATAAAAGCGTAGAAAAGAAATCCCAAAAAATAATGGGAATGAGAGCTGGCCCAGCATTGAATGAAGGCAACTCAAAGCAAAGTGCAAATTAGTGAATCGGGGCGCTCAGAAGTAGGCAATGCTTCTAGATGGGTCGAGATGGAAAGAGAGAGAGAGAGAGCGTAGCAGTTGCCTGCATATGTATGTGTCTGTGTACATACGTGCGTGGCCAAAGCGCTTACATTTGTGGCTAAAGCTTTTGAAAGTATTTGCGCGCTTGTTAGTGCTTGATGCACCCTCCCAAATGGAACTGTGATTGTTGTTGCTCTTTGTGAGCTGAGTGTGTGTGTGTGTGTGTGTGTGTGCGGTACAACAGCAATCCTGTTGCATGTCATTGAGCCATATTTCTGTGTTTTTGTTTGGCATGTTCGCCGCTCAGTTAACAAAAAAAAATCAACTACAAAACCTGGCACTGAGTACAATGCTATTTTCAGGGGCGTGCTGCGAGGGGGTCGTTTCTACCATTAACAGGCCAAGCTAAGTAGCTAATACACGCAAAAAAAAAATTTATTTTGTTCTTGAATCAAGTTCAAACAGTGTCAATAATTCAACCTTATCTCGTTTTAAGTACGGGTTGTTCAATCTTCAAATACTTGAACTGTATAGACTTATACACTTTTAGTTGAGCACGGTTGTAAGATTTCATTTGTACTAGCCCGCTCAGTGTGAGTGAGCTATCTTTTACTAAGAATTTCTCATCTCTTAACTTCTAAACTTATCTAAGGCAGTATTTGTAAGATAGCTGTTTGTGTATAAATATAAAAATGCATTCGTGTGAGGAATACACATTGCCTCACACGATGCATATTAAGTGGTGGGACCCGGATGACCTTTTCATGTGGTTCGCATGGTTGATTCTTGTCAAGTGGTGTGTCTGCTGGGCTGGGCTGATCCTTGTCACTGCGGCTATTAATATTTAATGCTATTACAAAAGGTGGCATGTTTATGACATAGGCGGCATAGGCTAAATATTTAAATATGAAATGTACACTACGTATGGGCCGAGTTGAATATCATGTTCAAGTGTGAACATGATCTTTTACCGTTTCGGAATTTTTCGTAATTTTTTTGGAATTTTTCAATCCTGATTATAAATTTTGAATAAAAAAATTGTTCTTTAAATACAAATTAACAATCTTCAAGATGTTAAATGGTCGTGGTGAGGTCCTGTGTTCGATCTAGCAATGAAACATGGGGGGATGTGTGTTATTTAGATGCACAGATCACTGAAATTTAATGTCAAACATCAACCCTCAATCCAAGGCATCAAGCTGGTATCTGAATCATACACGGAGTATAATATCAGAAACGGCTGCTCTCGTTTTCGAAATGTTTCATTTACCTTGTTTATAAAACAAAAAATATCATATTAAACACTCTTTATGCCCTATGCTATGCATCAACTTTTAGTATCATTTTGATACCAGCTTTTACCAATTTAGTATTTTTTCTAATCAAGTTTGTAGTACCAATTCAGCTCTCTGCAAATTTTCAGTGAAATTTACAATGTTATGTTTTTAACAATGTAAATACTTTTTACTTTAAACTTAACTCTTACAAAATGTATTTGCTTTAACTATTGAAATGAAGTCGTCAGGTGTGGACACCTCACAATGGGAAACAGTGTTCTCTCACTCTGCATGCATCATGCTGGAACCCATACAAGTAGATCGTTACGCGATCGCTGAGATCCTAAGTGAAATACGCGAAACTCGCCTCTTCTGCAGCTGTTTTCGTTCTGCACCTCTCGCATTGTACGTCATCTTGTAAAGCGCTGAAACAGCCATAGAAGCATTGTGGCGTGGCATATGTCCTGCCTAAAGAGTTACATTTGGTTTTTACATATGTTTTACCTTCTAATTAGTACTAATCTGTCTGCACTTAAATCAACACACTAAATGTGTCACATCAAGAATCGCCAACTGCGCCATTCGGCACTACACTAAACTACTACACCAGGCTGCCCGGGTCCTTAGATACCTGATCGTTCCTCAATGTAATGCCCAGACTCCTACCCATGCTGACTCAAGTGCCAGTGAGTGTCTCCAGAATTGCCTTCCGACAAGTCAGTGAGCTTCTCAAAAAGTTCTCGCTTTCGGAGCAATAGAGCTCCAAAGACATAATTTCGTAAAATATGTTTCCTTTCAAGCACCTGTAAGCCATATTAATAAAGCTAAGGTGCTGATTTTTGGTCTATCTATATGAGGAAATGCTCAGTTGTTTTTCCAAAACTACAATTTAATCGATCAAGGTTTAGGTGCATTTCTTATATTATTAAAAATTTTCGCACCTGGTGTTACCTTTCTTGCACCTGAAATCCACAAAAACTAGTGTAGGGTTCCAAATTTTTATCAAACTTATTTTTTTAGTTGTTTCCAAATTTCTACCAAGATTCGAGCCAATCGGACAACATTTAGATATAGCTCCCATACAAAATTTAAATTTTTTCATACATTTTCAAGAAAAATATAAAAATTAAGATATTCGACGATTACACAGAGCGGACGAGTCGTGAGCGGTTCTTCACTTGCGAAATTGATTCGCATACCTATCGTACATCATGTAGCATACGCTTCAATGACGATACGAACCGTATGCGAACGGCCTAAGGCACACACAAACAAACCTTGACTGTTTTCACATAAGTCACTTTTGTGCGATTTGGGTCTCGATCGGTTTCGACTAATGATATTTTCCTTAAAGGGGACATATAAGACTGTAAAATGAAGCAATAAATTTTTTGAAGACTTTTGAAGACAATTTTTGCCAGCCTCGGAATGTTTAAAAATATGTGTAAAATAGGTACCTGCGGCAAAAGCAATTGTTCACAAACTACAACTTCGATTTTGCACAACAAAATTTTAATAGCTTAAAAATGCACACTATAGCCGAAGAAATGATAAGTCAAACTAAATTAATAAACCAAAATTTACTAAGTTTAGGCGACTGAAGCATATAAATTCGTAAACATATCAAAGCAATATTTTGGCTGTCTTAATTTGTGTATTTAAGCTCTTGATTTATCTAAAAATAAGTATATTTTTCAACAAACATGAAATTAGGGTTTTGTTCAAGGCGGGGCGCGGCTGGACCACTGTGTGCTGATAGATATAGATATTTAGGTCGCGATACCTTATATCCTCGAGGTGATAGTGCATTGTCTCGGGGTTCGTTCGCATAAGTCCCTTTGTTTAAGTGTACTAAGTATGGCCTCGTAAATGCAAAACCTTCTTAAGGACAAGAAATGGGAGCCTGTCCACTTCTTCAAAGTGCTTGCATCCACAGACTTGAAATTGGCGTCATTTTTATTTGTTCTCCGCTCCGTCGCTGCCAATCTACCACCTTTCCTGGAGACCATAATTTTGGGTTTCGATGGATTTACCTCCATGCATGGTGGTAATAGAACATGGTGCAATACTCCTCCAGCCAATTGATTATGTCCTGAAGAACGCTGATATTGTCCAATCTTGAATCTTAAGCCCTCCTTCCAATACTTCGTGCAAATCATCCAAAAATAACGAAAAAAGCACCGACGATAACAGGCATGCTTGTCGAAACCCAACTTCTGTCTTAAAATAGTCTGGAATTTCTTCTCCTGTCCAAACAGCAAATTCAGTTTGGTCATTTACTCTTACTAGGAGGTTTATTATCTTTGTCGATTTTGTATTGTATCTTTGTTCAAAGGGTGTGAATGCAGCTTGTGAATACGATGAAAAATCCGTTACTTTTTTTGGTTTCCTGCAGTTTCAGGTGTGTGCTTGCTGGTAGGTTGTAGACCTTATCTACGGTGGAGTCCGGTCTGATACTCGTTCATACTATTATTTAGGTTAGCCCCCTTGCGCAGTCTGTAATATATTACGCCCATAAGAATTTGTGCTATGCAGTTGATAAAAGAGATACCTCGGGAATTTTCAGGCAGACACAGGCAGACCCTTTTTGTAGATTGGGAAAACAATACTTGTGGAGCAACACTTCTCCCAATCACCTCCATTAAGCATAGTATTGTATGCTTTGGTTAAGGCCACCAGCAATTCCAAGGGAGTGTTGGCGAACAATTCATATGGATTGCGATCTTCTCCTGGAGCTTTGTTTTCCTTTGCCATTTGCAACTTCTGCATCCAATTTATTATTCTGAACACGAGTTGCGGAATTAGTAAGAAAATTCAAAACTGAGGGGTATTTTTTGGTCATGGTTGCTTGTCCGTTTTCTAACGATAGTTTTAAACTAAGAATGCTTAGTTCTTAATACACCCAATACCCGCAAGAAGGCCTCAATTTTTTCTGAGTGTAGGCACATTAGTTCTTTCACTGAATAGCCAAAAACTCAGCTGAAGCCCGTCCGCCTGCCTTGCGTCGATGCCTGAACATTGTTCAAAACTAAACAAAGACATAAACACGCAAAGCTGACATTATTTTTAAAAGTGCAAATTTTGTTTTAACCTCAAAGGAAGTAATTAGTGTAACTTTTGCATACAAATACGTGCATACATACCATATAAAAGAGCCAACGACGACGACAGTAGTAGCAGGAGCAGCAGCAGCAGCAGCAGCAGCAACAACAACAACAACAACAGCAACAATGGCGGCTGCGATCAGGACATTTGCCAGCGCAAAAAGCGCAACGACAATAAAATGGCATACGAAAAATGCATATCCACAAAATACGTATAATAAAAAATGCAATAACAACCGCAACAATTTTAAATATGCAGCAACAACAGGAACGAGAGTAACGGTAAATGGTGTCGCGCACACGCACACACACACACACACGCAAATGCACACATATTGACTAAGTGCATGCGGTTATTTTAATTACCAAAACGTTGGAAAAATGGCCGCATGCATTGTTATAGCTCTCGCTGTTGCTGCTGTTGTTGTTGTTGTTGTTGCGGGTAAATCCCTTAATTAATTTGCATATTAATCATGCAGCACACACACACACTCTCTCACACATTAAAAAGAAATCCATCTGAGGGTAACACTTGTTTCAATCTTCCTCTCCCCCCCCACCCCCTTCACAGAGAATGTCAAACCATTGACCTTCGATGAAGTGTACAATCAGAGCAGTCCCTCCAATTGCACCGTTTATGTGGGCGGCGTCAACAGTGCCCTTACCGCTTTGAGCGAGGAGGTGCTTCAGAAAACCTTTGCCCCCTATGGTGCCATACAGGAGATTCGCGTTTTCAAGGACAAAGGCTATGCCTTCGTCAGGTAAGCTAACCGCCAAATATTACACTAATACAAAGTAGTGCAACATGGCTGCATCTTTGCAGATTCTCCACCAAGGAGGCCGCCACCCATGCCATCGTCGGCGTACACAATACGGAACTCAATGCTCAGCCCGTAAAATGCTCGTGGGGCAAGGAGAGCGGTGATCCCAATAACGCCCAGACCATGGCCAGCCAGGCGCTAAACAATGCCGCTGCTGCTGCCGCCGGATTCCCGTATGGTGTGGGGGCCGCTGCTGCTGCCGCTGCCGCCTATGGCCAGCAATTGGCCGCCACCGGCTGCTGGTACTCACCGACGCCCACTTATCCGACCTCCTCGGCAACCGCCACTGCCGTGACTCCAGCGGCGGCCAGTGCAGCTGCCGTGCAGAATCAGTTCCTGCAGGGCATACAGGGCTACCATTTCGGCCAGTACGGCGGCTACCAGCAGGGCTACATGGGGTAAGTTGGAAAGCCATTCTCATTACTTCATTAGCTGATTCGCTGCAAGTCTGCGAAATGATTGAACCGCCACCGGGGATCGGCCATGACAGCATGACGGATGACTGAATTCATTTGCTAATTGCAAAACTTTTCCATTTGCTCCATGCGCTGCATGGAAATGCTCGTCCACACACTCTCACACGATTCCGTGTGTGTCGCGCTGTCAACATAACTTGCTATTTACATGGCAGACGCGTAAATTTGGTTTTCCGTGGCCCGCGATAATTCTGGCACCGGGCTCCGGGGATCAGCGTATGTGTCTTCTCCCGACTTAAATGTGTGTGTGTGTGTTCTCGTTGCAGCATGGGTGTGCAGATACCAGCCACCTGGCAAGGCGTCACCCAGGCCCAAATCTCGCCCGCCCAACAATTGGCAACGGGCGTGGCTGGCACAGCCATACCGCAGGCAGCCGGCGTGGTTGCCTACCCGATACAGCAGTTCCAAGTGAGCCCACAGGTATGTGTCAGCCAACATCACACACACGCACACACACACACACACACACTGCTCGCCAAACATTGAAACATTTTTCGTATATTTCTCTTGCGTTCGTTGAAAGTTTTGAATGCATTTTGGATTCGATTCGTTTGGTTCGTTAGTGAGTTAGTTTTTTGTATTGTTTATTTATTTGTTCGTTATTTAGTGCTCAGTTTTTCATACCTGTGTGTGAATAGGCCACAAATGAAAATATGTCACCCAATTGTTTTTCCCAATTTTCTTTGCTTGCATCTGTTATTCTTTGTACCTTGCGCTTTGATTGTAGCCCAAGAATTGTTGTCATAGTTTCTGTGCATGTAAATTAAATTCTTTCCTAAAAAAAAAGAAATACTGCTCTCGACTTACTTGCTTGAAAAATGTATGGCAAACTCACAAAATATTTACTTACTCCAAGGGTTTGCTCACTGAAATAGTTCTTGTGATACAAGAGAATCAATTCTGACTAATGTACGATAAATCGAAATTTCAAACAACTCAAATAGTTGAAATAATTAAAAAAAAAAATGAAAATCTAAGTTTCTTTTGCAAGAATAGTCTCATCAGCAAAAATACCACAGCAGTAATTTAGCAAACGTTTTCGAAAGTATTTAATTTTAAGCACTTGCAGAGTTGGTATGGTCGTTATTTGCTTATAACTTGAGTATCGTTCATCCGATCTTTATTAATCGTTCCGCAAATCGATACATAATGCTAATTACTAACTATCTTCAGAAGGTACCAACCATCTAGCATCAAAACTGTGGGAGATTTGACGTGTTTTCCAAATTGCGGGGTCGGGAGGGGGCTTGGCAAAAATTGAATATGAACTTGATCTGCCTGCAAGCATAAAAACGAGAAGGCCAAGCTAACTTCGTCTGTGCCGAAGTTTTTATACCCTTGCAAATGCTGTTTTTGAAATGTCAGAGTTTAAGAACGCTTACATACAAATCTAAAAAATTTTGTAACTAAAACCCATTTTCCGACAGATAAACATCTGATTTCGACCAAATTTTGCGAATCTTTTTGAAAACATATCAAATTAACAATCGCCGAGTTTAAGAACGATAAAATTGAAAACAAAAAAGTTTTTCTCACTAAAGGCCTGCTCTGAGAAGCGCGGAAAATTTAGCTCGCTCATAATAAATTTAGCATCCTCATAAATTATTAGTGAGCCCATATATAAGCCAAAGAGACTAAATACAGAAACGGCCACACTAGTGGTCAGCTGTTTTGTTTTGTTTACAAACAAAAATTGAAAGTGGTTTTGTTTTGCCAAAAATAGTTTAATTAAGCTGCGCAACAGGAACACAGATATGTATGTAGATGGCGGTAGCGGCATCAAATTACGGTTCAAGGCGTTGGGCGAGGATCAAATTATTGCCCGTTTGAGACACAAATGTAGCAGGTGCAGATCGAGGAGGAGGCCTACAAGTCAATTCTACAGATATCGGCCGCCTATCGTCTTAATGGGGTCGAGCATGCCGTCACGAGACTGATCTGTTTCAGGCATAATCCCGGACTACTACTTGAAGGATTATTTGGAAGTCTGCCGCTCGGGCAACTCTAATCGTTTGGAGAAGATTGTACAAGAGATTGTCTCATCCGCCTACAGTGTGGATCAGATGAAACAGTTTGTGGAGTACATAGTGCTTCATGCGGCCCTGACGAATGGCCAGATATGCGACATGTGGGTGGGTAGTTGCACTTTTGATGCTTGATTTGAAGTTGGTTGAATATGCATTTCTTTGCAGTAATGTAGCTATCGTCTCCAGGACGGCGACTCTGAGAATCTGCCATCATTTTGGCTCTCAAGTGAAACGCAATGCTAAAGATTGGAAAATATATTTTTAGTTTTCATACAAAATTGTTGTTTTATTTGCCGTAAATTCTAAATCCTCCTCCTGGCTTTCACGTTTGACAGCCACGCCCACCGCTGGAGCGGACAATGCTGCCCACATCATTCGCATCACTATCCAACTCCATTTTCAGCTGGTCCGCATTGGGTTAATTTTTGACCTCCGCATTGATGACCCGGTTGGGTATGGTCACCACCTTCTGTTTGGACGCATTGGAGACGGTTTTTAGGGTACGTCCCTTCAGTGCGGATTATCAGTGATATCCCACAGACAAGGTCGCAAGTCGATTGCCTTCACAAGCTAAATTTTTTCCCCGCGATTGAAACTCTCTGTCCGTTTCCTTTCCTCCATAGTCGTTTTCGTTGTCAAAATAATCTGATGCTCAAATTTTCGCCATGGCATCAGCTGTTCATTCAATCCACTCACGACCCACACCGCTATCGATACGTCAACTATCGATAGGCCAATTGTCTATTTATTTAGCGCGTTTCAGAATACAGAAACTAAATTCCGCCGCGGAAAGTTTCCGCCACTGTTTTTTTTGTATGGAGTGCGTCATAAAAATTTATTTTCCGCGCTTCTCAGAACAGGCCTTAAGACTCATTTTCCAACCGATCAGTCCTATGGCAGCCTTAAGATATAGTCATCCTATTTTTATATCTGTTTAAAAGCATATAATATTAAGAATCACCGCCCTTAAAACCGATTTACTTGAAAACAAAAAAGTTTTTTTTACAAAGACCCCTCGGCCTATGACATTGTATGACGATTGTTGGAAAATCGTTGGATTTGAGGATGTTGATGATTTTATTTTTATTTTTGTGGTGGAATATGGGGTCGCTGGTGTCCAATACTCGTCTTATGAAGTTCTTTAGCCGTATTTATCTCCATGCTGGTTGGATGGTTTAAGTGGTAGTTTATCATCCTTCCGGATGCCATGTCTTTCTGGTACCAGTCATGTTTTAATGCACGATTGTGTCCAAAAACGGTAGTTTTTCTTCCTTTTCCACTTCACAGGTAAATCTTATGTCCTTATGATATTTATTTAACGTCTCGAATACGTCGTCAATTTCATCCTCCATTACAATTGCGAAAAGGTCGTCTACATATTTCGACAGTAATCTTATCGCTATGCCCAGTACGTAAATTTTATAAGCGATTAATGTTTGTTGACAAATTAGGAAAATTGTTTGTTCTTTGTTATATGTATATTACAGCCCTGAAGACGAATCCCGACGGGGTTCGAAATATATCGGAGAAGACAAAAGGAGAAATGTGTTTTTATTTTTGAAAAATAATTTCACAGAAAATACACCTGACCTTGAGGTCAAACAAGAACCACTCGAAGTAAACATTTACCATGATAGTGAAAGTTAAGAGCTCAGCAAAGCTTACTGAAGAAATACAATCTTAGACAAACTTCAATTCCTAGTCCCCTCGTCTGTCACATTTCCAGATTAATTTTGCCATCGGATATCAAATATGTACTAAAGCCTCATACTTCGAACGACAAATCATTCCATTTCTCACAATATTTTGTATAAATAGAAACACTTTCCAACAGCTCGTGCGCATTAAAGCAACGCCAAAGGTATTTCTACTTATATGAAGTACTGTGACGAAATCCATATTTTGGCGTTCTGAGCAGGCTTTACACTTGTGATATAGCTAAGCCTTCTCTGATGAAACTGCATTTATTCAATTTGATGAAGATTCCCCTTCATATGAATGTAGACTACCGATTCATTAGACTCATTTATATGCCAAGTGTAAAGGCAGCTTTATATAATATTCTGTTTATATTCTAGCTGATAGAAATTTAGTCGTTATAAATGCATTACTAACCAATATTCTCATTGTACTTAATACCCCAGCTTATAATTGTAAATGCTTGCTTCATGCCCTTATCAAATTTTCAACTCTTTTACGTAGGCATTTTATTTGTTAATTTTTAAAGCACTCACATAATTCGAAAGCTTGAACAACGATCAACAAAAAAATTACAAAAAACAAAAATGAATGCTTCATCAACTCTTTCTGCATTACAAATTACGTTTTTTTCCGCCTTCTACTTTTTTCCAATTTTTACTAACACACATATTATTTTTTAAGGTTTATCCTTTACTTTTGCAGGCACAGTAAACCAAAATCAAAAGCCTCCCCTCCCAATAAACACAAAAATTTCACGTACAGCTGAAAGAAAACCCCAAACTGAGCTGTAAATATAAAGAGACAAGCAATCGATGGCAAATTGACGTTTGGCTGCATCACAAAAATAAAGAAATATCGAAGAGCGAATCCAATACACATATATACTTAAACACGTACATACTAATTATATAACTATCATATAACTAGAGCATAACTGCGGCAAAGAGCATTGCAAGGGGAGGGGCGTGGGGCCGGGCCAATGAATTATTATGTATATGCAAAATGCAAAGACGAAACATATTTTTAACCCTAGTTGCTTACGCCACAAAACCACACAACCACAAAGCCACACGACTCCCACAGCTCACACCCTGCGGACATGAATTTATGCTTTATGTAAATGTGTTGAGCATGCCGCGTATATAAAAAAAAAAAATAATAATTATAATTAATTGAAGGAGAAGAGAAAGATGCAAACACGAAAACAAAAACAAAGAGATACATGCAGAAATTGCGTACATAAATATAAAAAGGCAAATACAATTTGGTAGAAGGAAAACATAAATTAAGTATGTTGTATGCTGTGTGCTCAGTGCGAAGCAGCCTAAAACCCACACACACACACACACACACTCACACACACAAGAGCGGCATTAAATTAAAATAAACATAATTAAAAATGCGTTAAAATTAATTACGCGCACACTCACACACACACGCTCGCACATTAAATACTTGTGTCTCTGTGTGTGTGTGTAAAGTCCCTCTACGTTGTATTGCCTACTTTTGTGCGCAATTTTGCTAGACGCTTAACCCAGCACACACTTTTCTATACCCCCAGCCAGCACACGTAGCTCTAGTGCCTATAGCTTTAATAGATGAAGTGCATATATGAATTGCACGCTTAGAGGGACAACTGCCAAGCCAGGGCCCAGTAGAAGTGGCCAGTCTCGTCACGCTATCCTGCTATCATTTCCTATAGAAAGCAACTAAAAGTTACAAAAGAGTCGTTAGCCTATTAGCACACTCGTATTTTGATTTGTGATTGCTCAGTAATTGACAGACAGGTTCCTACACACACATACACACACACACACACACACACCCACAAATACACCCACACACAGCAGCCAAGCACTCGCAGTCTTCGACTATACAATATATGATATAATAGAACAGATCACTCACCAAACGCAACTCTCAGGCTTTGTAATTAGCAGCAGCAAGCTAAGCGTTTTATTTGTTTCATTCATCTCATTTCATTTTTGAGTTTTCCAAGTGTTTAGTTCTTACTTTCAACCAACTCCATGAGAGAGACATGTATAAACCACAAAAAATGTTTCAACCCCTCCCACAGTTCACTTCTCTATACTTGTTCCCTATGCATAAGTATGTTTATGAATCGTTTATGTTTCAATTTCAGTTGCCAGAAGAGGAATGGTTAGCTGCAAATTTGTTGTGTTAGTTCTCTGTTGCTTAGGCCAAAGACACAAAACTCGAAGCATTCAAGCATATATACATGAATATATGTTGAAAACAATCAAAGTAAGCCATCGAACGATATTAAATGATATTAGCAAATGGAGCAGTAGATAATTACCATGTAAGCCACTTAACTGAAAGCCAATGTACTTTCACACGTGTCCAACAGCAATATTACCATAGGAGCAGCAGCATCGCAGCAGCAGCAGCAGCAGCAGCTACAGCTATAACCATAGCCAGATCTAGAGTCCACACACACCCACTCACTCACACACACACACACAAGTAACAATAAGCCGGAAAAAAAAAATAGAAAGAAAGGAATAGCAAGGATCAGTCACCTACCAAACATTAATCAATTTATAAATAACCCATAATTATCTCCAAGTAAGACATCAAGAATATATATATATACAAATATAGCGAACTAAGGTGATTATTCGTGTAAACAGAAGCAGAAAAGCTCGAGGAATTTAAGCCAAATTCCATGCAGACACCAGGTCAGGCGGCCACCTTTGAGTGTGAGTGCCATGGCAAGGTGTGTTAGCTAACCCAGCAGTACCATAAATGTCAAACATAAATTAGTCACTAGCAAAAATATAAATGAAAAACGTGAATTTTAGATATAGAATGACTGATATACACTGCCGGGAAATGGGAATAGGATATGACATTTGATTCATCCAAAAGCGATAGAGATTGAGTTTGAACCGAGAGAGGGGCGATTGAAACCAACAGCTTAGAATTTGTCTGGGATGATTCAGACCTGAGATGTAGGAAGAGCTCCAATTCAAGACTGATTTCAGTACTGTTTTCAGTATTATCCATGAAACTAACCCATGAGTTCAGTACTAAAATCATGCCTGAAAGAAGAGAAGGTCATGGGGTGTTAAATTCAAGGCTAAAATGCATGTAAAATCAGCACTGCTTCAGCTCTGATTCAGTAGAGATACGGAGCAATAACGACTAAGGCCTTTAGCTCTAAATGGAATCTGATTCTTTGAAATGAACTTAAAGTGAAGCCCACAAGGAAATCAAAGGAAACTTTTTTAAAAAAACTTAGTCTAATTTGATTGGAATCGTGGCCGTGCCAAGTTTTGAGCAAGGGCTTAAAGCGTCTGCTTTAAAAGTAGTGAGAAAATTTGGTTGGAAGTGTATAACTAAACTGTTGAATTTAAATGCCATATCCTGCTTTAGGCGGCTCCAGGTCAAACTATAACAAAGATTCAACAATTCACAGAAATCAGGTTTAACGAGCCTACAATCCAATTACACATTTTCCACGGAATAAAGACTCAAGATCTTTTATTTTTGGAAAATTTTGTTAAACTTTGACCCGAAGTTCATTTGGCAACTTAAGTTACGGGGCCTACCTTTGCAAGTGAAAGAAAACAAGCAGAGAGTATTTTAAAAGCTTTTCTCTTTTGCTCGGCCGCTGCAAAGTATATAGAGCAGAGTTGCACAGAATAAGCTTACGGCCGCGTTGACACCAATACAAATGAAGAAAATTTTCTATATATCTGTGTGTGTGTGTGCTCGTAGCTGTCTGATGCAAACGAAAGCATTCGCAGCTAACAAACAAAACATTCGTTCGGAGAGAAAGAGAAGAGAGCACACTTATGAAGTTGCTGTTGCTCTACGCTTAGCCCGAAGCTTTGCGCCTAAAAGCCTTTTCACACTTGCCGCAGCATTGTCGAAGCTGCGGAAACCTGCAGCAGGCGTTCACACCAAAACCGCAGCTTCAAAAACAGTTGTCAGCTACTTCTACCTAGTATGGTTGCAAAGTATTCGTCAAAAGCATTCGGAAACGATAACCATATACACGTTAAAAAGCTGTGCTGGAGCTTGAATTTTGCGATTTCCTTTGAGCACAAAATCTCGCAGCTTTAACTTGTGACGACGTGTCAATAAAGTATTACTATTCCTTTGCGAAAAACAATAGCAAATGCGCGGCGTGCGCAATGGGCTTGCACACCCTTGAAGTAGAATTTTAAAGCTCTCTGACAAATTTTCTATTGCAACTGCTAAAATTTTATTGACTTTTGGTGAAATTGGGTAAGAAATAAAATTCAGTTCGAATAAAATCCGAAATATATCCAAAAAAAAGAGACGAAAAGTTATTTCCGTTGATCAATTTGTATTTTTTTGCGAAGAATCGTTCTATTTTATGTGCGCAGATTTGGTCAGATATACGTTTGACTTATTGAATATCGTGTAGCCCACCTCTTAAATATCGTACTTGAAGCTACAACATTTTAGATGAGAAAATGTCAAATCCTATTCTGGTGAACAACAGTGTAAACGGTCAACCGTATATGCAGCATTACACACAACTGCTTACATAATATAACATACAAAAAAACACACAGACAAAAGTGGCGAAACATACTGGGTACATATATATATATATATGAGAATATTTATTGTATATTGTGTTAAATGTGTTCGATGATAAATTACATATAAATGTTCAGAATGAAAACCAATTAAAATGATAAAAACAAAATCAGAAATAATAGGAAATAGGTATACATACATACATATGTAACTACATGCATTATAATGGACAATTAAACTAGCAACATTTTCAGTTGGCCATTTATATAGGTTGAAGGGCATGATTTGCATTTGACACGCCCGAATCCCTTTGGGAGTATGCGTGGAATTTGTTATGGCAATTTTATTTACACACACACACACACACACACGTGCATGCCCAGAGCCCTTCTCTGGATGTTAGATGTCTATGATTAATCAAACATTTGCATACTTTGTGTTAGCTAATGATAGTAGGACTCGCTCACTCTGTAAAAGTAGAGTCGGTCACAGATTTTTAACCACACCACAGACACAACTGTAGAGATTAGGTTGGAGTTGTAGATACTTTTAGCCCTAGACCTTAGCTGAACTACGAGAGGCTTAGATGTAGATGTGATTTTAACAAGAAAGAAAACGCGGCTAAAATGCATTTTTATGTTGTTATTTTCATTATGCAACACACTGGAAAATATTTCGAGATTTTGTTATGCCATTAATAACGTTGTTGACCAAAAACAAAAAAAAAACCCCCCTACCCAGAAAAATACTCAAATTTGGCTATAAGAAATGAAACATGAAACATTTATGATTAAGACGAAATAAAAGATTATTGGTTTGTTTGTTAATGTTTGCGCTACATATCAGTAAAGAGTTAAATGGGTAGTTGGCATATAGAAAATAAATTGAAATCAACTGATAAACGCTGTCACAACCAACAAAAAAAAAAAAGAAGGGGGATAGCCGAGAATTGTAAACTAAGCCTAGATATATGACAAAAATATATATGTTTATGCCATATATAGAATATATATATATATATGTATATGTGTTTATGTTGTGTAACTGTAACTATTCAATGTGCTAAGTACATGTGTAGAATTAGAATTTATACATACAAACACATATGCGGATACACAAAAACAAGAAAGAAGTTAGGAATATACACAGTAAACAGTTAAGCTCAGCAAACTAATTCCAAAACTAAACATGCGATCCATAAGTGCAAGAGTGAACCCACAAGTATCCGACGCCTGACGATAGCTTCGAAAGCTTCCAGCTTAAGTTTGAAAACAGAAAAGAGTTCTACATTTTCCAACTATTTTAACTATTTTAAGTAAGTTAATCAAATTTGAAACACTAAATTTAAAGGACAACCTCAGAATTGAATCTAACGAAGGAATATTCTGATTATGTCATCCATTTCACTTAGAAACTTTGGTCTAAAAAAAATTTCAAAATTTCTGTGTTTGACCCAGGAGTTAAAATGAAACCAAAATCCAGCATTAATATTACTTAAATCATAGAACTTTTTAGTAGGTCAATAAGTAATGATTTGGTTCATAACATTTTTAAAACCAGACATGCACAACAGTCTAGCTATTTCATGAATTTCCGCAATTCAATCATCAGCGATCTTTGTCCAACTTCAATGAGCTGGCAGAGGCTAACTCATTATTGCTTAAATGTGTTGGCTAAGAAGCTATGAGATTCCATCATCAGCAGCTGGTCCAATTCTCTGGTCGAAAATATATTTCAAAGAAAAGAATCAAAATTTTAACATGCTTTTTAATCAAGAGAATCAGCCCAAATGGTATCAATACTTTGCTAATAAAGAGGTGCTTCCATAGTGCAAGAATGCAAGTAATGGATTAAGGAATTGACTCCGTTTGACTCCGATTTTGAAAGGCAAAGTCTAAAGACTAAAGAATTCAAAGTGGGAACCACAACCATCGCATATATTAAGATCTTGCATTATGAATGCTAGATCTTGTTTCGAAAACAAAAACTACAAAAATGATTTTAAGCATTCCAATTCAGAGCTGAGATTATCGTACTTGAAACTCGAAAATTTTAAGTGCACTGGATTGTACAACAATACTTCAGCTAAGCGTCAGTTCGGGTGCTTGTGCGTGACACTGCCGTCAGTGACAATTTTGGTCTCCCACATTCCCTACACATCGTTCAGGTTACTACAATTTGAGTTCGAGTTTGCAAGATGCGCGTGTGCACATACTAAAGTAGTCAATTTAAAGTGTAATTAATGAATTGCTGAAGCCGGAGCAAGAGTTAGCAAATTTTTAGAGACAACACACCGACGGAAATGTAGCTTAAATTCCACAGAAATCACTTGAAATCAAGTTGCAAACCAAATAAAACCGAAAATCAATCAAATAAAAGTATTATTTAAGCTACAATGCAAAAAAAAAATAAAATAAAATATGAGAACCCAAACCAAATATCTATTTACAAAAGCTGCTAAAGCTGAGTGGTAAATGACTAACATTTATCAGTTATAAAGGTGTGTGTGTGTGCTCTTTTTTTATATATACATATATATATATAAAGATATGTTTGAAAAAGGCAGCAAGTGTCTGCACACACACCCACACATACCAATTATTAAGCGTTAAACTAGCATAAGCCCAGTTAAGTGAACCGTTGGAACCAAATCAAAAAACACTCTCAAAAAAAGCAGTTCAAAAAACCAAACAGAATATTTTTGTGCAATAAACCGAAGCGCAAACACAAGAGTTGTGCAATCAAAATTACACTAAGATGGTAA
Source organism: Lordiphosa magnipectinata (assembly GCA_037044535.1). Taxonomy (NCBI): domain Eukaryota; kingdom Metazoa; phylum Arthropoda; class Insecta; order Diptera; family Drosophilidae; genus Lordiphosa; species Lordiphosa magnipectinata. Next base: position 429,217 of record JBAMBO010000971.1, read on the forward strand.
AACAAAATCAAATGCAAATGTAGAAAGAAACTCGAGAGAAAACGATGAGCAAACAACCAAAAGCTGCTAGCAAAACAAATACAAAAAGGCAAAACAAAAGTTTTGGCAACCATTCACTCACACACACACACACACACTCACACAAATGCATATACAGTTATCGATATAATACAAACGATGTGTATATATGTATCCATATGCACGCATATTTATACATATATATAAATATATATACTCTGACATAAAATATGATAAGTAAATAGCAAATAAATAACGTAAACAAAAAGTATAGATATCGACTGCAGTATTGCAAATATTTTGTAGAAATTTAAGCATGTTTGAAATGTGTTTTAGGACAAGGACTAGCAAAAAACACACACACACACCCACACACACACCTACATACAGCAAACAGAAGCGAAAACATTCTAGCGACAAATAGAAGACAAACACACAACAAAGCCGAAAATTGGAAACCAAATTTGTAAGCTAAGTATTAAACGTACACTAAAACAAGTTATATATATATATATATATATACATATTAACAATATAAATACAGCATCAAAAGTCACAGACACACCCACTCACTCACATACACAAATCAAACCAAAAAAATATAAAATAAACACACACGTGAAACCGAATAACGAATATTAAAATTTAATCAAATGAAACAAAAGAATTAATATTTATAGGCAAAATGAGCGAACGAAACTTGGTTGCGTATTTGTATACCCACGCGCCAAACCAACAAACAAAACAACAAAACAACAACACAAACCACAAACAACAAGTAACAAAAACTTAACAAAGTGTAAGCAGTCAATAATGCTGATCGCCTCAACTCCACGGATGTGGCCAGCGAAATGCATAGACAAAATTTACATACAAGTGTGCGTGACAGCAAACAACAGCAACAACTGCAAATATGAAAAATAATTTTAAACAAACGTAAACTTAACAAATAAACAACAAGAATTATATTATGTATACATAAATATATTGAAAGGAAAACGAATAAAACCGACAAAAAAAATTTTGTAAAAATACCAAAATGCATTTTTCTTAATCTGTAAACAGGGACATTGTGCTCCGTATAAACCGGTGAGTAGAAAGGTAATTACCGCAAAAACGAAAGAGACTTTGCATACAAAATTTACTGACGGCAAATAATTTTATATAGAAGTATACATTAGGGTGAACATTTTAATGCGAATGCGGAACATCACAAAGGCCGCAGAGCTATTAAAATTAAAAAAACCATTAAATTTTCTGTTTTAATGGACGCGACGAGGCCACAAAGTTTTTACTAAAAATTATTCATAAGCCAATGAAAATAGAACTACATTTAAGTTTTAAATAGTTAAAAAAAACTTGAACGAAAATGGAAAACTAATCTCACGCATTTTTTGTTGGCCCCCAAAGTCCGGTATATAAATAAAAAAAAAAACTGCAAGTGCAGCCCAGTTGGGAAAAACAGCTGTGGAAAGAAGATAATTTAAGGCGTATACCTAGTCAATGATGTGGCTCAAAGAGCAGTCAGTGGGAAAATTACAGCAAATAAAAATCGACCGCAATGTGTCCCATATTGACAACCACAGAGATTAATATTCCAACTGTTCAAATGGCTTAATTAAACATTTCTTTTTAAATTACCCCTCTCTCTCTCTTCTTTACTATTCTTTTCCATATAATACAACGAAATTTATATGCATCCATCAACGGATTAAGTTTTATTTTATTCATTATTTTGTAATAATTAAGCAAGGGGTATTCTGGGCAAAGAACATTTCATTTGTTATCATCCCACATTCATTGCAACTGGTAGTTTAATTCAGAGTAACCTCTTGGAAGTGTGAAATCAACGACAACTACAAAAATATATATACGGCCCTCTTTCGGATTTCGAGTCGGTTGCCGTATAGAAGATAATATGTGGCTGTAGATCTGGTCTCTTTTTGAAGCAGAGCCAATAGAGTCAAGTCTACATATGAATGATAACAAAAACTTTGTAGTCTAGGTAGATAGTTCCAGCTGGCTCCAGGGCCATATCAAAAAACACTCTGGCATAGCTCAAAATAATCAATTTGGTGAAAAACGTGCTTAAAGTTCTCAGTGGACTTAATTCAGTGAAAATAGTAATAAAATATTTAAAGTTTTCACGTCAACTTGTTTATCCAGTAATCTGTTTAAAAATTAAAGGGCATAGTCGGGATTTGTGGGGGAACCGGCCCACTATGGTCACAAATCCCAAAAAGCTGGCTAAAAGTCGAAAAAAAATATTTTTTTTTGGGACTTTTAATAGTTGGAAGAGTTGTAGTTTGTATTGTGACCGTTAATAAGGGGGAATGTCCCTACCTGGCTCAGGTATGAACTTCGTACGTGAGCATCGAGCGTGCCTCACCGTTTACTCGTCACGCATCGAAAATAACACAATGTTCAGAAGCGTATAGAATCGCTAAAAGTTAACCGATTTGGATTCTACAAAATAGAGACAAAAGAAAGTACAATTTGGATGTATTGCTCGAAATTATTATTAACAATGCATGAAATAGTCAGTCATTTATAAAAGTAGGGGTTTTTTTGTTCGAAAAAGCAAAAAGTCAAAAGTCCCATAAGATCCCACGCTCAAACAAAATAGAAATTGTTGTTTAGACACTTCCTCAAAACATATCCAAAAATTAGCTGGCAATTCGGTCTCGGTGAGGATTTTTGTGCGGTTATGCGTGATTTTTCTGAATTTTTTGGTAATTGTCGTGACATATTAAATATACACTACTCGACAGCACTCTCCCCCAAATTCACCAAATCAACTTTTTCTAAAGTTTTTCGGCCCGCTGAGCACGAAAAAACCTGTCGAATAGTTAGCGAGATACACTGCTCGCCACTTGAATAGGACACCTCTAAAGTCGATTTTCTATAGTTAATTGTTGCTAAACCAAGCCATCTAGGAAAATAATTTTTGTTTTCTTATAAAGTTTATTTAAATGTAGTAATTAGACGAAAATTACAAAATTATTCAAAAGTTGTAAGTATACAAAAAACATTGTTAACCAATAAGTAACAAATTTTGGAGTCTTCATTTTGCACCACTTGAATAGGACACTTTATCTAAAAACCATTTAAGAATATTTCAATCCTTTTCAAATAACAATATTACTTTAATAAGAAATTACTAACATGTTTTTAAACCAAAAAAAGTTTTTAATAGTGTGCTCCTTAGAGCCTCCTTTTTTCTCCAAAACCTCACACATTCGGTCTGGAAGGGATGCATACAATTTTCCCAAATAATTCAACGATATCGAGCCCCATGCTAATTTGATAGCTGCAATTAGTTCGGGAACGCTCGAATATTGCTGACCTGATACATATACTTCACGTGTTAGCCATCCCCACACATTCTCAATGATATTCAAGTCCGGTGAATAGGGTGGCCAGTTTAATAAACACCACGTTTTGGCTCGCTATATACGATTTAACAATCCGGGCCGTATGTATAGGGGCATTATCATGTTGATAAATCCATTTTAGATTTGCAAAAAGAGTTTGGAAGTGTGGAAAGGCCTCTTTCAATATACCATTATAACACAACGCATTCATGGTGGTTGGAATAAATTTATACTCACAATTTAAGCCCCCATACCATAATACCTCCAGCACTGCTGTGCAACTTATCAAGATGGTGTGGTTCTTTTCGAAGATCATGAAAATAGTAGCTGTAGCCATCGGGGCCCTCCAAATTAAACTTTTTTTCGTCCGAAAAGACAACACGTTGCCACTCCGAAGTCCAGGTGACATGTGCGCGCGCGAAATCAAGGCGTTTTAACTTCCAAGCCGGGTTAAGAGGTGGCTTCTTCTTGATTTTTAGTGTGTGTGTGTAGCATTATTAATAACACGACGCATGGTTGTCAAACTTGCTTTAACTTTGCATTTTTCTCTATCTTGGCCAAAGAGTCGTGCGAATTGGAAGCTTCTCTTAATATAAGTCGCTTGTCCGCGATGGTAAGCACACTGAGGGTGCGGCCCTTCATGTTTTTACCATAATTAGCCTCATTATTTAAAAAATTTGTTATGGCGTGACGGCTCCTGTCGACTTTTTTTTGCTATTTTGGCAATAGAAATGCCAGAATCCTTGTAAGCTTGGATTTTTCCTTTCTCCGACTCAGATAATGAAGTGGCACGCCCCATTTTAATTTTTTTTAATTTTATATACACTTCAATTAAAGCAAAAAGTTTAAGTAAACCAAAATTTGTGTGCACGTGTCAACGATACCGACCAAATAAAACGCATGTTCTATTCAAGTGGCGCAAAAATTCCATTGAAAGTGCAAACAACTTTATAACGGTTCTATTCCAAAACTTGGAATATACCAGAAAGAGCGAAGAATGCTTGCATAAAGATAATATGCAAAAAATACCGTTATTCTACCATTTCGTTTTCGAGTTACGAGCAGTTTTAAAGAGAGCATACAGGGTGTCCTATTCAAGTGGCGAGCAGTGTATTATCGATAAACAGGTTTTTCGATGTTTTCCGAAGCTCCACTTAAAATCGCGTAACTTTGTAAAGAAATTTAAAAGTGTAACTTCCGGTTGCCACAATTGATGATGAGCTGAAAAAGCAACAGCAAAAATAGGAGAAAGCTAACTTCGGCTCGACCGAAGTTTATATACCCTTGTAGCTTGTTTAATTTACATAAATTAAGGTTTTAAATGTTTTTCGTCGAACATTCTTAGCTGAGTTATTTTCCAAACTCAGCAATAGATTGCCACCACTTTGACCATGTGGCAGCCCTGGCCAGAAGCAGAACGACAACATACGCGCCATCCCTGGCGCTTCTGGCTGGCTTCGGCCACGCGCGGTTTCGCGTCCGTTCAACTCAACGAGATGTTATACTTATCAAGTTAGTTATACTTATCAAACCTCGTACCTAAAACCATTTGCTTGCCAGTTTGTTATATGGCAGCTATACTATATATTCATCAGATTTTGATCAAACTCGTCAAAATTGTGTGGAAACCGATAATATTTCTATCTGGAAATCTTAAAGACGCTTCCATTGAAGACAAAAAAGTTTTTCTCACTAGAACTACTTTTTCAACCGATCGTTCCTATGGCAGCTATATGCTATAGTGATCTGATTTGAATCAAACTTGGGAGAATTGTGTGGTAGCATATAGTATTGATCAGTAACTAGTTTGAGAGCGATAGCATTGAAAACAAAAAAGTTTTTCCTACTTAGACTTCTTCTCTGAATTAGCTTTTGTATGGCAGCTATACTATATAGTTGTCCGATTTTCATCTAACTTGGTGGAATTATGTAAAATCATAGAAAACTGAAAAATGGGAGGTTTGGGGGCGCTTGCATTGAAAACAAAAAAGTATTTCTCACTAAAACTTCATTTTTGACCGATCGTTCCTATGGCAGCTATATGCTATAGTCATCCAATCCGGCCGGTTCCGACAAATGTGCAGCGTATTTGTACGAAAAGGCTTCGTGCAAAGTTTGGTTAAGATAGCTTTAAAACAGACGGAGGAGATAGCATAGAAACTGGCGAACGGACAGACGGACAAGGCTATATGAACTCAGCTCGTCATGCTGATCAAGAATATATATACTTTATGTGGTCGCAGATGCTTCCTTCTATGCGTTACAAATATCTGGACAATTTTAATATACCCTCTACAAGGGTATAACCAGTCAGCGTTAGGTAGATGTTGGACAGCAGAGAGCTCATAACCTTTATCGATCATAATGATATGCAATGATGCTGTCGAATGCACTGTGATGGACAACGAAACATTTCGCTCACTTCCTTCAAGACCGGCATAACTCAAAAAAATACGACTTTTGACTTAATGATGCAGAAATATTCGCAGTATTGTGTAAAATTTTCATATGATATCTTTTATACTTTCCATGTGATATGAGAATCTGTCTGTCGCTATGTCGCTAGCTGTGGACTTTGAGGTGCCTCTAGTTAAGAACTTCGAGATGCCTCTAGAGAAAGGTACATTTAAAAGCTTAGCGGTGCTACAGGCACAATGTGGTGGCGTTCAGCGGATAGTTTCCCCACCCTACCATGAACACCACGGTGCAATCAAGCATTGCTTTTTGTTGGTGAAAAAAAAAATATCATATAATTGTGCGCAAGAGGATTTCAAACCATGCTGCAATAGAAGGTGGTTAAGTAAATATAGTCAGTTCGTCTATTAAATCAGTAATTCAAATGTTGAGGGTAATATAATATAATGTAATACAAAAAATAATAATATAATTGAATTCAAAATTAAATTAACTCAGTTTTGGGATATCATTGTCCCACTGAGTGACAAGTCAGCGCAGCTGATTTTCATTAAGCCTGCTTGTCAGGCGACAAAATCAAAGAAATGGCCAAGAGAGACAATTCCCCGTCCGTGAGAGCCAACAAAAATAATATTCAGTTTAAGAGAGCCACATTTTGATCTTGATTCAAGCCAACACTTTTCGTTCAAACCTTATTAACAGTAATTTTACTAGATTAGAAACACTTACTGCTTTGAGTCCAGCGGTGAAAGATCTATCTCCGGTGACGTAGAGCTGCATGGGTAGGTTTAAATTTTAGATTTTTGCGTTTAGGTACATGGGTTTTGGTGGTGGGATTGCCCTCAGTGAGCCAAACTTCGCGAGATTCTTACACTTGCATTTTACTATAATAGAATCTTAGCTGAGACAAATAAAATGATCATTGAAACACCGTTGTGACGACACACTATACGAGCATGGATTAAAGTGCTCTTGGCACTTGCTTACTTAGTATTTGTGGCTATAACAAGGTAATTTACATCGGTATTTACTACGCTTCTACACTTTTCTGGCCAATGGCCACAACAATTAGAGATGCACTTTCAGTTCGAGATGGCCTTTTTGTATTGATGAGGCACGAGAGCTATTTGGCTCACGATACACGCACACAAGTACACTGAGTGTTGATCAGTATTGGTGAGTTATGACGCTGGAAATTTTCGCGGGAAAAAACTGGCTTTGGCGCGTAGGCTGACGAAACTGTGTTGCTAGCTGCAGACCACGCTATGCTCCGGAATATGGGCAGATGATGTTGGGCTCTGACTTATGAGCCATATAAAGTTGGGCTCTGGTATATGGGCCAGGAGAAGTTGGGCTCTGTATATGGGCCAGACCTTGTTTTGTGGAAGAAAAAGGGAAGGCTAATGGGGATTTTTGGCCAACATATGGGGTCGCTGGTCCAGGGTGCATAGTTGTCATGGACTTGTGTCGAGTTGCGTTTAGCACATGTATTACATCTTAGCCAGTGTACACAGTAAAGTAAGTAAAATTGGCTCAAGCAGCACACCTCCAGGAGGGCCAGCTTCTCTCAATATCTTGGCGTGCGTGCTTATAATATTTCGCACAAGAGAAAGGGACCTACAGTTTAACGCCAAATCCGAACGGCAATAGTTAGAGAATTTGTGCTTTTTCATGGCTAGTATATAATTCACAGCTGGCGCCAGTAGCTGGCTGGTGAAGGTGACCGGGTGTGTAAAAGCTTTTTCTAAAGAAAGAAAAAATTTTTTCTATTAGATGAACCCACAACCTCCCGCACCAGCAGCCACACATATAACTGGTACGCCACGCCCGACCACTGTACCAGCGTACAGAATCCAGTTAGTTGTCGCTGCATTCAATCTTTCGACCATAGTACTTTTTGCCTTACTTTTATGAATCAACTAATATTTATCATCTGCTACAATAACTATTTCTTCGCATTTTGCCATAACTCAAGCAGAGTTTTACAAATAATTTAGTCGTTTTTTTTCATGAAATTGAATTTTGACAGATAAAATCCATTTTCTCAAAGATCGTTAAAATTGGTATGGGTTTCAATGCTTTGTGAAAATGTATAACATTTGGTTATAGCTTGATTTGACATGGAGTACCAAATTCCCAAGAACCTGTCTTTTCTTGAGACACTTGGCATATTTTTCAGGTCAACCTGCCACCTCTGGGAGCCACTCAAGTATTTTGCCATAAAGTCTTTCTTGTATTTTATAGCCCCAGCATATGCCTGCTGGCTGCTGTTTTTAGTCCCCGTCTTTCTGTTTCTCATCTGGCTAACTGTTTGGTTGTTTTCCTGCCGCCGCCTTCCATTTATACAGTTGACAGGGGGGCGTGGGCGTGGAGCGGCAGCAAAGAAGACATTCTGCTACTTATGCGTATGCCCCACAGGTGAGTTCGTTAAAAACATTTATGCCACACACCCACAGCACTGCTGCCCGCCAAGGATAGATTGTCAAAACAGAGGCGGAAGAGGCCAAAGACAGCACGTGCAACAATAACAAATCAAAAATTTACAAAAAACAGAAGAAAAAAACGCAGGAGAAAAACAAGAGTGGGCTGACGGCAAAAGTGCGCGAGTGGCAGCAAAACAACAACCAAAATGCAAAGCGAAGAGAAATGTTTAAAACATATTTTTTTTGCCCATTTTTTTTTTTTTTTTTTGGTCTGTTGTTTTTACGTAGCGGCTGCTTTTTTTCTTGTTTCACATTTTGCCGCAGGCAACAAGCAGCACACCCACCCACACACACACCCACACACATGCACGTACCCCCATTTATATTTATTGTGTACCTGCTGCTGTGCGTGTGTGTGTGTTATTATCACAAAGATTTCCAGCACCCTCTCACACAAACACACAGGGGGCAGATGCCACGGGGACTGCATTTGGAGACAACATATGCGCTGAGGTTTTACTTTCATTTCTGCGTGTTGGTGTGCGTGCGAGCAAAATAATGGCGCTATGTTTGATTTGCATTGCAAATCGACGCAATTTTTGCAAAATGTCTTCCTATAAGAGAAACAATATGTTTTATTTACTTACAACTGATTTTGATTCCACTGGATCTGCCTCCGCGATGCGGCGGTTGAGATATTTTGAATTAAATTTTTCCATACTTATTTAGATGAAAAAGTTTACAAATAAATGTGGGAAATTGAATACTGAGAAGTGGATTGGACTAACATAGAAGTGGACTGTGACGCCCACAAAATAAACTCCTGAGGGAGTGACATGACTCAAATTGACTAAACTCAGGAAAAAACAACAAGCAGAGTTCTTGATTGATCGGGATAGAATTTACACCGTTTTGAACTTAAAATTTCAAGCAAGCTTCAAGGTAAGAAGTACTTAAATTGAGTACAAAATATTCTTAAATCGAAAAACGACCTGTAATATTATTAATATAAGAATGAACGTTCTTGAATCAAGAACTTTTCGTACTCACATTGAGAGCGATCTTAATTCGAGTACAAAATATCATGGATTAAGTACAAAATAGACTTAATTTAAAGATCTAAAAAGTTTGCAACTACAAATGCGAGTCTCCTAACTAGTTCTACCATTTTTCTAATGGAGTGATGGAAGATTTCTAACCTCCAACGAGCATTTGAATGATCATTAGGTGAATTCTTCACCTTGGTGAGTTTTTCCGAGCCCATTTGATGATTAAAAAGAGATTAGTTTCATGTGCGATTTAAGGAAGACTCGAAAATGACTCAAGCTTATGCTCAAAATGTAATTCATTAAAAAACGACTCGAAAAAGACTCGCAAATGAGTCGAAACTGAGCAGAAAAACGGGTTAAAAACGACTCTTCATGAAGATTCGCGGCTAGGGTACCATTTTCTCCCGACAAATGTATCATTTATGATCAGAAAACGAGCGCATTTATGACTATTTTAATCAGACTGAGGACTCTAAAACTACTCGAGTCTGATCAGAAATTTCATAAAATGCTTGCTGGGCCTACAGTAATACCATCTTCAATGTAGAAATGAGGTGTAACTGTGGTGGATGCCTATATGGTGATGGCAGATGCAGATGATGATGAAGACGATGTGGTCAAAGTGGGATCTGGCGGCGACGATCTAAAAAGGGGTGGTTTTGCCAATCAGGTCTGGCGGAGGCGGTTGCTGTTGTTGTTGCAGATGCCAAACAGGTATGGCAAGCGCGACGAGATTCCGAAGCAAAACGTCAAGGTCTTCCAAATGATAGGCGACTTATCACATGGGCAGGTTTAATTCAAGCCCTTGGATCTTTCCTGCCTTCTTTGATACAACACAGAGACCTCATTTCAAAATCCAATTGGGAATAGCTTTTTATTTTTATACCCGTTACTCGTAGAGTAAAAGGGTATACTAAAGTCGTGGAAATGTATGTAACAGGCAGAAGGAATCATTTCCGACCATATAAAGTATATATATTCTTGATCAGCATCAACAGCCGATTCGATATAGCCATGTCCGTCTGTCCGTCTGTCTGTATGAACACCTAGATCTCAGAAACTAGAAGAGCTAGAGCAACCAAATTTGAAATGTAGACTCCCATTGTCTGCACGCAGATCAAGTTTATTTTCAATTTTTGCCACGCCCCCTCACGCCCCCGCAATTTGGAAAAAACGTCATATCTCCTACAGTTTTGATGATAGATGGTTCGTACTTTCTAGAGATATCTAGTACTCAAAATTATTTATCGATTTGCTGATGGAATAATAAAGATCGGATGAACAACGATACTCAAGTTATGAGCAAAAAACGGTCAGTTAACACCCACCACCCACCCTATGCATAATCTAAGCATTGCGTTCAGCAGCAATCTTAGTGAGAGAGAGAGAGAGAGAGAGAGAGAGAGAGAGAGAGAGAGAGAGAGACTTATGGAGCGCACTGCGTTGTGTGTTAACTGGCCGTTTGACTCGTGACCAAATTCGAGCTGCGACATTAAGGTTGCAGAGTCGGGCTTGACCGACTTTCTTTCTTGTTTTTATTAGGAAAGGTGATACGTTTTCAAAAGTTTTGTTGTCTGATCTGTTTATCGTGATGAATTTGGAGTCATTTATAATGGATTTAGTAATTGACAAATGTCTATTAATATCTGGCGGATAATAAACAGCCGAGTTAAAAAAATGTTGCATACCCACCTCAGGCATACAGGAAGGCTATTAAACATTTGTTTCCATGAGTAACGGGTATATCGAAGTCGGTTAGAGCCGACTTTAACTTACGCTTTCGTTTTTTTAGCTTAAGCCAAGCACATTTTGTACTTGTTTGATGAACTCTTTTTTTTTGTTGTTTCGAGCACGATTTGGAATTGACTTTAGAACTTATCCGAAATCAACCAGTTGTTCAGCAACAGAGAAAAGATTTTTATAGACTATTTAGAAGGCATTTTTTGATGTCGATGTACTGCTTTTAAAAGACGATGACGAGGACCTCAAATGGATTTTGAAGAGGAGGAAAAAAGGAAGGTGTCCAAGCGTAAGACTAAGAAGAGCAAATTAACAAAAAAAAAAAACTTTATTGCACTAGTTGGTCTCCCGCACTGAGGACTTCGATGGGCGTATGTATTCAAAATGAAAGTGTTTTTTACGACTTCGTAATTGTTTTTTTACAATTAATGTGATTTGCGGTTTTTATCATTGAATTCTCTAAAATATTTATCAAAATGTTAAGCAATTAAGACTTACTAAGATACAGTGCCGCTCAACTGAATAGGTTTGACTTTTTTTTTTAGTTTTGAAACGTTGTATCTCTGTAACAAGCACTCCGATTTAAGCGAAATAAATTTTGTTCAAAAACAAAGCAAAACATCTCAATTTTTTTGGCTCAACTGAATAGGCTTGACACTTTTGACTTCACTTTTTGATTGACTGCGTGATTGAAAGGAGTTGACCTTTTTTGTATTCCATAATTTAAAGCAACTGCTATCAGTTTTTTGTAAAATGGGCCGCGGAAAACCTTTAACCGATTTTGAAAAAGGTCAATTAAAAGGCTATATAGAATTTGGCTTAAGACACTATGAAATACCCAGCGGCGCAAATTGGCATTACAAAATCGATTACTCCTAGATTACTTTGCCTTCAGTATGAAGGAAATAATCGCATACAATCTGCATTACTTTGCCGTATGCATGGCCGCTTTGTAAACGGGGTGCGCACTTCCTGCATTACTAGTAATAAAACAAGTATACTAGGGCCGAACTGCCATCGGATTCCCATTACGAATGCGTATATTTTTATACTCTGTACCGAAGGTACATAGAGTATATTAAGTTTGTGCAAAAGTATGTAACAGGGAGAAGGAATCGTTTCCGACCCTATAAAGTATATATATTCTTGATCAGCATCAACAGCCGATTCGATATAGCCATGTCCGTCTGTCCTTGTCTGTCCGTCCGTCCGTCCGTATGAACGAAGAGATCTCAGAGATGGTAAGAGATAGAGGTTTGACATGTATGGGGCATATATTTCTTATACTTGCAGGCAGATCAAGTTTATTTTCAATTTTTGACACGCCCCCTCCCGCCCCCGCCATTTGGAAAAAACGTCTTATCTCCTACAGTTTTGAAGATAGATCGTTAGTACCTTTTAGATACCTTGAAAACAAAATTATTTATCGATTTTCTGAAGGAATGATAAAGATCGGATGAACGATACTCAAGTTATGAGCAAAAAAGGCCAGTAAACACCCGCCACCCCCCCCACCCATCACCACAGCATTCTATTGAACGGCAATCTTAGTGAGAGAGAGAGAGAGAGAGAGAGAGAGAGTGAAACTTAGAGATGAGCGCGTATAACTCGTGAGCAAATGCGAGCTGCGACTTTAAGGGTACAGAGTATGTTACAGTCGGGCTTGACCGATTTTCTTTCTTGTTTTTCAATTTGTAATGCAGAATGTTCGCAGTCCGCTTACAATTTATCACACAATTGAGGAATCGTATACTCAGTCGTAAAGCACTTGTATTACGATTCAATTTACTAAAGATGGAAAAGTAAACGGGTGGGTAAAGTACTTGTTCTACGATGCAATGTACTATTGATAGAGAAGTATATGGGTTGGTAATGCACGTGCATTAAGGCTGATATGAGTGGGTAATGATGTAGTAATGCTGTGGTTTTTATATTAGTTTATTTTAAATGATTTTAAATGATAGTGTATGTTTTTACAATGCTTTAAATTGTACAGACTACAAATGGGAAATACGTCGTTATCAGGGGGCATGTTCTTTTTCGTCATCTTTTTAATGAATGCCAATATATCAGTTTGGTGTTTTTCAATTTTTGACTCTGCATAATCGTGTTTTGAGCCTCCATCACTTTTGCCAATTAAGTTTTCAACTTTGCGAGTTTGTTTTCCCGACAATTATATGTATGTACACTAAAATTAACTTGCTCTCTTTGTAGACGACATAGCTGAGAACCTTTCAGGGGGAGTCCATATGGGTGGACACATTTTTAAAGTCCGAATGTATGCTGATGACATGGTCATGTTAGCAGAAAGTCCCGCGCAGTTGCAAAACATGATAAATGCAACACAGGATCATTGCGACACTTGGAACTTAAAGACAACCGAGCGAGACAAGCAAGCAACGAATCATGGACACTAAATGGAGCACCGCTAGAAATAGTTAAGTCGTTCAAATACTTAGGAGTGACACTTACTGGTAATATGCGATTTGACAGACACGCTGAACTGAAACTGAAAGACACCCGAGCAGCGATAGGAAGTACATGGAACACTCTCCTAACCCGAAAAAATGTCAATTCTAGCACCAAATACAAAATGTACCAGGCGACCGCTAAGGCGATAACGTGCTACTCAGCACAAGTATGGGGATGTTTTCAATATGAAGACGTTGAACGCAGTCTAAGATTTTTTATAAAAAGGATTTTCCAACTACCACAAAACACACCCAACTATGCGATATACTTAGAAACTGGATTGCCACCCTTATTCGTTCACACGCTGCAACTTCATTTTAATTATTTAAACAAAATATTCGATCTGCCTGAACGAAGATATCCGAAAATAATGCCAAAACACCTGCTCGCGACCAAATCACAACTCTTCCACCAGTGCACTGTGGGCAAAAAGTCCGAAATTTTTGCATAAAGTCTAATTTTAAAGCTAGAGCGTTCAAATTTGGCACAAAAATGTAAAATATTAATATAGAATTTCGGTTTATTTCTGTTTTGCAATAAAACTACTCCTTCAACCAATCCGCCCACACCCAAGTAAACAAAATTTAATAATTTATAATTTTATTTACAGATAGGTTTAAGCTTCTTCATCATCTAAGTCAATTTCTAGATAATCATCAGAATCATCAGCGGAGTCCAAATCTTCATTTTCTATTTCTGACGTGATTGTTTCATAGTTCATTTATTCATTTCATTTAAGCAAATACTGGATATTAATGGATCAGAAGAACCCATAGCTCTATAAAAAACATCAGTCATATTGTTTAAGCGGCAATTTTTTCGGGCATGTGACTTCCTATCGTTTTTAAAGCACTTGTTTCTTGCTTCTGAAGCATTTTCTCCTAAACATCCAACCGGAACCAAAGAGGAGTTTTTAATTTGCCAGCCGAGTATTAATATTTTATGTACCGTCGGTGACATTGGATACCAAGGATAAGTGTTAACATATAATAAAAATGTATCCTCACAAAATGCTTTGAATTTATCAACATCAACAGAATGCTCGCTTGAAATTGTGATCAAAGCTACATACAAATTGTATAAAATGTTTTGATCAAAGCTTGTAATTGAGGAAAATAATTGGTAATTCGCGAATGCTCTTCTAGCCGTGTTTCCATCATTACTATTCCCACTTCCGTTTTGTTTGGGAATGCTTACATGTAGACCCATTTTTGTCCACATCATTTCCTGAATTTCCTTTTTCCGAGCCATCATTTCGATTTTGTGAGACTGGGTGATGTGCCACTTTTGAATTTTAAGCCTATAGGACACGTTCAATACAAATTCAAAAAATCGAATCCAGGCATGCAATGGACTGACACCATATTTTAGAGTCGCTGGCCTTGGCTTAAAAACTTCGGAGTGAAAATCAATGGTCTCGAGGAGTTTTTTAGGTTTGACCCCACATATTGGGCAGCACTGAGTTGATGACGTACCAGTTAAAGCGTTAAGTACTTTACCATCAATAAGTGTCATTTGTGGTTCATAGGTAATGACAACTTTTTTGCCTTCCTTTCTATAAATGAAATCCTTCAAACCGGCGACTTGCATATCCAAACATTCTTCTTCTCTTAATATTTTCTCATGGCTTTCCTTTGCGTACTCAATTTTAAGTGGCCTGCAGAACCTAACAGATTGTGGAGCTCTGCTATTCCAAATAATTCGTTGATTTGCATCTATTAATTTTAATGGTATCATAGTGCTGACAAAAAGGGATAGATCCAGGGAAGCAGGTTCTTCTGATCGAGACTTCTGCTTATATAAGCTTTGGCCAGTAGACCCATCAAATCCGTAGCTTACTATTAATGTGCAACGTGAAACATTTTCCATTTGAGATATAACCTCTTTTTGCAGGACCAATATTCATTCGGCTGTATGGTCCAAAAGGTTTTGCATTGAAACCTACGCACAATTTTCAGAAATTTCTGTCTGCAAATCGTTTTAGCTTCTTGAAGTGCTGAATATGGGGGGAAAATGTTGCAGCCACGAGCTTTATTAAGATGATGCATATTGATATACTGCTGTTTGGTAAGTCCATTTTCCAACAAAAATGCCAATGCTTCTTCAGGGGTGAGGGGAATAATCACCTGAGATTTCCGGCCTCCTGTCGTGTTCCCTGCTGTTCTCCCCTGACGACTTTTAATGCGCTAAACAAATCATCCTCTTTAGCCTTCTTCGCAGAAACATAAGCAGCATGTAATAAGTGCAGCGTTGAAAAGTCAGTGTCCGATGCAAGATCATTTGCTAAATTATGTTTCAAACGCATTCCAGCGTGTGTATAGCTTAGCGTTGGTCTACCCATTTTAGAGGGAGATCGCATTCAAGGCTATAATAATCGCCTGCGAAAGCCACCTTGAGTGAGTAACTTTAAACCTTGACAACATACGGTTGCATTTAGACAAATATTTATGCATCTAACTTACCCAGTGCCTTGAAATTTTGCTTTATAAACTTTTGTTTAATAGTTTTAGTGGTCAAACCTATTCAGTTGAGCCAAAAAAAAATCGAGATTTTTTGCTATGTTGTGGAAAAAATAATACAAATTATATAAAAACAAAACTAACAGAACAGAAACTTTGCTATATCACAAATGATTGATTTCTTTGTACAACAAAATTTATTTCGCTTAAATCGGAGTGCTTGTTACAGAGATAAAACGTTTCAAACCTAAAAAAAGAAAAACCTATTCAGTTGAGCGGCATTGTAATAGTGAATTTGACATAAAAGAAATAACAAAGTAATTTCTGGAGCCTCTTAGAGATAGTAAGAGATCGAGGTTTGACATGTATGGTACATATACTTCTTATACTTGCAGGCAGATCAAGTTTACTATCAATTATGGCAGCTTTAAGAACAATCCGACCTTATTCAAATATAATAAAAATATTTTCCTTCCCATGATAAAGCACGCGTGTGTTAACGCTATATTTGAGGGTTGAGCAGACAATGCTACAAATGTACGGGTAAGACCCCGGATCAAACGTGTCACATAAAGTGTTGCATTGGTCTCGCATTGACCTCCATTTGGCAATCTCACCAGCTCAGCTCTGACAGTGTCACTCTAGATATTTTCACAGATATTAGGAGCCGATGCTTGCATTCTGACATGCACACAAGCCATAAAGTGCATTACCTGAGCGGCACGGGGCGCCCACCTGAATGTGGCCTGTTTAGTTAATAATTCCCATGCATCGACGACGACGACAAACAGGAATAAGGAAAGCATTTGCTGCATAACAGGATATTCGCAACATTTAGAGAACGTGCAGTTGCAATGGAAACCGGAAATGCGCAAATGGCAAGGCACTACTGAATATTTTTGCACTGGAACAGCATGGGCTAAGGCCACATGCAGAGCAGCTGAGGCACAGCTCGTCGCCCGAATGGCTGCTTGTCCGTATCCTGCAACCAGATAAGTCTCTTAGCAGGCCAAAACTGACAACTGATATGCCGTTAGAGACATTTCTGCTTATGTTTTTCTTTCAGGCCATGGCCCCGGTGACAGCACATCAACTGCTGCGCAGTGCGAAACAACTAATTAGGCAATCGGTATATCAGCAATGCGTTCGATCTGAATTTGTCCTTGCCAAGCAGAGTCTGGCATATTACCGGACGCTTGTGACTGCTAACTGATACAGATGCCACCCCAAGGACAGCTACAACGGGACATAATGGGGCAAACATTTCGGCGGCGGCATGTCCAGCATCGTTACAAGTAGCAGAATATCCTCGGCTCATAACACAAAACAGAACAAATGTCCTTTTGCTGATAAAGCCTCATAATAAATGTCGACCTTTCGTTTTTCCATTTATATTATGAGCTGGGCAGGAAGGCGGGGGAAGCAGCTCAGTTTCCTTTTTTCATAAAAAAGGCAACCTTACTGGCTGGTCAGGGGCGTGGTCTCATTGTGGCCGCTATTACCTGCAACAGACACCAACAAACACACTATACTTACTCGGTATATTAAAATTTACAAGAAAAAACAAAGCAACAGAAACGACCCCTGAACCGAAAGTGGGCGTAGAGTAACTAGCTTACCCTGAGATAGAAACGGGCATGCTGAATTGATCAAGCGGCATGCAAGTGGGAAATAAGATACTAAAACAGTATAAAATTCCAAAATGGTCTGGATGGATAAGGGAAGGGGTGCGGCCTAAAGTTGAAATGGAATAGATTACTTCAAAACAGACTGATCTGGCCCAATGAATAGTGCAAATTGGTTAAGCGCTGTTCCAGGAAACTTGAATTTGTATAGGCATCTATACGCCGAAGATTCTGTGCACTTCTCTTGTCCATCCGATGTGTGTGGTCTCCGCAACATTCGACTTGTCAAGATAGAATTGAATCTGTGCAAAAAAAGTGCTTATTGGTCGCTATTCATGGTGTAAACTAGAATCCTGAGGTCGGTTTTCCTTCGTGCTCTAGTAGACTTCTTTTAACTTAGCTTCCCTCCTTAATTAACCATAGAGTTATGCTTGGAGTAATTTTTATACATAGACTAATGAATAATGAAATCAACTCATCTGAGTTCAACGTTCCTATAGTAATTTTATCCCCCTATCACTATGCCTTCCAAAAACCGTTTCGTGTCCTCTGTGCTGATTACAATAAACTCGACCAAGCAATCGAATCTGAAGCTTCTCTTCCTGCTTTAAGAACTAATATTTTAACTTATTTAACCCATAGTTAACATTTCTTTATGTCTCTCGGTCGGATGGGCGGGAGGTGGTCTGTTATTTTGCCTGGGGTTCGCCTGGTCTAGCTTTTTTTTATTTCACAATACAAAAGTTTGGCTAAGCCAGACTCTATTTTTAAAATCAAGTTACGTAAAAAACCGTTAACGTTAAACCGTTACGTTAAAAATATCGATTCCGGTTCAGGTTCCAGTTCTGAGTTTTAATCAGTTCCTTTCGGTATACGGTTCCGGTTCTAGTTCCAGTTCGATTCCCTGGCTGAATGTATTGTTTTCTGGATACTATTTCTGGATCGCATACCTAACTGAAATCTTGAATAAGGATAGAACGGGACAGATCTATTGATAAATCATTCTGTTAAAGACATATAAAATGCAAATATAATTTATTCTATTACTACGTTTATACACACAAAATTAATTGTGCTTAATGCCTTTTAAAGCCTTTTAAGCTCTGTGGTATCTAGAGTGCCACCGCTTTCTATCCCTGAGGATACTCACCATCCTACTCTTCAAATTTAAATTGAATTTGATTCGTCCAGTATCCCAATTCCGAAAATGCAAAGTACAAACACTTTTTGCTTTCGCAAGGCGGATTGGTCTTCCATCAATGACGCGCTTCTTAATATTGATTGGTCCTTCCTTGACTCTTAATATGATATGGAGGATGCTACCAATTCTTTTTATCTAACCTTGAATACTGTTTTCCATTATATGCCCCTTCCCCTCCCACAAGGGCACCACCCTGGTTTACAAGGGAATTATCCAATCATAAAAACATCAAGAGTCGTTTGTAAAAAAAATTCAAGAGATCTGGTTCCCAAATAGATTACTCTAAATACTCAGATGCTCATTCCAAATACATGAGTCTTAATTCCGAGTGCTACCAGGATTATTTGGTTAACTGCAAATTAAGCTTTCAGCAAGTCCCTAAAAACTTTTACAGGTTTGTCAATTCAAAACGCAAGTCTTCTCGTTTTCCTCCTGCACTTTCCTTGGACAACACAACGGCTGACAACGATATGGATATTGCCAACTTGTTCGCATCATTTTTTCAGCGTTGTTATTCCTCCTCCTCTCTTGATCTTGGGTGGCCGTATCTGTATCCGATTGCACATTCCAGCTGCATTTTTTCTCCGGTTTTAGACTCCGAGAGTCTATTATCTAGTCTAAGATCTGTAGAATCATCCTTCAGTCCCGGTCCTGACAATATTCCAAGCTGTGTGCTTGAATATTGTGCTGATTCTCTGTGCTTGCCCCTTCTAAAACTCTTTAGCCTCTCTCTTGATCTTGGTGATTTCCCTAACTACTGGAAGGAGTCATACATTATTCCTATTCTCAAAAAAGGACCAAAGTTAGTAGTATCACACTACAGAGGCATTTCCAAGCTCTCGACAATTCCAAAACTTTTCGAATCAATCATCATTTCTCAATTACAGCATTTCTGTCGCTCATTAATATCTCGAAAAAGCGGTCGGTCAACACCAAATTGATAGAGTTTACATCTCTTGTTAATATGGGGTTCGTAAACAAGCAGCAAACGGACGTGATATATACAGATTTCGGTAAAGCTTTCGATTCCGTTAATCACGAGCTCCTTATACAAAAACTGTATATGCTTGGCTTTCCTCCTAAGCATCTTAATTGGATCGTGGCTTATTTGCGTAATCGGTCTCAGAGAGTTAGCTTCAATTCGCTATTTTCTGTATCCATTTGTGTATCCTCTGGTGTTCCCCAAGGCAGTCATCTAGGACCTTTGCTTTTTAACTTATTTGTAAACGATATTCCGTCCGCATTATCTTACTCTCAGGTGCTTATGTATGCGGATGATCTTAAGCTTTGCCTGTCTTACGACGATCCAGTATCACCTCTTCTCCTACAAAGGGACTTAAACTCTCTCAATAATTGGTGCATGATTAACAATCTGCCACTCAACAATGAGATATGCAAATATTTAACTTTTCATCGCAATACGCCTTATCTCTATAACTACATGATTGAGGCTAAGCCACTTCAGCGCATCTATGTATTAAGTCGACGACTTGGGAATACAATTCGTGCCCAAGTTATGTTTCAATGTTCATATATCGGTTATTACTAATAAAGCTATGGGAGTTCTTGGCTTCATCAAAAGATGGTCTAAAGAATTTAATTACCCTTATGTCACCAAACAACTATACGTTTCTCTGGTCAGACCTATTCTTGAGTATGGCTCATGTGTCTGGTCTCCACACTACCAAAAATATCAGGATCAACTAGAATCTGTACAAAAGCAGTTCTTACATTTCGCCCTGCGTGACTTAAATTGGAATCCCAATAGGCATCTACCACCATACGAGCACAGACTACGCTTATTGAACCTTCCATCCCTGAATAATCGAAGGATCTAGCTTAGTGTGCTTTTCCTTCATAAGCTACTGTCAGGTGAGGTTGACTCAAGCGCTCTGCTTAGCCTCATAAGCTTTGCGGTTCCGGCACGGGTAACGAGAAATTATGTCCCGATTTATTTAAATCCTTGCCTCACGAACTATGCTCATCATGAACCCTTTCGTAATCTCTGTCTTAATTACAACAAGTACTATCATCTGTTCTCAGTAAACTCCCCATTGTTAGATGTAAGTAATGGTCTATTGTCTAATCTAAATTCATAATTGTAAATAGTTGGAGTGAACTTTGTTAAACTTTAAACAACAATAATTAAATAAATAAATAAATAAATAAAGAATGCAATGCTTTTGAAAAGGAAAGATTCAGAATTATGTTAAATTTATATTTGGCTTAGCACCGATTATATTGCATACCCCCCATAACTGGTACGGTAATCTGAAAGAATATACAGTGTGGATTATGTATGATACTGTCATAACTGGCTATCAATATCTCGTTGTAATAGATAATTATAAAAGCAAATGAAGCTTGCATACTTTGAAGGGCATTTATCATTATAAATTTGATGTGTATAAACGTAGTGTATGTGGATGTTATTCTCAATTTCCCTGCAAACTATTTGTCGGGTCCCTTATCTCTATCGTCAAGAAGAGAGTTTTTGGCCATAGTTTGAGGGGAGCATTCTTAACATACAGGGGATAAATAAGCGATATGTGGTATCGCTTTTGTATCATCCACACGGTAAATTGGCGATATATCGCTAAAATATCGCCTTGAAGATATAAATGCGATTCTCGTCGCAAATTTCAATTTCACTATTTATATGGGCTGAGAGGGAATTCGTTTATGAGAATTACAAGAAAGCAAAAATTGGTGTATGTTTTCAATAAAAGTACATCTTATTCAATACAAGTAACACATTAGATGCGTTGCTTTCCACGAGCGGCATGGCGCAGCCGTCTAAGGCGTCGTTCCAAACGTGTTTCAGTTCAACTGTCCCGAGTTCGAATCCCCCCCGCAGATGAAGTAAAATTTTTTAATAAAAAAACATAAGTTTTGTTTAATTTTGTTGTTTTTCAGAATAATAAAAATAAAAAATCGTATCCTCCCCCACAGAAGAGACTCCATTAACTCATTTATATCTTCAGGAAAAAACGATTTTCTATCTCCAGAATATACTTTTTTTTATCGCCAGGAAGAATCGCTTTCTTATCGCCAGAAAGAATCGCTTTCTTGGCACACTTCTTCCCGAAGGAAGATAAGAATGCTATAACTATGCGATATCGCCAGAGTTAAGCGATACCTACTGGAAGAATCGCATTCTTATCTTCCGCGATAAATAATGTTTGCAGGGTTTGATTGCATAGATATTGCTGTAGTTGACCCAACATGCTACAAGTGTCATGTATTACTCAACTAATGCAAGATCTTTATTAGGCTTTATACATCCAGCAGCAATTTTATCCAAAACTTATAAATCGAACCAGTCTAAGCATAAAAAAAGTGTTTAGTGTATTTTGGAATGCTTAACTCGAAAATTGATATAAAATTTGTTTTAACTTTTATATGGGAACTTGTTTAAATATGAGTTTTTCAAATTTTTCGGTACACCTACACTTTTACTCAGCTGACAGAAATCTCTTCTTATACAGCTACAGGTTGCGCTCAAAAAATGACGCCCGATGCCAAAGCGAGCTTAAAGGCCATGCCATGTGTTCAGTCCCCCGAGGCACTAAGTTCAAGTCCCAGTAGCAGCGGATTAATACACTTGTTAAAGGTATTTCAGAAAGACAAATATGTTAATAAATAAAACAAAAACCCCCACTTCACCTAAAAATAAAAAATTCTTAATATAATTTGTTTTTGTCTTTTCTTTTTATATTAAACAAGTAAGAAAGTCGGTCAAGCCCTACTGTAATATACTCTGTACGTGGAGCAGCAGCTGAAAGCATTAAAAAAAATTAAATAATAAATAACACAGTATTACAGCCAAAATATACTTTCGAAATGAACTAGCATACGCTGTAGAGCAGGTCGAATATAGCATTTCCTAACACTTGGTTTTTTCTAACACCGCCCAAAAACTGAAGTTATGGGCCAAAAAGCGCTTTTTGCTTGTTTACCTCAATTAAATAGATTTAACTCGCGCATGGACCGTCTGATTGTTTATAACCTTTTAATCAATGATTTGAATGATTTAACGCGATGGCTGAGAAAGGCGGCTTACAGATGTGGCATTTTTATCTTTTTTTTCGAAATATCTACTTTGGCCACCACCGGTTTAACTATTTTATTCTATGCGATTTTGCCTTAAAGCTTATTATGAGAGCCCGTTTAATTCTCCGTTGAACAAATGTTGTCCCAATTAATTTGGATACCGTTTGACGAAGTTATTCGCATATTTCTGAGTACACCTCGGCGATCTAGTATTTTTTTGGTATGTTAAAATATTAGAGTGTTCTATAACATAAGTGCCCCAATAAGTATGCTCTGTTTTATATGGCGCCAAATTCAAATAATCTTTCTTAAATATTTAAAATGCTAATATATATAAACTTCCATGTTTCACGATTTCTGGACAAATATTAAAGGTCTCCGAAAACTGTTATCTAGTATAAAATTAAACTAAGCTATTGTGAGTAACTGTGGGCAGTAAGTGGCTGTTATTATTGGTTAATGAGTTGAAATTCGCATTTAAAACAAAAGGGCCGTGCACAGCAAGAACCGTACTCAGGCAGGCACGGTTAAGGCTTGTGAAAAGCTGATTGCTCTCTTGACGCAAGCCCTGGCAAGCGTTCGGCTCCTGTCGGTGTGAATCACATGCTCATTTTGGCGTTTCGTGTGTGCGTTTAGCCACTGACACGAAGTTTAATAACTGATTTTCAAGTCCACCAATAATACCCAATGATGAATGCATAACCATGATTGTAATAATACTCTACCGCGATAATACTGAAGAATATTGAAACTACTATAACGAGAAGGATGAACCATTAAATACCAAACAAAAACAAAAAAAGATCAAGATAACTAAAAATGAAATGAGTGACAGAAAAGTTGAGAAGCAGACGTGTTTCTGAGTCGTTGAAGTTGCCTGAGATCATATTTGCATTTGTCATAAGCACACTGTACCAACCAAATAAATGGGTTTTCTTTATTACTAAACTGATGGTGCAAGATGGGACTTACATACGTTCTGTCAACAATTCAAAATACACACTATATTCATAATATTAATGAATGCTTTTCATGGGCTATGCATTTCCTATCGCTGCTATAGTGGATGCGCATGCTGATGTCAGTTTCTGTGGGGGACCCACATGTCAAACCTCTATCTTTCACCATCTCTGAGATCTGTGCGTTCATGCAGAAAGACGGAGAGACGGAAATGATTATATCGACTCGGCTTTTGATGCTGATCAAGAATACATATACTTTATAAGGTCGGAAATGATTCCTTCTCCCTGTTACATACTTTTGCAGAAACTTAATACAATGTGTACCTTTGGTACACAGATTGTTTCATCTTAAAGTCTAGTATAATCGATCTTAATCCAAGATTGTTGGAGGATTGTTAGGGGCATCGCATACGCCCATAAATTGAGAATATCGCCTCTGTCGAATTCTGACACCGTTTCGTCTATAATCTTGGTTTAGATTGATTTTTTTCACAGTGTAGAGAGGCAAGCGTGTGTAAGCTGAGGCACTTATAGTGTATATTAACTTCAGAATTGACTGAATCTGTAACTTGTTATTCCCCTGCAATGACAATAATAATTTGGCCCAAAAGTTTGCAAAACATAGAAATACTCATCTGAAGAGCGTTGTCCGTCAGTCTGTCCGTCTGTCGGAAAATAGGTCTTAGTAAAAAAACATTTTTGTTTTTAATTTTATCGTTCTTAAAGTCGTGTGATTGGTAATTTTATATGTTTTCAAACAGATTATAAAAACTTGGTCAATATCGGATGGCGATCGGTCCGAAAGTGGGTTTAAAAACAAATTTTGATTTTAATGTTATCGACATCAAACTCTAATACTTCAAAACGAGCACGTGCAAGGTTATACAAACTTTAGCTTATAATTAATCTGTTACCAAACAATATACACTGACATTACCGTCCAAGCTCTCTTTAATAGCGCCTTTTTGGTACATAACGCACCTACGTAGCAAATTCAATTAATTTCGATCACTTTAAACAATCCATTCGAACGATAATTAAGTCCCATCAGCCTATAACTTAATAGTAAGATTTCGCACATGCATCATCGATTGTGGTGATTATTATAATGAAATTAATTTTAAAAGCCATTAAAAAGACAATACAAAATGTATTTTTATTTTTTCAATTAAATACAAAATAGTTTATGAGCATTAAAGAAAAAGTTATTTAAGTTTCTTGGCGTGGCAGCATGCTTCAGCCGCCCCCTCACTTTTCAAAGCCACATCTCTAAACTTTTTATTTTTTCTAATCATTGAGCAAATAACATTGTGTGAAACTCCAACGATAAAAACTTTGAAGTTTCTTCAACATTTTTGCCAAATTTTTAAACTTGTTTTTATTTATCTGGAAAAATTGCAGTTGAACGCGTATAGGACCGTTGTACAATATGCATTGAGACTGACATGAGTTCTTATCTTAAAATTATATTATAAAGATATTTTCTTAAGTAGAGTAGTGTTCTTAACCGAGCAGTAGATGACGCCTCTTCAGTGCCCATTTGTCTGGTCGATAAAGAAGAGGCGCCGTCTAATGGATAATCATTTGTGAAATGATTGGCCGAAGGATGATACCAAGTTTGAAGGCGCAACCAAGAAAATCAAAAAGTTTTTCTCACAAAAACGGATGCGGGCACCCCTGCCAAGACGAGCATCCACATGCACGCGTGCATGGGCTAAGAATGATAGATGCAAACACACGATTTTGTGTGGAATGACTTAATATTTATCTAATGTAAAGAACAGAGAAAAATCTAATTTTATCTGACACATAACAGCTATCTTTCTAAATCGTATCTTTTGATAAGAAATCGGCCCTAACAGTTACTTTTCAACTATTGGAGTAATTATATCAGGGGTCGGCAATGAGTGCGTAGAAGTTGTCACTGGCAACTGAGATAATATTCGAGCAGTGAGGTTTCAAAAGCTCGACTGCACGATTGCAGCAAAGTGGGTGGTCGGGTTCACAAAACGGTTTTAGGATCACAGAGGGGAAAAAGGGTTTTAGAAAATTAGTTGCCGTAAACTCAAATCAGGAACGAAATGTTCTTAAATTTTATGAGGACAAATGTTCTCCATGTTCTCCAAAAGAAGAAAGTTCAACTCTATAGGAGAAAAATTGTTATTAAAGTGAGGACATTGTACTATATATTAAAATACCCGTTCAAGCACTATTATTATATTGTCCAGATGTTTGTAACTCATAGAAGGCAGCATCTACGATCACATAAAGTATATATATTCTTGATCAGCATGACGAGCTGAGTTGATATAGCAATATCTGTCTGTCTCCCCCGCCAGTTTTGAAGCTATTTTGACCAATCCCTGCACTTATGTCGGAACTGGCCGTATCGGATGACTAGATAGATAGATGCTCATTTAAGACAAGTGTGTAGTGTGTAGATTTCCAAATACTGTTTCGAACTACTAAACCGGGGTTGCTCAGCTCGTCGCCATATACCCGATCGTTTGTCCTCCACAGTATAGACATACACAAACTATACATTTGTTAACATTTATATTTAGTTAAATTTAGACACATCATTTAACATCAAATATATATTAATTACTAACATAGTTTAAAATTTAAATACATTTTAATAATGAATGCTTGAACACAATTAAACAAACTCGCTTATATGTAATTAGTTTTTTATAAAGAATGGCCTTTTCTACATATCCTGCCAGCTTGACTCAATTAATTAAATCATTTCCATTCAATACTGATATTATTTCTGCCTCATTTAGTGTTGATTTTCCTAAATTTCTTAAAGAACTGGATATCGTAAGAGAAAGCGACATATGTTCTCAACTTCTTTTAAATTGCACAACGAGCATGTTTTAGCTGAATATACTTTAAGTGCAGGTTAAGACAATATAAGTATGCCAATTCAACACCAGTTTCGATGCATACCCAGTCGAACTTTGCAGAACGTGGTTCGCAAAGGAATGCCATTTTTCATACTGATTTTAACAATCACTACGTATTTTTTTTAATTATGATAGAAGTGTAAAATTCTATTAGAAATTGTATCTACATTCTTTCCTCATGTGCTTGGAAGGCTAAAGTTCACATAACATGAAACCGTGCCTTCTCTGGGCTGTACTTTTGTCAAGAACGAACGCAAGCGAAAACCCAGAACGATTTCCAACGATTGGAAGGCTAAAAGTCACCATAACATGTGACGTTGCCTTCTGTAGGCAGTGCTTTTGGCACCTATTAATGGAAAGAATAAATGCGGAATGCAAAGACAAACGAAGCAAGCCAAGGGAAAGAAAACAGAATAAACAGGACAAACTGGGCAAAATGAACATTTTGCGTCGTATTCTTTAATTTCCTTTGACTTCAATTTCCTAACAAGTATTGCTTGCATTAAGAAGTTGGCGTCAACAGCAATAGCACCAATTGCGTGCCTTAAAAATTTAAAAAAATCAAAGTTTACTTTTATTGGAAATTAAACTACTATAATGTAGTAGTTTTCACAGACTCAACTCAGCAATATATGGTGAGTCATCACGAAATACCTTATCTAAAATTTTAAAATTCCACAGTGACTTAAGAAGGAAGGGTATTCGTTCGAAGATTGCAGAAAGGCGTTTCAAAGAACCAAAAACAAAGTATACAATGCGGCTACAGATGCAAAAAAAAAAAACAGGAAACAGTGATCATAACAATAACAACAATCAAATATAAATTTTAAAAGCCAATTTAAAAACTTATTGTATTATTATATTTATAATATTTTTTTCCAAAGTCACATCTTTAGTATGCTCTTTTTCATGCCATCCAAAATGGGTTCCAAAATATCGTGTTAATCATACATTCTTTGCGCAGCGATCGCCGCATGCGTGGAATATTCCCTTCCGACGGATGGACTTCTGGAACTGTTCTTTGAGAAAGAGAAATTGGAAGGGAAACCCGAACGATTCACGAAGTTGAAGGCAACAACAAAAACCAATGCTAAAATACCAACACAAAGATGTATTCTTAGACGGTTTCACGCCTTAATAAAAGCGAATGGAACTTTTCAGTTTTGGGAACTACTTCTTCGGTGAAGAATAAGTTCATGGTGTCAGGTCCAACTGGGTAGTGTATAATTTGGTGTGAAGTCTGGGTAATCTGAGGATCCTTTTGATGAAAAATCTTTGCAACATATTAATTTCGTTAAACCAAGCATAGCCCCATACTTGCGCTGCATACATTTGCATTGCTGTCGTTGTGGCTTGGAAAAGGTTCCACTTGCTATTCAAATTTATATTTGCCTTATTATAGAATGTACTCCAAGTTGAGTTGATCGCTCCTATTGCTTCTCCATTTCTGATTTTATATGTGCTCTTAATTACATTCGTGGTGTTAGGATCCGAAGTGATTTTTATAAGTTTGGATTTGTAAAACCATTGTTCGGTAGCAGCAAGTCTGCCCCCATTCCCAAAAATCTTTTTTTTCGGATTTCGACATGTTTACTTCCATTCCTCACAAATCACAATATTTCTCCAAATGTATAATCATTTTCTGCAAAACTTGTATATCGTCAGATAAAATTACAATGTCATCAGCGTACAGCAGTAGTCTTACGTTAACGTCCCCGATATAGAGTCCTCCTTCCAATTGATCATGAAGATCATTAAGGAATAACGTAAGCAGCAGAGGGGAGAGTAGACTGCCTTGCTTTTCGCCACTTTAAGTTTGTAACTCCTCAGAAATTTCAATCTTTGTCCACACATTGCTTGCCGTATTTTTATATATTTGTTCGAGAAAGTTCGCAATTTCGGTTGATATGCTATTATCTCGGTCAAATGCTGCTTTGAAATCCACAAAGAAGCAATATAATTTTTTCTTTTTGGCAATTTTTAGATGGACTATGGACGCTAAATTGTATATGCTAGATTGTCTACAGTGGAATAGTTCTTCCGAAATCCAGCATGAAATTCATTTAAAATTTTATTTTCTTCTATCCAGGAAGTAAGTCGTGCATTTATAATACATATTAATGTAATATCTTTGTAGCGCAATTCATGAATGGCATCCCTCTATAGTTCTCTGGTGCCTTTCGATCTCCTTTTTTAAATAATGGGTATAGTACAGAGGTTTTGAAGCAATCAAGATCTCGTGCCGTTATCGAGAATTTTATTGTATATCAATGCCAAATTATGAATATAGTTATCAGATGCGTTTTTGAAAAACTCGTCTGGAATCCTATCTTGTCCTGGAGCTTTTTCTGGTCTTGTTTTCTCAAGCATGGATAATATTTCTAACGGTGTGACAGGTTTATCAAGCTCTGCCCGTTTTACCAATACTTCTTATGCTTATAGCATTTCTTCTTCTAACTCGATTTGTGCTCCTTCAATTAGTGAAAGCTCCCTACTTTCGCATTTGAAATCACTAAAATCCCCATACTCCCCTGGGCCTGACAACATTCCTAGTTGCGTGCTTAAAGAGTGTTGTTTTTCCTTTGCTTCAGCTTTTTAATCTATCTCTAGAATCTACTTGGAAAGAATCTTATATCATTCCTCTTCACAAAAAGGGAGGAAAATCTGATATATCCAATTATAGGGGTATAGCCAAGCTTTCCGCTATTCCAAAATTATTTCAACATATTCTAACCTCATCCGTACAGCACTATTGTAAATCGATTTTATCACCTTTCCAGCATGGATTTACAAAGCGTCGGTCAACTACGACCAATTTGCTTGAATTTACCTCAATGGTTAACGATGGATTCCTTTTAAAAAATCAAACTGATGTCATCTACACCGACTTCAGTAAAGCATTTGATTCTGTGAACCACGATATTCTCCTCTTTCCTTCCTCTTTTCTGCTTTGGATTTCGTCCTATTTAAAAGATAGAACTCAAAAAGTTCTGCTTCGCTCTAATACTTCAAAGCCTGTCTTTGTCACTTCTGGTGTACCACAAGGTAGCCACCTCGGCCCTTTGTTTTTTACTCTTTTTATTAATGATCTCCCCACAATATTGTCTTACTCTCGGATACTTATGTACGCCGATGATGTAAAACTTATTTTATCTTTCAACGACCCGACGCATTCCATCAGACTGCAAGATGATTTAAACTCCTTGCAGTCCTGGTGCTTGATTAATCAATTACACCTTAATTGCTCCAAGTGCATGTTTATGACTTTCCATCGTTGCAAACCTTCGCTGGCTACCTATACGATTGGCAATGAACCCTTGAAACGAATATCTACAGTCGTTAATATTGGAGTTCTTTTTGACCCAAAATTGAATTTTAATCCTCATATCTCCTCTATTGTTAATAGGGCGAAAGGTGTAGTTGGATTCATTAAACGTCGAAGGAATTTAATGATCCATACACCACAAAGTTTCTGTACACCGCTCTAGTCCATCCTGTACTTGAATACTGCTCGTTCGTCTGGTGTCCGAAATATAAGAAGTGTATCCATCGAATTGAATCAGTTCAAAAGGAATTCTTGCTTTTTGCCCTACGTGGCTTAAATTGGGACCCTAACCTTCGTTTACCAACGTACTCCAGCAGACTTTTGCTTATTGACCTTCCTTCGTTAGCTAACCGTAGAACAGTTTTAGGTGATTCTTTTCTTCATAAGCTAATTATCGGTGATGTAGATCTTATCTGATCTTCTGATCTTTTAGGTCGCCTTAACTTTTCCGTTCCTTCTAGACCGACTAGAAACTATTTAACTTTTATCTTGCCCAGATGCACGACTGCTTATGCCCAGCACAATCGTTTTCGGGTCTTATGTCAAAATTACAATGATCTCTATCACCTGCTCTCAACAGAACTCTTTTTCTTCTCTCTAAAAACGTCTCCCTATAATTATCTCCGGGGAAATCTCTGACCACTCTCAGCTGTGAGTAGGGGCATAGCTTGCCGGACTGGCTAAAAAATCCTCCCCCACCGGGTCAGAGATTTTCCGGTTATTTAGTTTTAAGCTTTACGTATACATTTTTTATTTTTAAAGTTTACTTTTAGATAGTTTTCTCCGTTTCTCTCTATCTCTGTTTTATTTTGAATTATTATATTATCTTATTTTTTCCTTTGTTCCGTTGTTTTGGTTTTTTCTCTCTCTTCCTCTTCTCGATCTCTATTTTATTAAAGTTTTTGTTAGCTCTAATAGCGTCGCTGACTAGAATCGGCTGTGAATAGGGGCATAGCTGGCCGGGCGGGCAAAGTTAGTTTATTTTGTAATTTTATTAGGTTTTCTTTGATAGGCTTCCTTAGCTCATAACATATTTTTTTTGTAACGAATTTATACTTTTGTTGACAGCCTTTGTTTGTCGACTCTAAATAAATATATAAATAAAAAAATAAATGTATATTATTTTATCCACAGCGTATTAAAAAGGTGCAATACTTTGCGATGGATGACTATAGCATATAGCTGTGTTAGGAAGGAACGGTCGCTTGATAAGCTTGATAAGAATCGGACAACTATATAGTTTAGCTGTCATAGAAAAAATTGGACTGAAGAAATTGGTTATTAAGAAAAACTCAATGCTATCGCTCCCAAACTTTATATTGATTAATATTATATGCTTCCACATCATTTTTTTAAGCTTGATCTAAATCGGCTATAGCATATAGCTGCCATAGGAATCATCGGTCGATAAACAAGTTCATTTGAAAAAATCTTTTATGTTTTCAATGGTAACGTCTTTATACTTTCCATTATCTGTTTCAACACAATTTTGGGGATTTTGATTAGATAAAAACTGGCAAGCAAATGGTTTAGTTATATTTAGTAACTAACTTCAGTTAATAATCTATATTAACTCGCTATAAAAATGAATGGAACTCGATCGAATCGGTAATGATTAAATTCAGCGTTCTCTCTCTATGGCGGTCTACGATGGAACAAGCGTCGATAACTTGCAGTTAATATCAATAGGTAGGTGTTTCTTTTCCTTTCCATTCAACCTACTTTAATATCCTAAAGGTTTAGGTTGCGGCCCGGTGGATTATGAATCGGTCCGATAGCTTCAGAAAACCCTCAAGTTGCATTTCTCATTTAAACAACAAATAGAGTATTTGGTCTTCCACACTTGCTTGTCCTTTATTTCACCTGCTTCTGGTTTCCATTGTAGTCTGAGCAAATCAAAGCTTCCAGGGCCTAAGCTTTGGTCCATGGCCCGCACAAGTGAACGGACAGGTGAATTTATGTTATTTCCTTGCCTTGCTTGTTGTTGTTGGCATATCAGATAAGCTAATAAAAAATATTATAATTACATATCTGCTACAGTGGGCTACAGTGGGCAATGCCAGTTTGCTGCACTACACGCGCTTTTAGTGCCGTCCCTTGATGTTGCTGTTTACCACTGGGCCTGGGGGCTGTCCTGTTCTACCGAGCCCTGCCCAGGCATGTCCGAAGCAGATACCAAATAAGCCATGAGGACAATTTAGACTTTGAAGTGCCATTGCCATGCGAACTTATTTTAATTAGAGAGGCACACATAAATGCTTAACGCTCTTGCCGCAGACTCGAAGGTCTCCCGCGGCTCATCCTCTCGATGTCAAAGACAATGCGGCCACGACATAAAAACAGGTGGGCACCCCGTGGGCGGGACCAAATGTGTGTGTGTGTCGTGTAACTCACATTAACCGATGCCATGCAATGCAGCCATAATAACAGCCGAGCACAAGTTTAATTAGTGCAGCCAGTGAGGCCGACGGGAGGCGGGAAGCCTGTGGCCAACGTTGCGTATGAGCAATGTGTGTTCGTGTGATAAAATGGCCAAACCACGTCAAGGCTGTGTGCGTACTTTAATTGCTGTCATCCATCTGAGGAGTAAAACTCTTATGGTCATAAAATGCTAGAACGCACGACACAAAAAACTCGACCGCTGCCAGAGACAAAAACGGTCCGAGTGCTGAACTAATAATGGCACCTGTCAAAATTCGTTAGCCAGCAGCTAAAAGTGGGAGGGACCGAGAGAGCGTGCTGGAATGACGAAACCCAAGTGACACTTATTGTGATTTGGTTTGGCAGAGTTTTTGTCATTTGTTGGCTTCAACCGATGGCCGGCATAAAGTCAAATGTTCCAGCAAGGTTGGCACCGGGAGGCCAAAAAGCCACAAAAGACTGGATAAAGTTAAGAACAAACGGTTGTATAACTCGTGGCTCTTCTGAAAGTGAAGGATACAATATGCTGCTCCATTTTTTTCAGTGTACAACAAAGGCAGACCCAGGTCACAGTAATTTGAAGTCCAAGACTGCGCTTTGCTTATGCATTTTATGAGAGACCTTGCAGCTTCTGAAGGCTTATGGCCGTAATTCGTGACGTAAAAGCCAGGTTGACCCTGGATTCCTTAGTGCCTTCTGTGATCATTGTCTACTTGGCAGCTGGCATGTGGCAAACGCATGCGTTGCATACCAATGTTGGCTGACAAATAAACAAAATAAGCAACTGCATAGCATTCGCAATTGGCCAGGCGAGCGAGCGAAAAGAGCGGCTGCAGCTGGACAAAACCAAAAAGGAAGTCGCTCGGTTGCCATGTCAACGGCTAAATGACACTAGGATTGAGCGTGTGTGTATGTGTGTGTCCTGCTGTGCGGTTGTGCCCCACTTCCGGTGACAGTGTGCAAGCGGTACCAAAGGAATGAATGCGACGACTTACAAGTGAAAGAGCCGGATCCGGATGAATGGTCAACGGCAATGCCGGCACAAAAGCCAAAAGCAGTCGGATTGCAATGGGAAGATGCTTTTAATGTTTGCATTTACATTTGTGTTTGGTTGCGTAGGCAACCCACTTACCGTGCGGGCAATATTTGCAATAAATGTGAATATTGCATTCAGTGCAAAATGGATATAGCACTTGTCATTCCTGGCTGCCAGTGGCTACCCTATGAATTATGTTAAAGGGACACGTTTAATTTAAAGCGCTTAAATTTGTGATTTGCACTGTGGTCAGCACCCATCAATTTCACAAGTTTCAAAAAAGTTAAAAAAACACAAGTGGATTTTCAAAAAAATTTTGATTTTGTTTTTTTAAGTATCATTAAATTGTACATGTACATTAGAGCGGACCTCCTTCCATTAAACAAAAACCAAAGTAGAAATAATTAAGTTCTAGTTGACGCGAAAAGGCTCTTACGATTTTATGAATCACTCATACGCAGTGTATCCTATTTTTATCAGACCTTAGCTTTAGTGCAGCTTGGAATGCTGATCTCTACAATCGATTTCCTTATTATTTTAATGGGAACGTGTTTAAATATGATTTTTTTAAAAATTTTCGGTAGGTACACTTACATTTTAAGCCATATCTCAATTCGGAATCGTAAGATAAAAACAAGGAAGATATGAATCGTTAGGTACTACCTCAGTAAAATTGATATTTGTGCCTCATGTTTTTGAAATATTTTTCGAAAATTTTACTTGGCTGATTTTTTATTAAAATTTGTATACCCTTGCAAAGGGTATTATAATTTTGCCCAGAAGTTTGCAACGCATAGAAATATTCATTTCCGACCCCATAAACTATATATATTCTTGATCAGGGCGACGAGTTGAGACGAATGAGCTTTGTCCGTCCGTCCGACTGTCCGTCTGCCTGTTTCTACGCAAACTAGTCTCTCAGTTTTAAAGCTATCGAGCTGAAATTTCGCACAGAGTCTTCTTTTCACTGCACGCTGCTAATATACGGAACCGACCGGATCGTATGACTATATCTTATAGCTACCATAGGAACCATCGGTCGAAAAATGAGTCTTAGTGAAAAAAAACCTTTTTTGTTTTGAAATAAATCGTTCTTAAGGTCTGCGATAATTAACATGAAACGCTTATAAACTAGTTTGAAAGAGTTGATCGACATCGGGTGACTATATCTTATGGTTGCCATAGGATCGATCGGTCGAAAATGAGTCTTAGCAAGAAATTTTGTTTGTTTGTTATGTTAGCGTCCTTAAACTCGCTGATGACTAATTTTATATGCTTTCAAATAGGTTTGCAAAATTGGGTCGAAGTCGGATGACTATATCTTAAGGCTGTCATAGGGACGATCGGTCGGAAAACGAGTCTTAGTGAGAAAAACTTTTTTGTTTTCAATTTTATCGATCCTAAACTCGGCATTTGATAATGTGATATGTTTCAAAAAGATTTGCGAAATTTGGTCGAAATCAGATGTTTATCTTTCGGAAAATGGGTTTTAGTTAGAAAAATTTTTGATTTTTATGTAAGCGTTCTTAAACTGTGACATTTGCATTTGCAAGGGTATAAAAACTACGGCACAGACGAAGTTAGCTTGGCATTCTCGTCTTTTTTTTTTATTTTAAAAAATGAGATTTTTTCATCTTAAAGCCGAGTATAAACGATCTTAATTCAACATGTTGGATTGAGATTTAAATTGATAATATAATCTTGGGTTAAGATCATAGCTTGTAAATAACTCTCAACCCTTTTTTCAGTTCGCTCTGCTCCCTGTAATGATAGTTAGCAATGATGTAGTTTTGCTTTACTTTGATCACGGATGAGCTTAAGCTTGGGTCAACAATGGGAGTCTTTCGGCTGAGGCTCGTCGGACGGGGAGGATCTTTTGCTCATGAACGTGACTAGCTATCACACAAGAGAATGTGTTGACCTTGCCTTTGATAGATATTATTTCAAACTAGGAGATATTATTGGGTTTGATGTTAACCCAATTACCCACCCTTCCATGTTAACAACGATTCCTTCCTTGCATGTTAACCCTATACTTTATTGATGCTGACTCATTTCGATACCCCCATTCCTTTGCTCTAGTTAGACTTGTTAATATTCATAATTCATTTAATACTGTCGATAATTCACAAACTTGGCCTTCATGGTCATATATAGTAACTCTAGGATAACAACAAAATTAATTATAAATTCACTTCAAATAGTGTTTAGAAAAATATGTTTAGTTTTAAACAAGCACTTGGCTATATGTATGTATGCATATGGAAATGACAACGCGAGTCTTGGATACATTGACTTTAGTCTTTTAGTATATCAAATTAAATCAAACGGTTATTTCATGATCAATACCATATGCTTCACTTCAGCTTTGCTGGTTCTTTGAACAACAAATACAGATGGGTTTCTTTAGTACTTACAACTTATACGGCGATCCGTGCAGTTAGGCCTAGTGCATTGATGCTGTACCTAATATGATGAGGTGATAATTAAACTACTTAAGAAAAAGTTCGAAGAGTTGAGACACAGCATTTCACTTTCAATCAATTCTCCACATGCAGCAATGTTGAAGCTTAGATGACTCTTGATCACGTGTAGAGAGGTTAGAGCGAAGGTGCTACTGCATTATCCAATAGCATCCGCAAAGGTAAACTATCTTTTTAGCAAAACCCAATCCGAGAGTTATATTCCAAGGCCATCCGAATATGCCCAGGGTTCGGCACCCTCCACTGTAGTTGGCTTTCAACTGCAAACCAATAGTTTTAGCGGCACACCAATGGCTTTTGGCGGAACGCCAATGGATATGCAAGCACCTGGTCAATATAGCTCTGTTTTACAAAGGAATTCTAGTAACGCGGTAATCTAATATTCACCTGGTCAATATCCAAAGAGTTAACTGTTACTATGTGTTTTTTTCACAGGTTTAATCTCATCCAGAGTCTCAAAGACAAGTATGTGGCAAGGTGTTTGAGTTGGCGCGTCATCTCAATTCACACGTATATACATATGTATGTAGAACATATGTGTGTGCGCGTCTTGCAATTGATTAGCCACAGAAACAATTCCTCACAACAAACAGTCAAGCT
This sequence comes from Lordiphosa magnipectinata, assembly GCA_037044535.1. Taxonomy (NCBI): domain Eukaryota; kingdom Metazoa; phylum Arthropoda; class Insecta; order Diptera; family Drosophilidae; genus Lordiphosa; species Lordiphosa magnipectinata. Next base: position 465,782 of record JBAMBO010000971.1, read on the forward strand.
TGACTTTATGAAGAATAGGGAGTAGTATGTCTTCAAACACGTGGATTTACTAGCCTTTTAACCTTCTTGGTCTGATAGCAAACGGAAAGAAATCAGAGCCACCATGAGAAGCTGGCTTCGATTGCTCTCACATATGCATGCATACATATAATTATCGAATGTGTAGTCGATAGTCAAAGTCATTGATCGACAAAAGACATGGGTATTCTTGCCACTGTTCCGTATATTTCCATTTCGTTTCATTCAGCCGTTACATCACGTCACTGACCGAAAAACCAAATATAAAATGGGCCCGGGCTTCCCGCAACCGAATGTGTTCTGTTATCGCGCTCACTGTTAAGTGGCTGTGGTTGACCACACAGCACTGATGGGTCTGACAGCAACCGAATAACAGGCCCAACTCAGTCAATTGGTCTTAAATTGCGTGCTTCTCAAAATGTTAATTGCAAAGGTAGCAGACTCAAGATTTGCGCCAGATTTTAACATAAGCAGAGAGAGAGTCTATGCGAGAGAGAACGAGAGAGCGCGGAACGTTCGTCGCTTGCTTTCATATCGTTAGCCGAGCCTTTCCCACCGATGCATACATACGAAGAAGGCCTTTTGAATTCGGTCCCAAAAAGGCCAAAGAGGAAAAACATCAAAAAAAATTTGTTTCTCTCCTCTCACAACCAAATAGAAGCAGAGAGCGTAGTTAAAGGTTATTTCGGTAGCTCTTTTCAATGTGGTCGCACGAAAGCTGTCGTTTTCTGACAAAGGCAAACGGGGGACCGATTGTTGCGACCTCTGGTTAAGATTTTTTCGTCTCTGTCGAATTCAGACACCATTTCGTCTCGTTTCAAGATTATAATCTTGGATTTAGATTGATTTTTTTCTCAGTGTAGATTCAATTCAATACAAGTAGTATCTTAGAAGGTTTGCAGTCAGCGCGCGCAATGATGCAACCGTTAGAGTGCACGTTCCAATTGTGTTCAGACCAACGGATCCGAGCTCGAATCCCCGCAGAGTACGTAACATTTCGAAATACAATTTAATATAGTTCTGTGTTTTTTAGAGCCCAACTGCTGGTGAATCCAATGGTGGACTTCTGCTCTTGATTCAGAACAAACTAATTGGCTAAACAAATTTTTTTTTTGTATTTTCATAATTAAAGTGTACACACTTTACATTTACGAATTCCATATTTAACGCTCAATCAATAGTGAAAATGTTAAAGTCAAAGTGTTAATATTGCAATTTCAGAGCCTTTTTCTCTCAGTGTATATATATTCGATATAGCCATGTCCGTCTGTCGTCTGCCTGCCCATATGAACGAGGAGATCTCAGAAATGGTAAGAGAAAGAGGTTTGACATGTAAGGGACAAGTAAGGTGATCAAGTTAATTTTAAATTTTGACACGCTCCCTTCGCTAATTACTTTTTCGTAATTAATCAGAAATATTTTTTTTTAAATAATTTTGTCTATTAAAATTTGGAGGGCTTGCTGAATACATTAAGTCAATTTTATGGCTTATTTTTGTTGATTCGATCATCGGCTATAAATACGTATCATTTCATTGTTCACCATTTGTTGCTTCCATGTTTAGTCGAGCACATCTTTGAAATGTGACGCAGTTGTTGGTCCAATAAAATACCAAAATTATTACCTTTCTCACTCAATAAAGCGGCCCCCGGCTACAAAGTCGAGTTGAGTTTGTCATAAAGACGACGCTCGTAAACTGTTTTCCACTTGTTTCGGCAATTGTCTCAATGCTCATTTAATTTTTTCAACACGAATCGTTTTCCATATCGTGGCTAATGTCCATTAGGCAGGATAACGTACTGCCTTCTCCCCGATGCGTAACGGAAGTTTGTCATTCGCTCAAAGAGGAATGAAGAAGGAACCGAAAGACATTGATTAGCGCGTGTCATTTGCCTATCATAAATGTCATAAATTGATTGTCGTAAAGAAATGTCGACGAAAAAGTTTATTTGTTTTATGGGTGGCGTGAGCGTTGACAAAATCAACAAAACATTTTACAGTCACTAAAAATGGCCTACAATACCTGCTTGAAAGTAGAAAGGCGCGCCTAGTAGCATCGCCAAAAATCGACAACATTTCAAACTGATTTGTTTTCAATTGAATTTACAGCTAGTGGCCCTTCAGGTTTATCCGCAAGCTGCAGTTTGTTCATATGCAAATATACATGGTAAGCCATTTTGCAAGTACAAAATGGAAAATTGAATCAAAATTAAGGCAACATGCTTAAGTCGTGTTTACATTCGTCTGATATCATTTCACTTAGTTATTCTCGAAATGCATACATAATTTGCCCATGGCCAGACGAGTTTTGGGAAATAAGATATATATTCCATATTTTACATCGGTTGCCAAGGTTTTTCGGCAGAGGTAAAACTTCTTAGCCGAATGCGTTTTGTTAATCAATGTGAGTGTCTGTGTGCATGTTTGCCACTTGACTGCACGCACACAGCCGACAGCATGGACTTGAATGTGCTTACATATTCATAAATGCATCAACTGAAGGTAAATTCGCAAAGAAAACATTTCACATCACTTTACATTAAAAGTTTGCTACCCGCTCCGCACACTCTCCGCACCACCATGCAACGTTATTTCAATTCTCTGCATTTATGTGTGTATTTTTCTTATGCCCAACTGTCCGCCTCCCGTCGCCCTCTCTCGCCTCCTTGTTGTTTGCTTTTAATTTTCGAATTTTGAAATAATGCCGGCAGTTATTTGCTTAAGTGTGCGTATAAAAATCTAGTATACGCACTGATAACGTAACGTTTTAACCCATTTCCATAGTTTCATGAGTTTCAGTACAAAACACTGGACAAATTTGAAGCATCTGTTGTTGTTCCCATTTAATTGATTAAACAGGCACCCCAAAAACTGATGCAGTGATGCATCATCGCATCATGCACAATGTCATTGCTTGGGCCAATTAAACCAAGAAATATGATCAGAATGTAAGTCGAAGCTCAAGTGTCATTTAAATAGAGTGCATTGGCAAACAATGGCAAAGCAATTACCAAGTCAAACCGATATGAGGAGCATAAGAACCCAAGGGCCATCCCAGTGCCAGTGCCAATCATGGCCCTATGACAGGCACAAAGAATGCGAAATGCGCAGCCAACTAATCTAATTAGGCAAACACCAGTCTGTGTTGACTCTTTGCCGGAAAGATTGTGCGTGTGGCCCATTAAATTAGTTTTATGACAATGCATAAAAATGTTGTATGATATTAATGACCAAAAATTAGATATGAGAGCGACAGGAACAGAGCGAGAGAATACGACTACTCAAATATTCAATGACCGCAATTGACATTTATGCGGCTGATGGGGTCGTGGTGGGGTAGAATGGCTAATAGAAACAGAATGCAATTAATTGAATTTATTGTTGCATTTGGAGCTTTGTTGCTTTGGTGCTTTGGTGGTGGCATTCAAGTTTGGTGGCGCGTCATTAAAGTTGGGGACAAATGACATTTGGCTTTAAGTAGATGGCAGTTGGAATTAAAGGGCGCTTTCGCATAACCTCGATACGACAAGTTACTTCAAAATGTTTATAATCAAATAATTAATTTAGATGATTTGTGAATGACAATTAAATGGCAAAACTATTCTCAAACTTGTCAGTTCTGGCTATCTATTGTAGTAAATAAACATTAAATTCATTTTGGGCTCAATGCGTAGGCTCTCAGGGTGGCCATTTAAGGATATTGTAATTGAACACTGTTCATGGTAGAGGCAACACATTGATATTCTTTTAAAACCAAAAAGAATAGAGGTTAGGATTACGGTTACTGTTTTGGCCGATTGTTTTTTTCCGATTACGGTTATATTACGGTTGTGGGATATGGGTTACGGTAAGGGTAACGGTAATTAACCTTATTCTGTTTCAGCTTTCGGTTTAAAGTTTTCTCTTTGTTCTGATTTTAACGATACTTCGTTTTACAAGTCTTAATGCAGATGTCAAATTCTGCATTTCTGTTCATTATTATCAGTTGTATAGTGTTGTGCAGGTCAGCCAGGAGCTCAACAGCAAATAATTTTTAAAAAAGTATATTAAAAAAAGAAAAAATATTACTAAGAAGCCCAAAAGTGAAAGTGAAGACAACTAATATAATTTGAGCAAAAGGGCCACAGAATTTGGAGTAGGTTAAGAAATTAAAGAACGGAAATACACAGCCGATTGCCAAATTGACAGAGGAGGCTATCTCTGTCAAGCTGGAAAACAGATGTCAGATGTGAAGAAACTTCGTTTCGCCGCTAATGCTGATTTGGGAAAATTTTATGAGATGCTGAAAATTAAAATAAACTGAGGCAGTTTGTACGTATTTTAGGTGAACATATTCATTTGGTTATAAATTATACGAAATTTGTAGAAACAATTCATAGCAAAAACAGGTGGAGAAGGACCCGCACAATTTATTAGAGCAGCTATTCGAAAGGTATTTCCGGACACATTGGCTTATAGCTGGAAGGGAGCCAGCACTAAGCCAAGCGCTGAAAAGTGCTTCCTTGTCACAACCATTAGAAGTAGGCAAATATTTCTATTATTGGGAAACAAAACTAATTATCTTTTCTCTTAGATAATTGTCATATCAAATTCCAATGAAAAGACAAGGAAATGAACGCTGTCCTACAAAAGCATTTTGTTCACGCTAAATTAAGGGTGACAAAAAGGAAACGAAAACGGAATGAATTTTTGATTTAAATTGTCAATTTTTTATAACATCAATTTTTGTTAAATATGTACATTTTACGTATATAAACTTTTGTTTTTAAGTTTATTTTATATTATTTTAAATATTAATATATATATATATAATTATACAATATGTAAATAACCTTAATTCAATGTTAATCTTCAATTAAATTTTTTATACCCTTGCAAAGGGTATTATAATTTTGCCCAGAAGTTTGCAACGCATAGAAATATTCATTTCCGACCCCATAAACTATATATATTCTTGATCAGGGCGACGAGCTGAGTCGTCTGTCCGTCTGTCTGTCGGTCCGTCTGTTTCTACGCAAACTAGTCTCTCAGTTTTAAAGCTATCGAGCTGAAATTTTGCACAGAGTCTTTTTTTTATATATGACTATATCTTATGACTATATCTTATAGCTGCCATAGGAACCATCGGTCAAAAAATGGGTCTTAGTGAGAAAAAATTTGTTGTTTTCAATGTTAGCGGCCTTAAACTCGGCCATTGTTAATATTATCTGCTTTCAAACAGATTTGCAAATTTTGGTCAAGATCGGATGACTATATCTTATAGCTGTCATAGAAACAATAGGTCGGAAAATGGGTCTTAGTAAGAAAAACCTTTTTCGTTTTCAATGCTAGTGTCATAAAACTCAGCGATAATTAATATTATATGCTTTCAAACAGATTTGCAAATTTTGGTCAAGATCGGATGACTATATCTTATAGCTGCCATAGGACCGATCGGTCGGAAAATGGGTTTTAGTGAAAAAAACTTTTTTGTTTTTAAATAAATAGTTCTTAAAGTCGGTGGTTCTTAATATTAAGCTAATTTGAAAAAGTTGATCGACATCGGCTGACTATATCTTATGGTCGGTATATCCGATCGGTCGGAAAATGAGTCTTAGTGAGCAAAACTTTTCTGTTTTAAATTTTATCTTTCTTAAACTCCGCGATTGTTAATTTGATATGTTTTCAAAAAGATTCGTGAAAGTTGGTCGAAATCAGATATTTACCTGTAGGAAAATGGGTTTTAGTTAAAAAATTGATAGATTTTTATGTAAGCGTTCTTAAACTCTGACATTTCAAAAACAGCATTTGCAAGGGTATTATAAAAACTTCGGCACAGACGAAGTTAGCTTGGAATTCTCGTTTTTTTTTTACAAAGCCCACTATTAGAAATAGGGATCGAAAAAGACTCACAAATGATCAAAAATATGACTAAAAAATGATTGGAAATATGACTCGAAAAAGTTTGGAAATTCGACTCAAAAATTAGTCGAAACTAATTAGAAAAACGGGTTGCAAACGACTCTTCAAGAAGTGTTGCGGCTAGGGTACCATTTTCTCCCGACCAAAGTATCATTTACGATCAGAAATAGAGCGCAGTTATGGCTATATTAATCAGATAGAGGACTCGAAAAAGACACGAATGTGATCAAAAATTTCATAAAATGTTGGCTGGGAAATGACTCGTTTTAGCGAAGACATTGTTTGACAAAATAGGCTATATCTTCTAAAGTGTTTCGAATTTCAAAAAATCCTTTTAGGGCGATATTCTCAAATATTCAAAAATTCAAAAATCGAAAAAAAAATGTTTCGCATGAAGAATATCCCCTTAAATGAATTTCACCCAGCTTAAACCCTAACGAACCAAATACTTCGCTGTCAGAGCACAATTTGACTTGATATTGTGATTTTGCTTAGCTCGTTGGATGGAGTCGGGTTCTTCCTTATCCTCTCATAGCGGACACACCACGACAATATTAAGTGCTCTGTCTAAGAATACGACTCTACCAAAAGGATTGAAATGATCTGAACATATTATTTTAACTCCCACTCAATCAAAAAAAACTCGGTCAGACAGGGAACTAATGCTAGATGGATTGGTTTTGGGGAATTAGTTGGAATTTACCCCAAATTTCTACCCTCCCTACCATGGCAACACCTAAAGAAGATGCTTTGGGTTGCCCCTACTGCTACTAATAGCTGTTATTTAAGTTTGGTTTGGCATTGGCACTTGGTTCAGCGACGGATCCATTAAAAACAAATTAAGATTTCATTTCATTACAAATATGGTACAACATTTTATTCTAAGCTTCTAATTCATCGTAAGTATACATGTCTATTCAATTCATTTTCAATATTTCTCAATATTTCTCTTCTACAAATGGGCTTTAAGTAAATAAATGTAAATTAAAGGAAAGTTTGTACAGATATACGCACCTGATCATATTAATAGGTACACACCGGAATTTTTTAATTATAGATGGTTTTTTTTGTACTTTTAGTGTTGACAACTTTTTAGTTTTTAGTTTTTTGTTGTTGTCAATGTCTGGCCACACTGTGACAAAGAGTTGAAAAAGGGGCTGCCCCGTATATCAAAGCTTTTCTATAAATTGCGAGTCCACCACACATTTTGCCTGATCATAACAAATAGGTACAGTCTCCGTTTCTCACAAGTATCAAGTGAATAATTTTGTAATCAGTGATCTTTTGGTAACTAAAGGTAAATTAAGTGTAGCTCCTGTCAATACAGAGAATTAAATAATTATTTTTTTTAGAAAAAATGGTTCGAAATTCTCATTGTACTAAAGAAGAAGCTCGATTGGTTCTTAGTCTGAGAAAAGTAGGCAAATCTTTACTAGCCATCGCCAAATTAATAAACTGGTCTCATAATTTTGTTAAAAATGCATTAGAAAGAAAACCAAGACAGGAAACCCGTGGAAGGCCACAAAAACCAACAGAAACCCTTGACCACTACATAGTAACTTTGAGCAAAAAGGACCCATTTAAGTCATCGAAGGCTATTGCAGCCGAAATTGGGAATTCAGTTAGTGCTCCAACTATCCGAAGACGACTACAAGATGCCAACCTACCAGGAAGAATTGCCAGAAAAGTCCCACTTATGCGCAAAAAAAATATCACCATGAGGCAAAGTTTTGCAAGGGACCACAAAGACGGGGTAGGATGCACCGGGGAGAAAAAATGGAGAAAAATATTATGGAGCGATGAAACCAAGATTAATTTGTTTGGGAATGACTGTGAAAGGAATGTTCGACGCCCTAATGGAAAGGAATTCCATCCGCGGTTTACAAAAAAAACAGTCAAACATGGAGGTGGCAATATAATGGTATGGGGTTGCTTCTCCTGGTACGGCGTAGGTCCAATTTATCAGACTACGAACAAAATGAATGCTGAAGAGTACAAATCCATATTGGATACAGTTATGGTACCGTATGCTGAGGAAAATATGCCATTACGTTGGGTATTTCAGCAAGATTATGATACTAAACACACATCAAGGCTGTTATCTAAATTTTTCGAGGACCAAAAAGTTGACGTTCTGAAGTGGCCAAGCAAATCCCCCGACCTTAACCCCATTGAAAACTTGGGGAAGGTGTCCAAAAACTGTGGTATGAGACACCAGTAGAGACCTGCCAGGCTCTTACTAAAAGTATGCCAAAAAGAACAGCAGTAGTGGCCAAAAATAGAGGTGGATACACTGGATACTAAGTTAGGAAATACTAATTTACCTAAAAAAAGAACACAAAATGGAAATTAAAATTTTTTTTCTTACCAACACATGAAGTGTACCTATTATTATGATCACACTGAAAACGTATCTGAAACACAAAATGATCTCTTTTATGTTATATTATTATTCTATGTTACAATTAAGTTTATTTTATTAAAAACAAATAGTTTAAGAACCAATGTGAACAAATTTTAAGTTTGAAACAATGAATAAAACTGTTTTCTGTTACCTTAAAATCAGAGTTGATGTGTGTACCTATTAATATGATCAGGTGTGTAAATTCTGAGGATCTGAATTATTTCTTAGTGTAAGGATCGAACGTAAATTGTTAATATTTAGGCTACCATCGTTTGTATGTTTCATGCAAAGGTCAATTTTCATTTTATAAAAAAAAACGAACTTACCAGGCACTGCCGTCGTTGAGCTCAAAGATGACTTGCTGCCAAAAGAAGGGATTAATGAATCGGGGTGGCTCCCACATCTCGGAGAAGGAATTCACGGATTTGGGACCTTTCGGGTGGCAGCTGACTTATACTGGGCGGTGTGCGATTACACCTCTGGCCACAGTTGTCTCAAAAAGAAACTTCAAAAGCCTTTGTATGCATGGCTCAACACAAAAATGGGACACAGAGCAGCTCGTCATATGCGGGGTCAATGCTGGCTCCTATTGTAGCTGATCTTCTCGATCGTGCTGATCCATTCCGGTTCAAAAGAGTAGGGATTCTAGTTCGCTCCAACAATTGCTACTCCGCTGGCTTCAACACTAGCATATCAATTGCAAGGCACCACCGTTAAAGCCTTGCATAAGGAGGCACTGGCACAAGGCACTAAGAAAATAGAGAAATTAGATTTCCGCTAAGACGCTACACTTTTTCCGTACCTGGCCAAAATAATAAATCACTAATTCACTAAACGCTTTCCAACCGTCACAGCGTATTGAGGAAGGTTCTATCCTGTGTCGGGTTTAATCACCAAATCTATTTATAGTTGAATCCAAATTTTTCGTTACCGCGTGGTCTTTTTACATAACTTAGAGGAAAAATATTAATTTCTTGTACAACCAGAGACGCTCGCTCAATGATCACGTCCCCCGAAGCTTAGCAGCTTGCAGCCTTTGCTGACTGGCATGCCGATTTTCGAAAATCAAACGAAGCTACGGATCGAGCGTGGGAGGCAACATGATAAGAAACGGTTTAGTCGTATGATATGTTTATCCAAGGTGACCGCCAAACTGTTAGATTTTTGGAATTGTTTCTCTTTCACCTAGTCAAACTTAATGTCGCTGGCCCAAGACTGTGCGCTGCTTCGTATAGTGCAGTGAATAAGTATTCTCCCTAAGCTGTTAGAAATTGGTCCCTACAAAGTTTGCAACCTCTGCAACCTAATTCCAAAACATCAGTTCAGACCTGGTATGGCACACCTGACTCCAGACCTAAAGCAAGCCAGTTAGAACTCAATACACAGTATAGATATGGCTCAGCTTTTAGCTAAGGACTTTTGTACTTGCGTAGTGCCTGGTGTAATGTGTTGGATCTTTGAGTTTTTGCATTAAAAAAACCGATGTCTACAGCTTGTTAATGGTCTACTCTTCTCAAGAAGCACATAACCACACACACACACACACACACATGCTGCCTCTTGTCATCCCGACCAACAACTAAACAAGTTGGAAACAGTTGACAGTCATAAAATTTAATTTCATTCGCTGCGAAATGGGTGGGCTGTGGGTGTGTAAATGGGGCGCTAAGCGCACAGATCATTATGCAGGCAGCGTGCCGTTTGGGGGGAAGTGTACTTTGCATAAATCAACTCAAACTATAACATTATGTTTTGGGAAAGAATAAAACAACAACGGCAACACGACTGGCAACGAGAGCCACAATAGTGACAATAACAATAAAAACCAAAAGTACTTATACACGCACTTCAAACACACATATAAAGCATAAGCCGGCGAGAACGGGGGAGAGGAAGGGGGTGGAAAAGTGGTGGACAATAAATAAATTAGAAAGTTGCTAAAGCGAAAAACGTTGTCAGGCTCTGACAGCAACATCGAGACAGACGCGTCGACGCACTGCGACATAATGGCGTCCACTTTACGTTTTTATGCTTAATTTACTTAAAAGGACAAAGTGCACACACACACACACACACACACACACATACGTGGACATTGCATTGACACACGGGAGTGCCCCAAACCGGACTGCTATGCGTTAGGCGCTGAACTGGAGCCAAAGACTTGGCACATGAGCACGCCATGCAATGCGCGCCTGCCAGGATGGGATGTATTGGGGTGTATTTTACATTTCACGCACAATTTCCATGGCACGCAATTTGCCGCTTATGGCGCAAAAGTGCCGCAGTCTTTGTGGCATGCGCTAGTTTAAAACGTTGCCCCCTGCTCAAGGGGCAAGTCGATTCTCATATCACATGCACAACGGCACTTGCAGGCGACAGCTTAGCAGGCGGGCAGCGAACTCGGAGCAAGCTCTCGTCATAGTCGCATATTACATCACTCACTCACTGGCTGGCTAAGTGAGTGACTGAACCCAATCCAGTCCACCCCAATCGAGTTGTGCCCTTTTTTTTCGAGCCATGTCACGTTGTTGTTAGCGTTCCCTAAGTGGGACGGGGCGACATGTGCGTGGCAAAATAGTTGAAATAGTTTGATGCGCACTTTTCAGCGGTTCGACTTGGGCTTGGCCTTTGACCCCAACCCCCCAGTGCCGGGACGCACGCATTGAAATGAGGCTCACGTACGTGGACGATTTGTCACAAAATAATTTTTACGACTTTACGACTTCATTGCCAGTGACCAGACCCTCAACCCTCCCGCATAATTGTTTCGTTGCCTGTCCTCCCTGTCTGCGCCGCCAACTGCGACAATCATTGTTCGATTTAAGTGTAAAGTGTGGCTCACTTTGCGGCGCCACAGGCGGTGCCCACGCGCTTGGCGTGTCAAGCTCACTTTCAACCTTAGCGCCAACTGTGGATCATTATATATAAGTTGTTTGTCTCCCGCTCCTCGTCAGCTTATGCCTGATTGCATTTATTTTGATGCCTTCGTGGCTTGGCCTTGTCGCCGTCTCAATAACAAGTGCAAATAGAACGCGCCAAGTTTGCCGTCAAGTGGCTGCTGCTGTGGCTGCCGCAAATGAAATTAAACGCGCACAGAGACACACACACAGCCCCACTGACTGTGTCGAATTCAAATGACGTGCGAAACAAGAATTTAATTTTCTACTTGCGCTCGCAACATGGAAACACTCCGAACATAGCCAAACTGGCAACCAATGACAGGCTTTTCAATTTTTATTTCCTTCCCGCTGCGGTTGTTCATGTCTTTCCTCTTTTTTTTGTGTGTTTGTGTGTTTGCCTTGTCGGGCTGCGCCTTCTCGTCCTTGTCGATATCGTCGGTTAGTAACTCACACCGCCAGACGTTTGGCAAAATGACAAATTTGCAGCGCATATTATCTCCCCACCATTGTGCAGAAGGAGGAGCCAATGGCGCGGCAGTTGGTTTTAGTTTCGGTGGCCCCCCTTCGCAGGCGGCTGTTTGTATGCCAAAATGCGTTGCCTACTTTCGGGCTGGCATAATGAAATTCCAACTTTTGACTTATTGACGACGATGACATCGAGGACGACATACCCACCCATACAACTGGGTTGGCCTGTTTGTTGCGCAGCTCTTGTTGCGGTTCCCGCTGCTGGCGACATAGCGACGCTTGCGCTTTTGCCGTTTCGGGGGAAGGTTGGCATAGTTTTTATTTGCATTTCATTAAGCAAGAATTCTTTGAGTTGAAGCCAACAAACCTAAAAATTGTTATTACCAAAAAGATATGTGGTGAAAGTAAGCTGTCTTTCGACAGCTTAAAATTTAACAAAAATCAAACGGAAAGTTGCAGTGCATAGCCTGTTTTTAATGTCTCAAACTTTATTTTATAATACAATCCAATTCGGTAGAATGCTTTTCTTGAAAAAATATACAAAATGCAAAAATATGTCGAGTAGCAGTCAGACTTTCTTCGCAGTATTAAAAAGTTAAAATCATAGAATCAGCTACATCAGATATATTTTTCTATAATGAGTTGCCAGTAAGCACAGGCTTCTTTTTTCAATTGAAACAGCCTGCTCTAAATGGCACCCCTGTATATGCATTAATTTTTGGGTGAGTCTAAAACTGGCACTTCATATCGCGGTTTTATGGCTGTCGAGTACCATCTTTTAGGCGTTTGACGTCAATCAAAGCGAGCTTTATGACCTCAGGAATTTTGTACGCTGATAGATACAGATATTTACTAGAAACTGTGTGGTCGAGATACTTATAAATCCTTGAGGTGCTAGTGCATTGTTGGTGGGTTCGTTGCCTTGCCGTTCTTATATTTAGCGTTTCGCCAGTCTAGTGCCAAAGGCCTACATAGCTCCTCCATCCCAGAAATTCAAAAAATGTTGCAATGCGACTCCAGAAGTTTGCCTGTTAGATAATTGGGCAGGCGCTGATCATCGTACTTATGCAAAACTTTCTCTATATAGCCAAGATGCAGATTTAGAGAATATAGGTGTGCATCGTCCAGGCCCGTTTCTAGTGCCAATGCATTGCTCGGTGTGCACGTTGGTAAACGCAAAACCTTCTTAACGAAAATGGTTTGGAGCCTGTCCACTTCTTCACAGTGCCTGCATCCCGAAACTTGATCCTATGGAGACAGAATTGAACCGTTCGTCATACTGCATTAAATAATTTCCATTCGTGGGAGACAAATGATTCTTGGTGGAGAACTTAAAACACACATGTTGGATCCCCTGATCCAGGGTTATAAATATAAGTTACAATTACAGGTACCAGGTATTTTTACAATTATTTTACAGCTAGTACAGTATTGTGTTACTCATTCCCCTTTCTCGACCCAATGCCTTATGTTTTGAGCACTCCACATACCCTGATACGGATTTCGGGAAACTTGGAATCTTTCGACGTCTTTTAACAGAAACCTGTCATTTCTCAACACCTTTGACACCACATATGACCCTTTGTTTTTGGGAATCAACTTCGTAGAATCTCCTATCGAAATTTTTAACCATCACAATAATCTCCTTTCCTGTAACAGGTTGCCTTTTTCTTAGTTTTATCATAATTTTACTTCTTCTAGTTTCTCTTTCATTTCATCACTTACTTCACCTTTTTGCTCTATTCCAAAAAACATTCTACTTGGCAGTTGTTTGATATTGCGATGAATAGTGTTGTTCATTGTGTGTTCTACTTGTTCAACGGCTACGTCCCAGTGTAAACCTTTTTCTGGGCTTTCTGTTTCTAGGCTTCTGTTTATGAGCTCGACTTGCCCATTTGCTTGAGGAGAACCTGTTGCTATTTTCAAATGTTTTATATTGCACTCCGTCATAAACGCCTCGAACTCAATAGACGTAAAACAGCTACCTCTGGCCTACTGTGTGCTCTAAAATAGTCCCTCAATGCCTTGATGAACTCTCTCTTTTTCGTCGTTTTGGTTGTATACAACCTCACAAACTTCGTAAGCCCGTCCAATACTACAAATATATGTTTGTTTGATCTCCCTGCCGCTATTGGTCCATAGTGATCGATGTGAATCAACTCAAAAGGCTTATCTCCTTTAGGTTTACTATGTAAATATCCCTCTGTCTTTCCCGTTTTTGGAAAGAATGCTACACATTTTAAGCAATTCTCTATGTGCCTAGTACACTGTTCTTTGGCATTTTCAAACCAATAACTTTTCGAAATAGTGTCTATC
>JBAMBO010000973.1:0-35576 GCA_037044535.1 Lordiphosa magnipectinata
CTGATCATAGTAACAAGTCGTTCCAAAAGAAAAACCTTCTCCTCCTCTGTAAACTTCCATATAACCATTCATTCCATACATAACCATAAACAGGCCTACTATTAGTGCCTTTCCAGCTCTCCGGTGTGACCGTGGCGCAAATGCCCGAATTTATAATCAACCTACATGAGACAACCAAATGACCAAAAACCATCTAGTTGCAAAATCTAGATGGATTTCGATTTGAGCAAAAACATGAACATGAGAAAACGATCCTTAAGGTTTGACGAAAGGCAGCAGCGCTGCTTTCAGCTGCCACTGCAGGTTCAGAGTATGTTACAGTCGGGCTTGACCCACTTTCTTACTTGCTCTTATAAGTTCCGACTCATTTTCGAGTCATATTTCCAATCATATATGAGTCTTTTTCGAGTTAATTTTCGATTGCTCCACATGTGTACAATTTCGCTGCCGCAGCGCAGCAGCAGCGCTGCTTTCAGCTGCTACTGCAGGTTCAGAGTATGTTACAGTCGGGCTAGACCGACTTTCTTACTTGCTCTTATAAGTTTCGACTCATTTTCGAGTCATATTTCCAAGAATTTATGAGTCTTTATCGAGTTAATTTGCGATTGCTCTAAATATGTACACTTTCGCTGCCGCAGCTCAGCAGCAGCGCTGCTTTCAGGTGCTACTGCAGGTTCAGAGTATGTTACAGTCGGGCTAGACCGACTCTCTTACTTCTTCTTATTAGTTTCGACTCATTTTCGAGTCATATTTCCAATCATATATGAGTCTTTTTCGAGTCATTTTGCGATTGCTCTACATTTTGTAACTGAACTTCCAATAAATCACATTTTGAGCATATGCATGAGACAATTTCGAGTCTTCTTTAAATCGCACATGAAATTAATGTCTTTTGTATCATTAAAAGGTTTAGAAAAAGAATCATCAAGGTGATTTTTTGTTAAAAAGATCTTCCAAATCGATTATACCAAGTTTTTCTGATCAGTTTCGACTCAATAAGATGCGAGTCTTTTTCGAATCACATTTTGAGCATATGCTTGAGTCATTTTCGAGTCTTTTTTAAATCGGACATGAAATAAATCATCAAAAGGGCAATATAAAGCTATTTTCCGCTAAAAGACAAAATTTTCTGTTGAAATGCTATCGAATTCAAAAGTGCCAGCAATAGGAGCAGCTGCTGTGACAATAGGTTTTAGCTCAGTGGTTGGGGGTTTTAGCACAATGGGAGAAGTATATGGACCTTTATTGAAATCCGACTTCGCCCACCACTTTTTAATAAATGTGTCCAATCAGATCCGGTCACACTTTAAACAGCCAAATCTAGCTATAAAAACGATCAAAAAAATTGTACGCCTGTGTTAAACCCTTAAATGTCAACTGATGAAAAATCATTTTAAATATAAATTTCTCTCTTGCTTTCTTCTCTTCTTTAGTTTTTCAGAAGCCAATGACCACCAACCAAGGCACACCCCACATGTTTAATTTGTCTCCCAATACCTCAATTGGCGGTAAGTGCTTTTGCCTTATAGAAAAACACCCTAATAATTTCAACCATTCACTATTCACATCTCATGACAGATTCATCGAACCGTCCACACAGTCGTCGTATAAACCTTTCACAATCTTTAGATGAATCCTATGTCTATGGCCATCCACAATTGGGCTCACCAAATAAAACCGCTCATACACGACGTTTCAATTAGTTGGCTTTCCAAAATGAAGGCCAAACAGAACTGACTTGAACATTCAAAATCCTTTGATTCATGGAGCAGCCAATTTTTTTGTAGAATTAATTAGTATTAAGTGAGGCTCAGGTTGTACCTATAAAGAAAAGTTATTGTTTTTGTACAGGTGGTTCATTTGGCTTAACACTACAAAGAACTCAACGGATGCTTTAGGAATACTATTTATGAATGTTGTTAATTTTTTTTCTAGAACTTAAGCTAAAGTAATAAACGCTAACCTAACTAAACGGAATGACTGAGTTTTGCCTTTAATCCTGATGGCCACATTGAGCACTCGAGTGGTGGCGGGGCACGTGCAGAAGCCACTTGAATTACTTTTACTGCTTCTGCTGTCTGTCGCCCTCTCTCTCTCCAAAGTGTTAAGTGCAATCGGAGCACTCGTGAACTCATTTTTTAAGCAGTATTTTCTTTTTTTTTTTTTGTAGCTACGATTTTTGTTATATGCATTTCTAATTAGAAAAGCATCAAGTCAAGTATGCCATTAATTTTACATTTGCCCATTTGAAGTGGGCCACGTCCCGGGCACACTTGAAAAATGGGCAAGTACTTGGCTGCATTTTCAAGTACAGGCCAGGGTAGACGGGATTATTCCTGCGTTTTTTTATTTTCCACCTTATTAATTAGTTTTAAAGCATTTGCCGCCTGGAGGGGGGGCAGGTCGAAAAATTGGGTCGATCCAGTATTAATATTAACAGGCGTTTGGATAAGGGTCTCTTCATCTTTTTAACACAATTTCCTTGGCAATGAAATGGAAATATCGTTTCGTTCATAAATTATAAATAAACTTAATCGTGTCCGAGCGTATTGAACTGTGTGCTCCAGGAAAAAAAGTAAGTAACAAGCACGACTGTTAAATATCCTTTAGGTGGCAAAAGTCGATTTAATTTATCTATATATATCTATTGTTGCGGAACGAATTAAGATATCGATAGTTTATAGCTCAACTATGAATTTTAACCTTACTGAAAAGGGTCACACTGTCTAAATTATAGTTAGGAGAGAAAGACTGCGGTGAGAGATGAATATTGTGAGTTAGTGCTCACCAGCCAAAGCAACTGGGTGCCGAACACACTCGGCAAATCACACCGAATGCTTGCCAAATTCAGAGAGAGATAGTCACATTTTCCGTCCTCTCTGTTGTAATTGGATTAAGTCTTACCTCAATTGTATTTGGATACAGAATAAAACTACGTCCTTCGTTTCTTCTCACTGAACTCGTTCTTTGGACTCTGAACTGTTTAAAATAGCAAACTCCTGCTCCAAAAAAGTCTTGCGGTATTTTTATTGAATTTTCAATTGTTCATTAAATTGGTTATAATAATGCGATTTAAGTCAAATATGCGCCGTTTTGTTCGATGACGAGTTCCCAACGAGATGCCAACTTCATAATGCCCCTCTTATAGAAGCTCGCTTCCCTACTGGCAAAAAACTCGGAGAGCCAATTTTCAGAGGACTCTCTTGTGGCCAACTTCCGAATACCAAGCTCGTTCGCCATGGACAGAAATAGGTGGTAATCACTTGGTGCGAGATCCGGACTATACGGTGGATGCAAAAGAACCTCCCATCCGAGCTTCCGGAGCTTCTGGCGCGTCACCAAAGATGTGTGTGGCCTGGCGTTGTCCTGATGGAAGACAATTCGGCCTCTGTTGATCAAAGATGGCCTCTTCTGCATGAGTGCTGCATTCAAGCGGTCCAGTTGTTGGCAGTACAGGTCCGAATTGAGCGTTTGGCCATAGGGGAGCAGCTCATAGTGGATGATTCCCTGCCAATCCCACCAAACACACAGAAGAACCTTCCTGGCCGTCAATCCAGGCTTGGCCACCGTCTGGGCAGCTTCACCGCTTTTCGACCACGACCGTTTGCGCTTCACGTTGTCGTAAGTGACCCACTTTTCATCGCCAGTCACCATCCGTTTCAAAAACGGGTCGATTTTGTTGCGATTCAGAAGCGATTCGCATGCATCCATACGGGCAAAAATGTTTTTTTGCGTCAAGTCGTGTGGCACCCATACATCGAGCTTCTTTTTGAATCCAAGCTTCTTCAAATAATTTATAACGGTTTGATGACTCATGCCCAGCTCTTGGCCGATGCTACGGCTGCTACTATGCCAGTCTCTTTCAATCAATTCAGCGATTTTATCGCAATTTTCGACGACAGGCCTTCCGGACCGTGGCGCATCTTCGATCACCTCTGCACCAGAACGAAAACGTTGAAACCATCGTTGTGCGGTGGAAATGGAAACTGTATCGGGTCCATAAACTGCACAAATTTTATTGGCAGCATGAGATGCATTTTTGCCTTTATCGTAGTAGTACTGTAAAATATGCCGTATTTTCTCTTTATTTTGCTCCATGTTTGCGACGCTATAACTCACGAACGACTAAAAACAAACAACAATAAATCAAACACGTGTTAGCGTGTGAAAAGAGCTTTCCAAAAAGCTCTTGCGTGAACCGATGCGACGAATACAACTAGAACTACGCGCTTGCAAAGACAAGCTTGCGGAAATACCGCAAGACTTTTTTGACAACCAACAATGTTTGTTGTTGAAATTATTTAAGTTATGTCCTGAAAATTTTCTTTGTAGCTTAAGAATTAAGGAGTAAGTTCTGCCTACTATTTGGAAGCTCATAGCAAAAATGGCTTTGGATAGCCTGAGAGACACCATAGGCGAAGGGTAAACCGGTTTCAAAAGAGACTGATTGAGCAACGCACGGAATACAGATCAGACCTACATATGGCTTTGGTAGACTTCGCTAAAGCCTTCAATAGCGTAAGCAGGGAGTGCTTATGGCCAGGGTGGCAAAATAGGGGAATACTCATTTCCCTCATCAGAGCGACATACGACAGCGTCCAGAGTGGAGTACGTCATGGTGGAAAGCTCTTCTTGTAGCCTTTTCCTATCCTTAGTGACGTTTGACAGGGATGTGCTCCGTCTCCCATTCTGTTTATAATACGCTGAATGAAATAGAGCTGAATAGGGCATACTCTGCGAAAAGTGAGAAAAACATCGATAGGAAGGCTATAGAATGGAACTCGCTAAACTGAGTGGGTCACAGAGGGGAAGGAGAAAAACTGTCGTTAGAGAAGCGAGTAGGATCCGGAAGAGATGGATGGAACGTTGGAAGAGAGATGTGTTTGCTGTACTATGTCCCTTACGGGACTAGAACTAGAAGAAGAACATATGGGCATTTCCACAGAAAATTGCACCGAGACCAAAAAATGAAAATCACTTAAAAACACTATTTTTTATCATATTTTCATGAGGATCAATCAAAATGAACTAATATGAGCCAATCTTAAATATATTCATAACCCAATTCGATATTTTCGAATGCGAAGTCATTCAAGCGCCATTTTTCTCATTGATTTTTGGTCTCTAAGATATTTCTATGGGTACAAAGAGTTAAAAAATATTGCATAAAACTATATAATTGCAATTAACTGTAAGTTTTTGCTTTATATTATAACAAAAACAACATAAATATAATGAGGATACTTAAGAAACGTAACGTCAGGTTACGTAACGTCACATACTTATGCAAATAAAAAAAAATTGAACAAAAATTTTTGAATAAGATAACCTGGAAAATAAACTTTTATTATTTCAAATCCTACTTTAAAAAAAAGTGTATACAAGAAGCTTTGCCCAGTTCGCAGAGTTTTGCAGTTTTCTAAAACAACCTCAGGTCTCAATTCATGCTCCTCCTCTGTTTTCAATGTATATTAACGATCTCCCTGTCTCATTGTCAAACTGTATTGTCCACATGTATGCTGATGATGTCCAATTGTATGTTAGTTGTCCACTAGGAAGTATAAATGAGTGTGTTAATTTATGTAACAGTGAACTGGCTCAATGTAATGGACTTTCTCTGAGTCCGTCTAAATGTAAATGTATCGTTATTTATAAAAAACAGCTGAGCACTAAATCACTATCAAATTTAATGCTAAATAGTACATCAATCCAATATGTAGAGCAAGTGGTCAATCTTGGCATAACAATTAATAAGACTCTTTCCTGGAGTGACCATGTTATTAAAGCCACTGGAAACACATTTGGACAAATTAGGTAACTTTCACTGACTCGGCAGTTTGTACCAACTGAAATCAGACTATCAATAGCAAAAACTTAGCTGACACCCTCGCTGTGCTATGGAATAGAAATACTTGGAAATTGTAATGTCACTTCTCAGCGAAAACTTACAGTAGCATATAATAATATCGCCAGATTCGTGTACAATGTTGGAAGAAGAGAGCATAAAAACAACAACACAACTAGGTAGGCGGGATGTCCACTCGAACCCTTTGGATCAGGGGTACTTAGGTCCTATGCGTGCGCCACGTTGTTGGTTCGCATAGGGATAGCCGCGCGTATAGCCCTCACGCATAGCTTATGGCTAAGCGTAGTGCAACAATAACTTCATATGTCCTCTCTTTCTCTACTATTCCTCTTGAAAATTCGAACAATTTAACACAGATAATCGGGTCTTCTCTTTTAATTTCTTGTGGTTGTTGTTACTCAAGAAACATTTTCTTCATTTGTATGAGTTTGTATGAATTTTGTTTAACGGACGACTGACAGACATCTGGACATCATCTGCCTAGATTTGAACATCACATTTAGACAGAACATTTGGGAGATCGTTAACATATATCGAAAAAAGTAATGGTCCAAGAACTGATCCTTGTGGGACGCCACGACTTAGTGATAGAAAGGATGATCTTCTATTTACAGTAGCTACTGCTTGCAGTCGGTCATGTAGGTACGAGCTCATCTATTTCTGACCCTTTTTGTTTTGACTCTGTTTAATATAATCGTATAGTGCTATCTATAACCCTTAAAATAAGTTGACCCGAACAATTCTACGATTTTTTAAAGCGAAGATATAACATTTTAAATTTTTATGCGCGAAATGGCAAATTTTTGTAACGCCCATAAGTAAGCAATGGGTGTTGTTGATAATGTTCACTACAATATATTACATACTGTTTGGAACTAGAAGAAGCAGAAGATGGCTTAAGTTATTTAACTAGTTTAGGACCAGTTTCGAACCAGTTCAAAAGTGGTTCAGAGACATAACTAAGACAATTTTTGCTCTGTTATCTAGAAATTTCGTCTGTAGGTTGATGGCGTGAGTGTAAGACATTTTACTTATTCAAGACCGGAACCGAACCAGGCTGAGCCGGTTCAAAAGTGGTTCAGAGCCATATCTTAAGATTAACCTTCTTTTTGTGCGCACTTTTACCAACTTCTTCAATATTTTTTCAAAACAAGCGTTTATATACCTTAACGAAAGTCTATGTGAAATCCTAGATCTCTAGGATCTATATAGGTAGCAATGATACAATATCTTTCAAACTTCAGGTCTGAGCATACTTAGCACCAACTCATATCCTGCATTCTTTTGGTACAGGGTATTACAAAAAAAAAAAAAGGGAAACAAACAAAGAGAGCGACAGGCCTCAAGTACCGCGACCCTACATCTGACAAATGCACACCAAACTCAATCCCTCATACCATATTCCAAAAACCCACATCTCCACATTGATTAAGATGCTTCAACTTGACTTCATTCATGTGACGATATTTGCTGGTTAGTTGTGTGTGCGTAGAGCATTCGGCATGCTTGATTTGCTCATTTCCGGTTCAGTGAAATCCAGCGGGGTTGGGTGTGTCTGTGTGTGTGTGTGTGTGTGGGCAAGCGATATTCTAATCCGATTTGTGTGTTTGTCCAATATATGAATTATGGACCCCAGCTTGTGCGACAAATGCCATACCATCATGCTGTGTGCGCACCACTAAGCAAGTGAATTATTAAAACAACAATTAGCTAGGACCAAGTAATTATGTATGTATGTGGAAATATAGCAATATATTTATTTGTATGTATTAATAAATACCTAACAAGTATGCAATTTGTGCCTAAACAAGCGCAAATATGTTATGCACGAGGGGCGTTTGATTAGTATAATGCAACACTGTTGCAGTCAACTGACAAATGTTAAATTTTAAGCCATTAGAAGCAGACAACCTTGTACATTTTGAACAATATTGTAAAAAAAAATGCATTTTATGTGATCATCAAGTCACCGAAACCATGGAATTGCTTGGTTCACAGCTCATATTCTGTGTATTTAACCCTTTTCGACTACATTCTGTTAACAAAACTAAAAAAAACGGTAAGAAATGTAAACCGTATAAAGAGTATATCACTAAACAAGTCTATTTTGAGGTCCTTTTAGCAGTAGACTATTTTGAAAGCCACTGTCTTATCCAGCTGCCCTCGTGAATTCATGACTTCATGACCTAAATCATTTATCGTACTAAATTAACATTGGATTTGCTTTGTCTCGCCAAATATTAAGCATAATCAAACATTACATTTATTAACTTTAATTAAATTCGCATTTAGCCTGTTAGTCGCGCACCTGCTAATGGTTTTTTTTTTGTGCCTTTCTCACTTTGATGCTGCTGCTGCTGCTCCCTGACCCCGCTGCTGCTGCTGCTTTCTAATTAAAATGAAAACAAAAGATAAAGACATCAATTAAGCGCAGAGTGGGGGATACAGGCAGAAGCACTGCTCGCAGATTTTCTGCTGCTGATGCTGCAACTTCTAATTAATTACACAGTCATATGACTTTTTCATCCAACGGCTTGTATGTACGTGTGTGCTGTACGTGCATGTAAGTTTTGTATAAATATTTGGTGCTCATTTTAATAACGCGCAGTGTTAACATTTCCTTTGGCTAATTAAAATTCAAACAATTTAAGAAGAAAATTTCAAATTAATGTAAAATTCGAATTTTTGCAGAGTTATGTATAGTTGAAAGCTTTGCTTTATAGCAAATAAACGATCTTAAGACCTACACTAAGAAAAAGATAGCACAAATAATTGGAGTAGTAACGCTCTTGAAAAAAAAGCTTAGCAATAGGTCGGTAGCTGGGCACCTCCCTCTTGACACCAGACTTGAACACTGGTGTAACCGTAGCAATCTTCCACTTGTCAATATATCGGCCAGCTGAGAGTGACATTGAGAATATTGTTATTAGTGGCTCACATAGTTCCACAATGCAATGTTTCAGAAAAAACGAAGAAATTCTATCACAATCTGGGTAATTAGAGTCATCGCAACTCACTACAGCTTGGAAGATGTCATCCTCAGAAATGGATAAAGTGCCAATGTTCAGCAGGTGGAGAATTGAACTCAGACTAAACAGATTATTCCATGAAGCAGAGGGTTCAAAGTTGGAACTGAAAAATGTAGCGAAAAAATTTGAAATGCCAGTGTCTGACGTTGCTACAAAGTTATCCAGTGTCATAGTATTGGAGAATTCGCCTTTTTAGAATTAAACGAATCGCCAAAACAATCTAGGATTTAATTTCAAGCCATTCTCAACACAACATGCAATATACTGATTATAAAGAAATTTCGTTCAGAAATTCAAACTCACGCTTGTGCTGCCTATATCTCTCCCAATCGGCAGAATCCTGCGTCTTTATAAAACGTTTATAGAATTTATTGCGCAACTTGTTATACTTCTTTAAGTCCTTAGGCCCAATTTCTCAAAAGTTGCGGTTAGGTACCGGCAGGTAAAATTTGCCGGCCGGAATTACCAGAGGTTAAGTCTTTTGGTTTTCTCAACGAGACTAACCGGCAGGTTCACCCGATAACGATTAATTGCTATCGCTGCAAAAGTGTGACCTGACTGTCGACGAAACAGCTGTGTTTGTTTTGGCTTTTTATACTCTGTACCGAAGGTACATAGAGTATATTAAGTTTGTGCAAAAGTATGTAACAGGGAGAAGGAATCGTTTCCGACCCTATAAAGTATATATATTCTTGATCAGCATCAACAGCCGATTCGATATAGCCATGTCCGTCTGTCCGTCCGTCCGTCTGTCCGTCCGTCCGTCTGTCCGTCCGTCCATATGAACGAAGAGATCTCAGAGATGGCAAGAGATAGAGGTTTGACATGTATGGGGCATATATTTCTTATACTTGCAGGCAGATCAAGTTTATTTTCAATTTTTGCCACGCCCCCTCCCGCCCCCGCAATTTGGAAAAAACGTCATATCTCCTACAGTTTTGAAGATAGATCGTTCGTACCTTCTAGAGATACCTTGTAAACAAAATTATTTATCGATTTGCTGAAGGAATGATAAAGATCGGATGAACGATACTCAAGTTATGAGCCAGTAAACACCCACCACCCCCCACCCATCACCACAGCATTCTATTGAACGGCAATCTTAGTGAGAGAGAGAGAAAGAGAGAGAGAGAGTGAAACTTAGAGATGAGCGAGTATATCTCGTGAGCAAATGCGAGCTGCGACGTTAAGGGTACAGAGTATGTTATAGTCGGGCTTGACCGACTTTCTTTCTTGTTTTTAATGCTATTGTTGTCGCTGGTAACTATTTGGCAAAATACTTAAATAAAATTTCTTGCGATGATGAATCAATGTGAAACACCGAAAAGACCAAGAGCGAAGAACTTTTCTGCGGCTGAGGAACATTTGCTTGTAGACTTTTTGAGTCAAACAAATGCATTTTGGAGAACAAAAAGAGGGATGCGGAGACCTGGAAGCAGAAGGTGTGGGCTTGGAGATCAGTTTGCTGCCATGCCGGAGTTCATCGCCCTTGGAAAGACTTACGGGAAAAGTACGAGAATTTAAAAAAACGATCGCGGGAGACTTCTCCAACTTGGCGGCGTTCCCAGCACCGCTGGAGTCTTGTCTATTTCCAAAAAATTCGTGGCACGATCCTAAGGTCAGCCACAGGATTGGAAAATGTGGTTGATAATGATGGTACGTTTTTATTTATGATATGTAAGCTTTGAAAATATTTAATTGACTTTTACAATTTAACACAAATCAATCAGTCAGTGTCTGTTTGTGATGGCCAGTAATGCAATAGCGTGGGAATCTTGATTAACTGCACGGTTTCCCGAAGGAAGTCTGACTCAACAGAAACCGCCCGCAATGATAAGGAAGAAGCCACTTGCATAAGAGCGCAGCGCCACCATAAGTTTGCTCTCTGACAACAATCCACGATTCCTGTTAACAATCCAAATCATAATAAATTGAAACACAACTGAAGTTAAGGTTTTACCTGTTACTTAGAGAAGATATTTGATCTCTAATCCTAGAAAGAATTATTTGACATACTGAGTTTGTTAACCTGAATCGATGAACAAATTTGACATCATCCAGATCAGGAAAATAATAAATACTCTCCCTGTACTCTCTCGCATTATTTATTCGTAGCTCCGTCTTGGGTTATGTGGGTATAACCACCACCATGTTGGCCGTTGTGGTAATGCCGTTCCTGGTGCTGGTCGTGCGTGTGGATAATATTTGTATTATGGTGCACACGTATCAGCGGTTAGATCACTAACGGAATACCACATCGCATGAGGCAATTGGTGATGCCATTGACCAGGTGGGTCCTCCGATTTTCCAGACGGCGGGCAGTGAGTTTGCCTGCTTTGCTTTATGCCGGCGTGGCACTCAAAACATTTGCCATGAATGCGGCGGCTTCTATTCTGCTGAACAGAAAGTTCCACTTCGCCGCGCCTGTGTCTTCTTGTATTACCGAATGAATTTTAAATTTCCATTGCGTGGATGTCAGAAATTTGTTTATTTATAAACATTATGTTTTGGCAATTGACAAAGTAAACTACAAATTTTGGACACAGCTGTTTGTGGATCGATAAAAATATCGATAATTCTATCGCAACTTGCCGGCAGGTTAAAATTTGACCCCATCGTGAGGCAGCGGTTAACTTTGCCGCTCGGTTCTCGCCAGACAGCATGAGTCACGCAAATTCGGCTAACCTGCCGGTAAGTTTGACTAACCGGACATTGAGAAATTGGGCCTTAGTGTACCAAGGCCATCTATAAGAGCCCTGAACCCTCATAGGAGCATTCTTATTGATAATGCAAGACAAAACGTTAATAAAGTTATCATAGCAGACATCCACGCTGCTATGCGATAAGACTGAACTCCAATCTACAGCAGAAATATCAGAATCAATATCTGTGTCAAAAACACGAAAGACCCTGCTAAAGACCAATCCACATCCTTTCTCGATTTGGACCTGGTCTTTTTAATTTCTTTCCCCTTGTCTTTCTATATGTAGAAACTTTCCTAGCTGCTACAACAATAATTGACGCACCCAGTTTTGGCCTGACTTCAATTATCTCTACAATTATGTGCAATTTTTTCTCTTATTATAAATTTTTATGGTTTTTCTTATCTAATCAGTCGAGCATTTAATAAAAGTATTTTCTATAATTTTATTTCGCAAATTATCTTGGCCTTCTCAGTCAAAATTTTGTGGGGCAGTAAATCGACTAATTGCTTTATGTTTTACACGTACAATACACATAATATACAAAATCACAAAATGCCTTAATGTTAGTACAAAGACTTTGGTCGGTTCTTTTTGCTAAGTTAAACTAGGATTAGAATTAAACTAAACAAAATGTTAACGTTCGATTTGGATGGTTGCATGTTTGATATTAAATTGACTGCTGCAGACCAATGTGGTGGCTCGTTTCAGAATGCTTTGACTTGGACTTTGTGCATCTGCAAGTAAGAAAAAGTTTTGTTTTTAAAAACTTTAGCTAAATTGAGTTGAGCATTCTTACCTATGACCAGATGAGCCATGAGCACGCTATGTTCGTTGGTATGCTGCCACACATTCAGATGATGTACCGATCTGTAAATATTTTGAAGCAGACGAGATTTTGTTTTATTAAAGTAACTAAATCTTGAAAAAGTTTATTGACCACTCACTTGACACCCTCCAGATTGGTCAGTTCACGTTCCAAGGCTGTCACACACACTTGCGACGGCACCGCATCCAACAAAATGGACATCGATTCCCGGAACAGCTGCACTGTGGTCATAATAACAATTACCGAGAAGAGCAGCGTGCACAATGGATCCGCATATTTCGCACTCGGCTGGTCGTCGTGAGGGTCAGAAAAATTGAATTAACCGCATGATGGCAAAATGAAATTAATTGACTTCGTCTAGACAAGATGGAACTCACGTAACATTTGATTAAGACGGCGGCCAGAAAGACGCCAATGCTTTGCACCAGATCTCCAATCACGTGTATCATGGCCGCTCGCAAATTCAGGTTACGCTCCGGTTGGCTGCAACAAATCAATTGTTAATCAATTTAACTAAACTAAATTCAAATTAGATGAAACACCTACCCGCCGTTCTGTTGACATGGCTTGGAGTCGTGATGACCATTGGCAATTGTTGTTGCCGCCGTTAAGGAAGTGTCAACTTCGCCAGCCGTTGAGTCTGTGTAGGAATGGGCATGTGAGTGTGAGTGACCGTGTCCATGACTATGACTATGTCCATGCCCTGTGCCGCCCATAAACCAGGTTCCATGCAAAATAAACACCATGCTATGAGTAGACATTTTCAGTTATTATTAGCTTACGGCCGCGTAGACACCAATACAAATCAATAAAATATTTCTCAAAAATGAGAATTCACTTACATTACATTTATGACAATACCAATACCCGATATGCACATCATCACATTGGCATCCAGCTCAAAATCCTGCGTATATATACGTTCAATGGCCACCACAACCAGCATGGCTGTCAATAGCCAAATGCCCAGTATTGAGGCCAAGGCACCCAAAACCTCTGCAAGAAAGAAAAATGGAGAAATAAACGACTGTTGGACATAAATGCAATTAGTGCTCTTGGCGGTTGACCAACCACTTGCAACCGCCGCCGCCGCCACCACTTGCAACCACTTGCACCCAAGCAGCAGTCATTAGCATAGTGTCAACCGTAATTGGGTACTTACCAAAGCGTTTGTAACCAAAGGACATGCGTGCATCCGGCGGTTTGCAGCCCAGCCAAATTGCAACCAGACCGATGACGAAACTAATACAATCAGATGCTAAATGTGCGGCATCTGTCATAATGGCCAGGCTTCCGGCCTTGTAGCCGCCAAGGAATTCAATGATCTGTGGTTGGTGTCAATTGTGGTTGTTGTCGGGATGAAATTTATCATAATTAATTCAAGCTGGCACAGGCCAAGGCAATTTCGCGACAAGTGTGTGTGTGTGTGTGTTTGGCATACTCACCATGAATATGCAACATAGGGAAATTGCGAGAAGAATTTTTAATTTGGCCTCCTGCGACGATTTGCTTTTGAGGTTCACACCAAAACCGGGCTGAAAGCTGCGACATCCTATGCCCAACTCCATGTGCATTTGCCTGGCGGCCTGATTCTGTTCATTTTCCGAGTGCTGCAAAGTGGCACACAAATTGCTTATAAATAAAAATGACATTTGCATTGCATACCAACAGGCGCTCTAAGTGAACTAAACTTTAAACACTTGAAATCAACTAATTATTTGTCATCCACAATACTTGCCTGTCGTTCATTACCATCCAACCCGCTGCCACCCAACAATGGCACCTCCCATGTATGCTCCAAGTCCAGATCCTGCATTGCTGTTGCAACTATTGTGTGAGCCGCTGGGGGGTTAAAGCTGTTGCTGCTGTTGTTATTGTTGTTCTGTTGGGATTGGTGGTGGTGTTGGTATTTGGGATTACCATTTGGCATATGAGTGCCTCGATTGGCACCACCCACAGTATTCAGTCTTATATGGCTGCTGTTGCTATCATGATGCTTCTCCATGTTCGGCTGATTATCATCATCAAAGTAAAGTGAAAAACTCTCATCGTAATCATCATCATGGGTTGTGGGTGCCTCGGCACTGTCAAGCTTCTGATATTTTGACATTTTTGTTTTGTTTTGCGTTTTTTGGTTTCGTTTTGCGGTTAGTCTTTGTTGTTCTTTGTTTGTGTTTATGTTTTATACTGATTTGAGCTTTTGTTGTTTGGTTTTATGATGCTTATTTATGTTATGTGAGAGAGCACCGCATTTATCATAATTAGTGGAGATGCGCCTCGTGCACAGGGCAACTGTCACATCATATCAGTTGGTAATGCTTTTTGCATTGCGATCACTTAATGCTGCTGCACGGTTTCAAAAGTTACAGTTTAGAGTGAGAATATTTATAAAAAAAAATGTATATATTTTATATATCTATCAAATATATTTTGATAAATATATTATAAATTAAAAGCTTGCTTTGCCAGCAAATGCACATATTTTACGACAATTGTAATGAAAAGAAGTTGAAGAGCCAGCTAACGTCAAACAGGTGGTTCCTACCAGGTAGGGATGTATACCTTTTAATAATTCGCGGGTTCGAACCGTAATTTGCCAATGGTTAATGTTCGGAAATTTTAGGTTCGAGGTTTTTGGGCGAAGGTTTTGGTTAGAGCCTTGGTTCGTCCCAAGTTTTACGCAAAATTTAATAGAAATCCAATTTATGTGATTAATATTCAAAATAAAGTCTACCTTCCATACAACGAATCTCAAAGGCACCAATAAAAAATTTACTATAATGAAAAAATCGTAATATAGAGAAAGAAATACGAAATTGCAGTGTTCAGGAAACGAATTCGTTATATAGAGAACTTCGTTGTAGTATTGAGAATTTGTGTACTTTGGAAAAGACAAAACAAATTTTAAGACCTGTTCAACTGAGACATCATGGTACTGATAAGACAGTTAGCGTAATAGCATTAAGATGATTACATTAATAAGCTGTCAAAATCTTTAAAACTTTTGATTTGATCGGTTCTCTATTTGTGCCATCAAAAACTCTTATTTCTAGAAATTATATAGAAACTTCTTTATACTTTCGTAATGATTTCGAGTCTTTGTAGCACAATATTTATAACGAATTGGCAAGAGTTCAGAATGTCTTTAATTTTTTGTACCGAACCGAAAATTTAGGTTCGGAAGCAATTCAGGTTCAGCAAATTTCTGAACTTTGGTTTGGTTTAAGATTCGGTTCACAGTCAAAAAAAATCGGAATTCCGGGTTCAAACCGGTTCGGTTCATAACCGGCTTGCAGACCTGCTTTTAATTACCATTTCATTTGACAAAAAGTTTCAAGTTTTTCCTACACACTCAGAAAAAACAAGAAAGAAAGTCGGTCAAGCCCGACTATAACATACTTTGCACCCTTAATGTCGCAGCTCGCATTTAGTTACGAGTCAAACGGCCAGTTAACACACAACGCACAACGCAGTGCGCTCTCTAAGTCTCTCTCTCTCTCTCTCTCTCTCTCTCACTAAGATTGCTTCTGCTGAAAGCAACGCTTAGGTTATGGGTGGGGTGGGTGGGGGGTGTTAACTGACCGTTTTTGCTCATAACTTGAGTATCGTTCATCCGATAAATAATTTTGAGTACTAGATATCTCTAGAAAGTACGAACCTTCTATCATCAAAACTGTAGGAGATATGACGTTTTTTCCAAATTGCGGGGGCGCGAGGGGGCGTGACAAAAATTGAAAATAAACTTGATCTGCCTGCAAGTATAAGAAATATATGTCCCATACATGTGGAACCTCTATCTCTTGCCATCTCTGAGATCTCTTCGTTCATACGGACGGACAGACAGACAAACAGACAGACGGACATGGCTATATCGACTCGGCTGTTGATGCTGATCAAGAATATATATACTTTATAGGGTCGGAAATGATTCCTTCTCCCTGTTACATACTCTTGCACAAACTTAATATACTCTATGTACCTTCGGTACAGAGTATAAAAAGTCGGAATTCCGGAACCGGTTCGGTTCATAACCGGTTTGCAGCCCTGCTTTTAATTACCATTTCATTTGACAAAAAGTTTCAAGTTTTTCCTACACACTCAGAAAAAAAAACCAAGAACTTTGTACTTAAATCAAGTACCAACGGTGTCAATACTTGTTTCAAGTACAAAATTCTAATTTCAAGTACGTTTTTTTCAATCCCGAAATACTTAATTTAAGATTGATTCGGTATAAATTAAGTACATTTCGAACTCTTTTTTAATTATTTTGATCCAACTTTTAGTAACTGTAATGGTCTTAAGCTCTACCCGATTTACTCTTTAAATAAATGAAAAATATTGAGAATTAAAGTCATATAAATTCTAAATTCAACCCCAATACATTCTTGAAACAAACCAAAAGTTCATATATAAGTACTTAGTTTAAGCCCATTAAATTCTAAAGCCATTCCCAATTCGTTCTTGAAAATATGCCTCTGTATTTAATCAAATAAGGCTTGGAAAATCCTAAGGAAATGAATTAAATTAATTTTGCTTTTTAGCTTTTAAGCCCCATACGGACATCCGAAGCAACGAGAAGTTTCATACAAAAATTGAGGGAAGAAGAAGCAGAAGTTACGACTTCACCACTTGAACTTTTTGCTAGTACGGTGATCAGAATTTGAATGTCACCCTTAACAGTCAATGTTACGCTTAACAGCACATTTGTGGAGACTATGTAAAGTAACTGTGAGCCTTATTGTGCTTTGAGCAGCTGACGCAGCATTGAGAATGCACCTTGTTAAGTCACTCTGCGCATCGATCAGCTGGAGTGCATTAAGCTAAAGTGAACTAAAAAATAATAATAAAAAAGAACATGGCAGAAAAGCAAAAACGAAAGAGTCGCTTGGAAATGTTTTCACATGATGAAAAAATGTTTTTAATTTTGACGGTGAAAGAGCGGGATGTTATTTGGGATCTTTCCCTTAAATTTTGTAAACAAGGCTTGGGGAGAAGTGGTCGCCATATTACAAAAAGAAGGTATGTACATATGTGAAAAATTAAAACTTTGATCAATTCGATTAAAATTTGTACCAATATGTTACAGTGGCTGATTGCCGAAAAAGCTTTAAGTCTTTGCGGGAGAGCTATCGCTATCATGGCAGCAGCGCAAAGCAGATGAAGACTGGTAGTGCCAGTGGTGAGCCAATAGATAGCCCTTCTTTTATGGACGATGTTAACATTGATTGGGAATTCGGCGCATTAATGTCGTTTCTGCCGAATGTCTCATCAAAGTGCAGGTAAGCCGATCAATAATATTTTTATAAATTAATTTAATGAAAGATTCATTATTTTACAGGACATTTCAAACGGACCCCTTGCTTTCTGCTGAGTGCCTGGACAATTCTGCAGTGGATATAGAAGAGTGCATTTCTGAGTCTATGCTGTCGTCAACTTAGGTGGGAGACAGCATCGAAGATGGGGCCACAACCAGCACTTACTCCAATTTCACTTGCAAATATAAGTCAACTTGGCATCAAAACAAAAAACAGATGATCGAGCTGTGTGACCCACCGCCAGTAAAACTAAAAATACCACAAACTTCAATTCTCGGCGTAATTTTTTCTTAATTCTGGTCACACTACTCTTACGTTCCACGGTGATGTAACATATGAGGAAGTTAGCTAAATTACGAACGTCGGATGTCCGTATGGGGCTTTAGATTTGTATGGGCTTTAACCAAGAACATTTTATACCTATTTTATGAACTTTTATTTTGTTTCAAAAATGTATTGGGGTTGACAAGCATTTATCAGAATTCAATGAAGATAAATAGATAAAATAGATGGCACCACTACTTTGACCATTTGCTTGCCACTTTATTATATGGCAGCTATACGATATCCGATTTTGACCAAATTCTCCAAAATTATGTGAAAGCTGAGCATATTCATAACTGGAAAGTATAAAGACGCTACCGTTGAAATCAAAAAAGTTTTTCTTACTAGAACTACTTTTTCGACCGATCGTTCCTATGACAGCTATATGCTATGGTCGTCCGATTTGGATCAAACTTGGCAGAATTGTGTGGTAGCATATAATATTGATCAGTAACAAGTTTGGTAGCAATAGCATAGAACACCAAAAAGTTTTTCTCACTACTTTTTTTTAGACATATCTTTTATATGGCAGCTATATGCTATAGTCGTCCGATTTGGATCAAACTTGGTGGAATTATGTGAAAGCATAGAAAACGTATTATTACGAAATTTGGGGGCGTTTGCGTTGAAGACAAAAAAGTTTTTCTCACTAATAATTCTTTTTCGACTGATTGTTCCTATGGCAGCTGTAGCATGCTATGCTACACGATAAATTTCTGATTAAATTTCATAGAAACTGAAACCTCATAAAGTTTTATCAGTAGGCAACAGAAACAAGTGTGTTTCAATGTCTTTCGTGGAACAGAAGAAGTTTGTAAATGTACTACTATATGTACATATATGCTGTGGTTTTCTCCATTTACAGTCACACTCTTAAACACTTTTTATGTACAAAATGTTATTCTTGTCAAATTTTCTCCCTTTCACCCCATTTGCTGTCTTATCAGTATTAATTACTGCGTTTGCATGTAAGACCAAGTTTTTATCGTTTATTTTATGTCACCGTACGCATTTATTGTTTTGTGGTGGCCTTGCAGTACTTAAGTTGCGATAAGCTCTACAATTCCCACATTTCCATGCCCTCCCGCACTCTCCATCACATTCCCGTTACGAACTTTGATTAACTTGTCAGCGCCCTACCGACCGACCGACCGATACACACAGAAGAGTACCCTGCCTGGCGCACTTCAACATTGACGCACCACTCGACTCAATTGGCGACTGAACAACATTAGCACTTGATACGCAAGAGTCAAACCAAATGTTTTGTCAGCTTTGAAAAAAGTTGTTGATTGTATTTGTTTCTCTTGGACGACACTTAAAGAGCATAAAACGTCGATTAGATAAAATCCAGATAAGACTTTATGGATAAATGTGGAGGATATGAAATGAAAACAGATTTTCATTGTAATTAAATCAAGTTCTCTTTTCAAACAGTTGTCAGCCTTCGCTGATAACTGCAATCAATGGAATATTGATAAAAAAAAAAAAAAACATTTTTATATGAGTCAACAATCTTCACCACAAAAGATTTAGGAGGCGGCATTTGATTTGAAAAGAATTTATTGTTGACACTGCGGCGCAGCAATTTTTTCTATATTTTCATTTCCATTTCCATTTTATAACAGTTTATTTATGGGGAGGGGAACACTTGGGGGCTTCTATTGACGTCTTTTGTTGTGTTTTATTTTTAGTCATGGCGAGTGGGAAGAAAATTGAAACTATTTGATGGAAATTCCATAAATTTGAGTATTTGCCTTAAGCTAACACTGAGACGGGGCTCCTCCTATGTACGTGCATTGACCTTATCAACAGGTTTGACTTGGTGTGGCGGCTGCGTAATGAGCCTGATGATTAACTCAGTTTGTTGTTGCTGTTGTTTTGGTTATTGCACGTGAAGCCGGTCGAGCAAAGAGAACGCGAAAACTGGTCCAGTTTATTTTTTCTTTCATTTTTTTTTTTCACAGCGATAGAAAACCTGCGATCAAGCCGCCTTTATCAGCACTGCACTACCTTAATATTTTGTTAAAATACGTTTTTTTCCGCACTATTTTTAATTCACACCATAATTTGCACCATTATTTTTGTATTGTTCTTCGAGACACACTCATCGCCAGCGACGCATGAAGTTCAACTAAAAGCACCAACCAGCTGCGACGACTACTTACTGTCGGCAGCCACAGCCACATTTAGCACTGAGAGCGCGTAGCGAGCGGGTGCTGCTGATGTAGCTTGATTAAGTCCCAACAGTCTCCCTCAACAAGTGATAATCAGTAGGTTGTGCTCTTTGAGTGCTTTCTGCCACTCTCCCTGTCGCTCTGTGTGCTCGTGGAAGATCATCTAGCAGTTTGTGTTCAACATTTGTAAACAAAAGTGTTTGATGTGCTGGACTTGTACGTGTTTATTATCAAATATCGGTTACCATTATTGCATATATGTACGATCTGTGGACATTCTTAATTGTCTGGACAAAGGGTGATCAATTTTTATCATACTGATGATTCAGTGGAATTTCTTTGTGGCGCATTACATTGGGAAAATTTATACTAGTGCATATATAAAAGTTCTGCGACATAAGTAAGTGGTGCAACACATTTTCTTATATAATTAACTTAATTTATAGTATCATCATTTTAGTAATTATTAATTTTTAATGAGAATAAAATTATAAATTTGCCCAGAAGTTTGCATCGCATAGAAATATTAATTTCCGACCCCATAAATTCTATATATATTCTTGATCAGGGCGACGAACTGAGTCGATTGAGCTTTTCTGTCTGTTCGTCTGTTTCTACGCTAACTAGTCTCTCAGTTTTTAAAATTTTAACTAAGCTCTCAGTCAATCGAGCGGAAATTTTGCACAGAGTCTTCTTTTTACTGCACGCTGCTAATATGTCGGAACCGACCCGATCGGATGACTATATCTTATAGCTGCCATAGGAACCATCAGTCGAAAAATGGGTTTTAGTGAGAAAAACTTTTTTGTTTTCAATGTTAGCGTCCTTAAATTCGGCTTATATTGATATAATATGCTTTCAAACAGATTTGCAAATTTTGGACAAGATCGGATGACTATATCTTATAGCTGCCATAGGAACCATCGGTCGAAAAATGGGTATTAGTGAAAAAAACTTTTTTGTTTTCAATGTTAGCGTCCTGAAACTCGTCCATTATTAATATTATATGCCTTCAAACAGTTTTGCAAATTTTGGTCAAAATCGGATGACTATATCTTATAGCAGCCATAGGACCGATCGGTCCGAAAATGGGTCTTAGTGAAAAAAACCTTTTTTGTTTTCAAGTAATTCGTTCTTAAGGTCGATGATTCTTAATATTAAGCGCTTTCAAACTAATTTGGAAAAGTTGATCAACATCGGGTCACTATATCTTAAGGTTGCCATAGAACATATTGGTTCAAAATGGTTCTTAATAAGAAATTTTTTTTTATTTTTAATGTAAGCGTCCTTAAACTCACTGATTACTAATTCTATATATGCTTTCAAATACATTCGCGAAATTTGGTCGAAATCGGATGACTATATCTTAAGGCTGCCTTAGGACCGATCGGTCTGAAAATGAGTTTTACAGGCCTGTTCCGGTTTTCACATATTTTATCGATTTCAAATGAAATGAAGTTGTTCTGGTATTCGAACGATTTGCAACTCGAATGTTTCATTTCCAAAATGTTCCTTTTGACTACTTTTTCAGCTCAATATGCTGCAAACTTAGAAAAAATTCATAAAAAAGTGAAAACCGAAACAGGTTAAACAAAATATGGGCATTTCCACAGCTACGAACTTGACAGTCGTACGAATTTTTTGACTTTATTATGAAGAAAAACAATGAAAAAATTTTACCATAAATTTCCGCATATTGATTTTTGGATAGCACTTGAGTAGCACTTTATTTAATGTAAAAGCTGAGAGTTGTGGACAGTAAGGTCCCAAGATACAGGCAGACAAAATGGCATACCCAACCTGACACAATACGGAAGTGCGTTTTGTCTGCTTTCACAAAAGGTCAAATCTCTGCGGAATGCATTCGAGTTTTTTAATGCAACTAACTTTAATATGATCTGCAATGTTGTAACTATATATTTATAGCTGATATTTCGGTAGCTAGGGTTTGCTCAGAGAGTTGGGTCGCTGGCCCTACTCCCCTATCCTGGTGATGGGGGTGCCATCTTATAGTCCAGGCCCTATAGTAATCAAGCTTCAGCGATTTCTCAGCCTACTTACCGAAGACGCACTAAGGCCAATTCGGCTTCTTGATTCGCCTTCTCACAATTAGCTCACCACAAACCGGATTCCGTGGCTACCCAGAGGACACTTGAGTCGTTTTATGAAGTCGGAAGTTCGTGAGCTGCTTGAGTTGCCATACATGTTCAGTCGACTCCGTCCCCCATGTCCCACTCGGGATTGGAACTAGAAGAAGAAGAAGATTTATAACTGATTCGGTCAAAAATAAATTTTGCTGTTTTTTCTATATGTGACTCATTATGATACGCAATGTGGCATACGTTACGTGACAAGCGTTTCTCTAACGCTGTTCTTGTGATGCTTTTCAATAATTTATATATGTATCCTCATAAAAATTTTGATTCAGGAACTTATATTGATATATGTACATAAGATAAGTTAGCTGCATAAAATTAATCGATGTTTTCAGTTTACCTTTCTGTGGAAATGCCCATATGTGATTTCGATTTGGCTGGCATGGAAAAAAATGAAAGCCTTTCATAAAAATTATTAATTTTTATATAACAAAGATTTTTTTAAAAGAATGTGAGATTGCAGAAAGTACCTAAATACACTAAACATTGCTACAAAAATAATTTTAAGCCATTATTTTGACACCATTAAATAAAATAAACGCATTTACTTTTGAATTCACCGACTCCGAGCAATGTGAATTCAAATCGAGTAAATCTATCAAATTGTAAAAATCGGAACAGGTAACCAAATCGAGTTCGAGCAAATTGAGTGAAAGTGAAAACCGGAACAGGCCTGTTAGTGAATTTTTTTGGTTTTAAACTTTATCTTTCTTGAGCTCGGCGTTTGTTAATTTGATATGTTTTCAAAAAGATTCGCGAAATTTGATCGAAATCAAATGTTTATCTGTCGGAAAATGGGTTTTAAGTTCTTCAATTCTGACATTTCAAAAACACCATTTGCAAGTGTATAAAAACATCGGCACAGACGAAGTTAGTTTTCCTTTCTCGTTTAATGTTTGTTATTCGATCTTGAAACTACAGCAGTACAACAAAATTAGACTTTTTTTCAGTATATCGAAGGGTTGGTGGTGCATCTATATGATTTTCGTGTGCTGAACACAGATCTGTCTTCGAAAATGTCCCATCACCTAGAGATTTTTAGTATGTAATTTAAGCTTAAAATTGTTAAAAATGCCTATGTTGTCCCTTTTTAGGCGCGTTTCGTGGGGAATCTATTATTTTATTTTGTCTCTCTTTGATATTATCGGAAAATAGATTCTTTAACTTTGAAATAAACTATCCCAAACAGTTCTAAGATTTTTTAAGCAAAGTTATACCATTTTGAATACATGGAAACGAAGCCCGACAGTAATATACTCTGTATCTGCAGTGGCAGCGCTTTTCTTTTGGTCATAACTTGAGCAATAGATGGAGCCACTACTTGATTTTCAAAACTGACCACTATATGGCGGCACTACAGTAAGCATTTCAAAACTGACCAATAGATGGTGCCACTGCTGTGACCATTTTAAAACTGAGCAATAGATGCCGCCACTGCAGTGGCGCTGCGGTAGTGAACTTTCTTTTGGTCATAACTTGAGTATAGTTCATCCGATCTTTATAATTTCTTTAGCAAGGCAACCAAAATATGACTTTTTCCAGTATATTGAAGGGTCGATGGTGATTCTAGATGATTTGCGTGTGCTGAACACGAATCTGAAATCAAAAATAGTTCATCACATCGAGATTTTTAGTAATGTACGCTTAAAGGTATACAAAAATGAATTATGCATAGAAATGAATGAATGTGGAATACCCATACTTTTGTTTTGACTTTCTTTGATATTATCGGAATGGACTACTCCTTAACTTTAAGTTAAACTCTCCCAAACAATTCTACGATTTTTTCCAATGAAGATAAACCATTTTTAGTAATTGTATCCGAGTTCACAAGCACCCAATATATTGTTGCTGCGCCAATGTCTGCAATGGCTTTTGTTGAAA
Source organism: Lordiphosa magnipectinata (assembly GCA_037044535.1). Lineage (NCBI taxonomy): Eukaryota > Metazoa > Arthropoda > Insecta > Diptera > Drosophilidae > Lordiphosa > Lordiphosa magnipectinata. The sequence continues at coordinate 24,283 of JBAMBO010000973.1, forward strand.
ATTTTCATTGAAATTCTATACAAATTACTAGCCGGTTGTACTACTGCAAGGCATACTTTTGGGCAGTAGACAGTTTTTTTTTATTTTATATTATTAAGACTATGTATTCATAAGGGTAAATCTTCGCTTAAAAAAATCGTACAATTCTTTGGGATAGTTTATCTTAAAGTTAAGAAAGATGTACGATAATAATGTCGATGTTCACGGACTCACACAATCATGAGTTCGGCTCGCGTTTGCGTAAAAACACGACTGACTTCGGCTCGTGGTAGCTATGGCTGGCCGGGTCTGCTCTGGATACACTTGGTCAGCTGTTCGCTCTCACTTATGCTCTCTGTATAGATTTGGGAATATGTACGTCTCACTCTAACCACTGTGATTTCCTATGTGGCACTATAAGTAGCTTTTCCGGCACCATAAGTATCTCGTTTTTTTAGGCACCGCAAATTTGTGTGTCTTTTTGTAGTTCGTGTCAAATCAACTGATACTTCTCCATCTGATGACACTGTCCCTTGTTAATTATATCATGCCCTTTACGCAATAACTCAATAACACAGTCCTGGCATAAACAGCTTATTATACTAAAATATAAACTTGTCAATCAAAATCCGATTTAGTTGGTCGAAGTTGACTTTGGTTCGTGTCCCCGATTATCAGCTTTAATTAATAACCCTTACTGTAAGTAATATAATTCTGAGAATTGATTTTCCCCGAGTGTTGCATAGCTGCTACAAGTAGCCGCAAATAGTCGCACAGTCAAATTCAGTTTTCAGCAATTTGATTTGAATGGCGAATAATTTGCAATTGGCTCGCAGTTTTGGGTTAAAGGGCGCGCTCTTCTGTCTCTCTCTTTGCTAAAGTGCTTAATAAATTCACTTTGCACACAGCAGGGCAACAACACCAACAACAACAATAACAGGCAACGCGACGGGGGCGGGGCCAGCAAGTCAATTTGTCAATTTTGAAAACAAACTACAGCAACAACAACAACAACAACAAAAAATTGGGCCCGCTGTGCGAGCTGTTGACAGAGGGCAGAGCAAAAAAATGCGAGGTGTAAAAATATATCGAGAGAGAAAGCACACACACACACACACACACACATAGAAGTATACATGGGTATGTGACAGAGTGTGTAAAATTCAACGTGCCAAAAGCCACACACAAACAATCAGCCATTGGGGCAGAGGCAGAGGCAGAGGCTGAGGCAGTCAGTCATTCAATCAACCATGGTAGAGTTTGTTGCCGCTGGAGTCGAAGTTCGAGTGGCGCTTCCGCCGAAAACAAAATCAAAGTTAAGCACTCAATTTTCAATTAAGCTCACAAAATGCACACACACACACACACACACACGCATACACGTGTATAGACGGTGGGGGAGGTACAGGCACAGACGAAGGACTAAAGTCCCAATGCTGAGCTGTCGAAAATAACGAAAATAAAAAGGCTCGGTGTCAATGAAAGCCCACCAGCTTTATCAACGGCCGCTTTGGGCATACTCTATGCCAGCAGCAACGGACCTGGCCAGTTGCTGATTGAGAAGGTTTGGAAATTTGGCTAAATTTTTAATAAGAATGCATCTTCTCTTGATTAAAGATCGAGTATACACTTTCTAGATAGAGTAAATAAATTCGTCATAAGCGTATAGTCCTCAGGCTCTAGGGCAGGGGTGCCCAAGCCTATTCCGCAAGCCACGCATTTGTTTTTGCTTTGCGCTAAGGCATAGCCCGCGCGCATACGAAAAACGCGGCCATATACAAACGCGGCATTATACAAAACAAAAACAATTTCTCTTTCTTTCCGAACGAAGGTTTTGTTGTTGGCGAATGCAGACCTGCAACAACAACATCATATGTGACTCTCTTCTATCTCTCCTATGTGCTTGAGATAGCAATGACCACACACACACACACTCACACAAACAAACACACAAGCTTGAGTTGTATTTTGTGCATTTGTATTGGATTTCACGCGCTCGTACCCAGCAAACATTTTTAATCGCCGAAGAGTCGCAAGCGACTCGCCAAGAAGTTTAATTTAATCGCCCGCGATATCGCATTCTGATCGTTTTCCGATCGTCTGTTGGGAGAAAGTGAGCCACGTCAGCGACACTTCCAGAAGAGTCGCGGAACAGTCTTCCAGAAGAGTCGCGAAACAGTCTTCTGGAAGTGTCGCAAGAGAACCTTTTTAAAGAGTCGCAACAAAGTCTCCCAGAAGCATCGCCATAGACTCAATTGAAAGAGTCGAAATAGACTCTCCCAGGAGAATCGCTAAAGACTCAATTGAAAGTTTCGCAATACAGTCGCTTAGAAGAGTCACCTAACTATTACGTTTTTATATAAAAATATATAATATAATATAAAAATACATAAAACTCCGGTTCCGTTACTTAAGCTTCTCCCGCGCTTTCGAGATAATGTATTTGTTATTGTAAACTTGTCTCTTTGATGCTTGTCTCTGAAAGTTAAGCGGTCGCGTGAATTAAGTAATTCTTCATTCGCTCTTTTTCGAGATAAGCTGACTTGGAGATTGAATCTTCCCCGCGACTCCCAGAAGATAGATAGATGATTGAACCTTCAAGAAATCTTCCCCGCGACTCCCAGAAGACGCTCTTCTGCGATCGGCGACTAAACAATCTTCTGGGAGTCGTGAGGAAGATTGCTGGAAGATTAAATCTTACGATAATCTTCCCCGCGACTCTTAGAAGACTCTTTTTGGCGATTAAACAATCGCTCAATTGTTTGCTGGGTAAGCTCATTCTTGGCAACCCTGCTCTTGGGGAACCCTGGCTTATGGCTAACAGCAGTGCAACATTAACTTCAAATGTGTTCTCTCTTCTCTTTCTCTCCTGTTTCTTTTTGGAAATTCGAACGCAACAACAAACATGTGTTTCCGTCGTCTTCAATGTAGATTTTGTTGTTCTGTGAGGAATGGTTATTCCAAGGGGAATCAAGGCGGATTCAGGGGAAAGGGGAAATGGATGGGAGTCCATGGGAATAGCAGCACGACAGACGGCGGATGCGTAGCAAGTAAACGGAAGGATCCGTTAAGCTTGGAGCAAAGGCTAGTTGTCGCAGTGGCTCCAATTAGTTGACGGGGCGATATCGCTGGCACTTCAAAAGAGCGCTGTTGCTAGGCAAAGGAAAGTGCCGTATGGAAGATCTGGGAATCTCGAACGTTCTAGAAGGAGACACCGGGAGACAGCCCAGGAGGGCTATATAAGGGGTCGCTGACGGCATAGAAGAAGTCAAGTGTGAATCGGGATCGAATCGTAAAAGTACAAGTGCGGGGAAACGGAGTATCCTAGAATACTACAGACGGGAAATCGAGAGCGGAATCCCTGAACAGGATACGGAACAGTTCTCGTGGAAGGACTTGAACCAGATGCAGGATATCCTGGCGGAAGGATATGGACTATCATCGAGAAAGGTAGATGTGCGCACATAGAGGTTGTGAGTCGAACGCAGATTTGACGGTATAGGCGGTCATACTAGCCAGCGCATGCTTTGAGTCCTTGAAGGACGATAGTGTGCGGAACAGGCGAACGACTTAACAACTGCCGGCGTGTCCTTGGCCAACGAAACCCTGCGAACACGGCGGTTAGCCGGATAGGAGGCGAACCTTGCGATTTGGCAAGGATACCTCAGATAGGTTTATGCAAATGTACCATATTTATAAGTGAAACATCAAAGTGAACAATAAAGTGAGTCGCTGGAGAATAATAGAATAGAGAATTCCCTGTGTTGTTATTGCAAGTCCAATATAAATTTGTTCAAACATGAACATGAGACGAGACGTCCAACCACATGTAGCACAGCCGATCATAACTCAGCATCATAAATATGTCATTAAATTTAATTACGGTTGGTTTCAAGGATAAGACAAACCACTTGAAAAAGGGCAGCCGGTACACTTAACATGCATCGTGGAAGGCAATGTGTAGTCCTTCCACGAATGCATTTCTATATTTACATACACGGATGTGACTACACTCACATCCTTAAGATAAGATTAGAAATAAGGGATGAGAATTTCTGAATAAAAGGACCCCGCTCAGACTGAGCAGTTAAGTACAATTGAAACCTGCAACAAGCGTGCTCAATAAAAGTGTATAAGTCCATACATTTTTTGATCGTTCGAGTCGGATCTACTTGAAGGATTGGTAGGTCCGTGCAGTGTTAAGCGTTTTCCGTGGCTTAGGACAACGGATTCGGTGGTTTTTAATTAAAAACTGTAAATTAATACAACAGGGTCTACTTGGTGACCTAATTAAAAACAATGATCAGACGCGAAACAAACAAGTATATACATTTTTTGGTCCTTCGAGCCGGATGTTCGATTTTCGCGGAAAATAGTGGTAAGCGCTACACATTTTTTGGTTGATCGAAATCCGTGAAGTGGGTGCGAATATGGGTATATTCGACATAACCATGGCGCATATCAAGCCTTATGAGGAGGCAAGATTAAAGGTCAATATGAGTGACCGCGCCATGCAGGACGCCGGGCCATCAGAACGAAATGATGTGCAGCGGTACACGACGCCCACACATGCTACCGAAGCGGACAGCTTTGGCTCTGCAAGCCCAATAGACGAATTGGCGAAACTATTGGATTCACTTGCAGGAAAACTAAGTCAAGCTATTGAAGAAGCTAGCAAATGCTTCATGGAATTGCACACTGATGAAATACTTAAGCACAATTCCAAGATTGAAGTTATGCTTGGGGAGTTGGAAGAAACGCATAACAAGCTGAGGACTATGAATAATCTCAGCCACTTCGACAAGATTCTCGATCTGAGAATAGAGGCCATTACGATGATGGAAATGCTGGATGTTAGAAAGCAGCGTCTAAAAGAGTCAAGCGTGGTGAAGCCAGTATTGCTTTACAGGTTAGTACAATTGAAACCTGCAACAAGCGTGCTCAATAAAAGTGTATAAGTTCATACAAATTTGTTGGAACGATCATCGATTATCCTGAGCATAGCCTGCATTGGTTTTCGGGTCAAAAAGGATTCGTTACAGTTCTGAAAAGAATGATTTCGTTAAAATTTTCATCAAGATCGCATAATAAATAGCGGAGTTTATAATAAACGTTGCATCTTTCAGCTTTTTCTAAAGGAACACAACTTTTTAGAGCGAAGCTCTTTTAGGGAAGTTCGATGGGAGCACTAAAACTATAAAAATGTTGTCTTTGCGACAGTTGTTTTTGGCTACGTTGTTGTCTTTGCATATTTTATTTGCAAAGTTAGCCACTTTTATCATTTGCCGTAGCAGCAGGTGGGTTGTGTGTACTTATGGGTGTGTGGTGTGGAAGAATTCTTCCAGTTCAACATCGAATCATCGAATTTTCCTTCCCAACGTTTTAACCCAACCAGAGCATCTCCACTTCGTCATGAACTTTTGGGGTCAATGAATTCGCCCAATTTCTTTAAAGCAAACAAACAACAGCAGCAGCAGCAGCAGCAGCAACTTGGGGATTGGCAGCCATTGAAATGCTCAAGGCACTTTGTATTAAATTCACTTTGCCTACCTGTCTGTCTGGTCTTGGCCAACACATGACACGCACATGGGAGTCAAAGTCACCCCTGTCGCTATACTTTGCAAGGGGTTTGGTTTTTTTTCCATCTTTTTGAGAAGCAGCTTCTTAATATTGTTCGTTACGCGACTCGCGACTGATGGGAGCCAGCTAGAAAGGGGCTCTGGTGTTATCTGTTTGGCGTAATCTGTTTGCTTTCCTAATTACCTGTGCGTTGGGTTCAAAAGTTAAATGTTGATTGTTTAATCTGTGCTTCATGTTTGTCAGTTATCGTTAACGTGTCGCTGCCACAAACACAAATCGTTGCTTAGCAATCAGAGCAAACGCCCACACACACACACACACACATGGAAAAAAGTTGAGACAGCCTACAAACAAACGCAATCAACAACATCATCAATGCCAGCCACGCCGTCAATAGTTCCTAGAGGGGACAGAAGATAGACCAAATGGGTGGCAACGCTGAAAGCGTTTACATAAAATATTTCAACTTGTGTCAATGGGGCGTATACGCAACATCCAAGGCTAAGCTTGTTGGGCGGGCGGTTCTGCCATTTGAAAGAAATTCCTAGAAAATTAAATTTTTCTGCGGTGTAACAGAGACACACGCAGACAAGGTAAGCAAACAAACCCATTGGAAGGCTGAAACAATTTCGGTTAAGTAGCAATTCTCAAGTTATTGCAATCCGAAGCTACTTTTCCATGGGCAGCTGCCTGTTATGTAATTTGATATGGCTCCAGCATTTAAGCTGCTCACATATTAATTGAAATCTTATCGTTTATGGCTTGGGGTATTTGGCAAAAAATAAAAAAAAAATAAAATGTTTTTGGTCAGAAATATTGAGTAGCATTAAAAATTGATCTCTTCATGATTAAATTGGGGGGGGGGTTTTGTTAGGAGACATTGACGAGAGGATACCGAAAGGATATATTTATTTTACTTTTGCTGTGGTGTGTTGATTCCCCCCCCAAGGTAATGAGTTTACCCAAGGTAATCAGTTAAAGACCTGGCGTAAAGTGGGGTGAACTCTGACGTTTTATGTCGCTATTGTAAGTCTCAACCGTTTCTCTCGCTCCCACCACAGGCGGTTCGTAGAGTGAATTCAAACTCTTTTGCACTTACTTACTTTTTTGTAGAGATCAGAGGTGATCTTAACACTTTCGGATTCATAAACAATGAGCGATTGCAGCAAGGAAAAGGGTTCTACAATAAGCGAAACCGGCTCTGCTTCAATTAATGCTGTCTTTAATGTGTGCTGTCCTAAGTGAAAACATGTTTTGACTGTAATTAACAAGCTCTGCTCCTTCGGTCTCGATGACACTCTTTGATTACCTCCGGTCTACAGTGAAGAGTGCCATGTTATGTGAAAATTTAACTATGAATATTCACATAAGCGTACACTGAGGTACCCCAATGGTGAAAGTAGCAGTCTCCCATTGAAACTGTCTCTCTATAAGTGGAGCAGGGGTGCCCAGATTGAGCTTTCGGCCACGTGATGCTACAGCAACCTCAAGAAATAGAAAGAGAAAGAGAGTTGTGAGTGCGAGCAAGGCAATCGAGGCCAATCGCTAACTGTTTATAACTGAACATGTGTTCATAACTAAACATGTGACCCCCGCACTCAACATCAGAAGACATTACAAAAATATGATCCCATGAAAAGGGACCACAGCCGAGGTAACACCAGATGGTCACGGCCGTTCCCACGCCTACAAGTAAGCAAAAGCAACTCTACACTATATTTAAATAGACAAGTAAGATGATCAAGAAAGAGACGTAATACAATCTAAGCTCAGTATATAAGACACAAATGTATCAGATGTATTAGATAAGGACAAGTAGACTTAGAATTACAGTTGTCTCATGTATTAGGTACATAAGCTTAAACTTATAAAAACCCACAACCGAACCTTAATAAAAATCAGTTCCTAACAAGTAACGCTATTGTGTAATTTAGTTATGGATTCGGCGAATGTGCGGATACTTCAGCTGAGTGACTGAGCTGTACGAGCCGCTCTTTAACTTAGAAGAATAAGTTGCACACTAACATACGCTGACTTCAAATAAGCAACATTGATGTTGCGTTCAAGTTTGTCAGAGATATAGGAGAGAGAGAGAGAGAAGAGAGACACATATGAAGTTGTTGTTGCAGGTCTGCACGCGCCAACAACAATACCTTCGTTTGGAAAGAAAGAGGGGAGCCAAACGTAGTCCATAAGGCATGCATGAAGGCCATACGCGCCTGCTATCCCTCTGCGTAAAACAACAACGAATGCGTGGCTTGATAATTGGGCTTGGGCACTCCTGCTTTTGAGCCTTGCCGCGCCCTTTAAAATAAAACTTTTTCAACTTGTATTTTTTTTTCCACCTTCAATATGCACCATAAACTTACGAATCAAGGGGCGCTAGTTGAAACTTATACACAGAGAAAACAAAATTGGCTGCACGGCGCGTGTAGAAACATCAAAGCTAAATGAATCGTGGTGCGCCCTGCTAAATTGCACACGCCAAATGTAGAATTCAGAAAGCGACACGTGCAGAAAAGCTACACGTAACGTGTTGGATTTCAATATCTAAACGCCTCGTGTAGAAAAGCTAAATGTTGCATGGACAAAAGCAAAGTCCAAATTTCCAAATAGCTTCTACATTTTTCATACAGCAATCTGAATACCAAACGAACGTGTAGGTGTGGATATAGAAATCCTACACGCGCGTGTGTAAATTCTAAACAAAAAATAGAGGAAAGCTAACTTCGGCTCGACAAAAGTTGTATACCCTTGTAGCATGATGGCGCCACTACTTTGAGCATTTGCTTCCCAGTTTGTTATATGGCAGCTATACGATGTGTTCATCCGATTTTGACCGAACTCCCCAAAATTGTGTGGAAATAATAATGATAATATTCACAACTGGAAGGTATAAAGACACTACCATTGCAAACAAAAAAGTTTTTCTCACTAGAACTACTTTTTCGACCGATAGTTCCTATGGCAGCAATATGCTTTAGTCATCCGATTCGGATCAAACTTGGTAGAATTGTGCAGTAGCATATAATATTGATTAGTGACAAGTTTGGGAGTGATGGCATTGAAAACAAAAAGTTTTTCCTACTAAGACTTTTTCTCAGACATATCTTTTGTACAGCAGCCATACTATATAGTTTTCCGATTTTCATAAAACTTGGCGGAATTATGTAGAAGCATAGAAAACTTGGAAATACGAGGATTGGGGACGTTTGCGTTGAAGACAAAAAAGTTTTTCCCACTAAAACTATTTTTTCAACCGATCGTTCCTATGGCAGCTATATATATATATAGTCGTCCGATCCGGCCGGTTCCGACAAAAGTACAGCGTATTTGTACCACAAGACTTCGTGCAAAGTTTTGTCAAGATTGCTTTAAAACTGACGGAGGAGATAGCATAGAAACAGACGGACGGACAGACTGACATGGCTATATCAACTCAGCTCGTCATGCTGATCAAGAATATATATACTTTGTGTGGTCGGAGATGCTTCCTTCTATGCGTTACAAACATCTGGACAATTTTAATATACTCTCTACAAGGGTATAAAAATGTAGCTCTAAATCAGTACTAAATTCTTACATTTTTCGTTTAGAAAACTGATCTCCATACGCGACGTTTAGGTTTTCTGCACAAACGTTTAAGAATTACAAATGCTGAATGCTACATGTAGGAAATCTGCACGAAACGTGCGCAAATTTCATTCCCCTATATAAAAGATGAGACCCCTGAATTCGAACTAAAGAATTACAAGCAATTTGTAATTTATTCGGCGACCTTTTTCTTATGTTTAATTAGTGAATTTAGCTGGCTCTAGGTCCAAAAAAGGGGCGTTTGTTCACAACTGTAAACAACTTATGCATTGTACCACCAAAAAGAGCTGGTTGCATATACAGAACTGTAGGCTTTTCGCTGCGAAGATCTTTTTGGCAGTACAATGCATAAGTTGTTTACAGTTGTGAACAAACGCAACTATTTCGGACCTAGAGCCAGCTAAACTCACTAATTAAATTACAAGCAAGCAAAAATTGGTGTATGTTTTCAATACAAGTACATCTTACTCAATACAAGTAACACATTAGATGCCTTGCCTCAGAGTCGCTGCATAGCTCAGCCGTCTAAGCGTTCAAGATAGCAGCAGCGCGCATATAAACAAAAATAAATAAATAAATAAAAAGTGCGCAGTCATTTTTTTTTTTGTGTAAGTGAAAATGTAGGGTTTTTACACGTTTTGACCGGAATTTTCAACCCAAATTGTTTGTGTAGCTTTTCTGCACGTCGCGTTTAGCTTTTCTGCACGCAACGTGTAGCTTTCTCATTTCAACACGTGGCGCGTAGCTTTTCTACACGTCGCGTTTAGCTTTTTCATTTCAACACGTGGCGTGCAGAAAAGCTACACAAACGTTATGGGTTGAAAATCCCGTTCAAAAAGTGTAGAAGTCCCACATTTTCGTGTAGCTTTTGCATACTTTTATACTCTCTACCAAAGGTACACAGAGTATATTAAGTTTGTGCAAAAGTATGTAACAGGGAGAAGGAATCATTTCCGACCCTATAAAGTATATACATATATTCTTGATCAGCATCAACAGCCGAGTCGATATAGCCATGTCCGTCCGTCTATGGCTAGATCGACTCGTCTGTTCATGCTGATCAGGATTATATGTATATACTTTATAGTTTCAGAAATGATTCATGAATATTCAGAGAACTCCTCTGTATACTCTGTTTACTCCTTTCGCACAGAGCATAAAAAGTGCGTCTAGTATACCCATTTAGCCTAACTGTATTAGTAAGATCGATTTTCTTGCTGTCGACTCATATTGGCTCTTTCGTTTTTTCATTGGAGTTCCGTAATTGCTTTAATCTCGATGCAGAAATCTTTTAAAATAAGCACGAATCTTGTGATAGTTTTGTACTTGTTTCAAGTATAATTAAGTGCGATTCGTACGAAGGTCGTGATCAAATCAATCGTACCGTAAGTTGTATAGATAGATAGATAGATAGATAAGTGTTTATTTTCATTTGATAATTTTCATAGCTTACAGCTTTACATTGATTAACTAATAATAAACAAACATTTAAAGCTTGGTTTAAAACCGTCAGCCTTCCTTCTGTTGTATGACATAAAAAACAATTACATATAATTAACAAAATTTCATATTCTGCATATTATTTAATAATTTTCATTTATGACATTTCTTCTATAATTAGTAGCCATCTCTATGTAATTCGCCAGATTATTCCCCCCGTTCAGGGCCGTCAGCACCTCTTCTTCGGTAAATGTACAAGTTTTGAAATAACGCCAACGAAATTCCCGCAGTATTGGACATCGTCCTACAAAATGCAGCAGACATATTGCATAGTGAGCATATACCTCCATTTACAATTCTTGGGCAGCTGTTTAACCATAAAATATCTCCTCTGGCCTTCATTATCCAAGTTATCTCGCTTTGCTTGAAAGACTCGTTACAGTATGTGGGCCCTATTGCATAATTAAGGTTTTTATACACTCTTGATACACTTACTGACGCCTTGTTCATGTGTTGCATGTGGGTTATCTGCTTTTGATGCGCTTAGGAACCGAACATTGCGGTCAATCCAATCTGCATGCGAGTGTTTGTCTCCGAGTGATATGCCATGATGGGCGAACATTTCTCTAAGCCTCGCAAACCAAATTTTTTCAGCAAGGATATACGGGAGTCTAGAATCTTCATACTCAAATAAAATTCTG